>OX578152.1:98244567-98844567 GCA_951213105.1 Amaurobius ferox
TAGAAAAATCCATGCTATAGGGAGACTTTTTAAGCTAATCGAGTTGTATTATAAAGAAACCGTACCATAAAATAACCGCGTTGTATGAAAACCGCGTTTTATGAGTACCGCGTTATGGGAGAGCTGTCGCAATTTTTGCTCCGCGTTATATGGAAAGCAGGTTATGAGAGTACCGCTTTACAGGAGGATTGACTGTAGTAGCAAACGTAAACTACACAGATAATAACTCTTTTGCTATCTTGCAAGGTTACAAAACCCCTGTCAGGTACGACAAAACAATTAAATGCTCATCCAATTCACAAAATACGATTTCCAAAACACTGGTGTATCCACAATTCACTTTTACTTGTACCACGCCAACAACATCTGACTGAACGATAACCACATTATATATTCTGTCTGTGAAGTTCTAATAAAAGTCGCCAAGTTGGCGTTATTTCTCCAAATTTATCGGTAAGGCGACCCAGGCCTTTAAGTAATAACAATACTTACCCTTTTTTCTTAGGAACAGACAATATCGAGATGCATTTGGGGGTGGGTTTTTTAGGGGGGAGAGGGGATGTATACCAAGGGAGGGGGGCTTATAGCAGATTTCTTTCTGCCATTACAGATAACGGCTATTCTACGCGACGAAAGCATGATGAGTACTAAACCAGTCCATGAATGTTGTTATCTACAGTAGGAGTGAGTGACTTCGAAATGTATAGAAATTCTGCAAAATATTGTCGACTTAGAAATGTATTTTATATATTTCTAAATACAACAGAAAATCGCACAGTATTTTATTATCTGATTAATAAAATAGAGTATTAATAGATCAACTAGCTATCTTTGTATAGAATTGGTTTCCACATATGCAGTCAGAATGCTTCTAATAAAATTTCTCTAACTGAGAAGCTAGCGATTCTTAAGGAGCATTCCTGTGTTAAGACATTCTTGCATACGATTTCCCGATAAATAATTGTATTAAGAACATCGTAGTTTTAACCAATCGTAACTATCTCTGTATCAATGACAGTTCGTTGAAGAATATTTTACCGACAGTTCGGGAATTTGATTTTAACCTCAATCGTTCGATGACGAATATCAACGATGTATATGTATTTCACGTTTGAAAATTCCTGGATCTTAATTTTATTATCTAATTTGCATTTATACTCAAATGTTTGAAATGGTGTTCTATAATCAACTGCTTCGACTTTGGCAGACTCAAATTGAAGCAACTCGTTATTTGCGCCCTTAGGATGGACAATATAATAAATTATTTCTGTCAAACGGACAGTAAAAGTGATCGAAATTCGTAATATTTGCGACTAAATTAGATATTTTATTTTTTTATACAGGATTCCTAAAAAATATCCTTAAGCACCCTAATAATTTTATAGGGAAAGGTCTGTGAGTCTACAGACACTTTAAATCCTTTTATAGTAAAGCGTCTATGCAGTGTGCTTGTGTTTGCAGTGTGGTTAGCTCAGAATTAAAAAAATTAAAATAACGAAGTCGGCGACAAAGTGAGTTAGACAAAAAATAAAATTACAAAGTTGTAGCCAATTGTCCACTTAGGAATCGATGTACGGATTGAGCGAGACGTATGCGCGGAAGACAATAAAAGCCTGTCAAAAACATTTGTATTATTAGGACCCAATAAGTTGTTGTCGCTAAGCCCCCTTAAACCGGAAATTGGGAGGTTAGGTCTAAAATATCACGTCGCCCATAAAGCAATAAGGCTACCCTCTCCTGGTCCTCTACTAGAAGACCTAAAGAGGCTCCCATACAGTCGAAGCCGAGGCGGAAGAACAGATACATGGAGGGAAAACTCTATCTCCTCGTTCAAACCTCATATCCTTAGTGTGTCCGCTCCTTAACCTGGTCAACCCTGTCTGAATGGATCTAGGACCATCCTATTGGAGCGATAATCCAGGACTCCGAGTAACAGTGATGACATGAAGGAATGCTATGACAATTCACAGATCTAATCAAGTTTTGCATTTCAGAAGCAGTGAGAAAATAGTTAGAAGGTGATCTCAGATGATAAGCTTCATTGACTAACGATGTGAAATCTGTAATGCTTATCAAAATACGTGATTATTCAAATATGCATGGTGTCTAACGGAGGGCATTTTAACCTTATCTTGCTACTCATATTTCTTTCAAATGCTATTTATTTTTAAATGCTATTTCTTTCAAATGCTATTTATTTCTAAATGCTATTTCTTTCAAATGCTATTTCTTTCTAAATGCTATTTCTTTCAAATGCTATTTCTTTCTAAATGCTATTTCTTTCTAAATGCTATTTCTTTCTAAACGCTATTTCTTTCAAATGCTATTTCTTTCTAAATGCTATTTCTTCCAAATGCTCTGGTTGAACATTCACCCACTCTTCTCTAATAACTGTTAATGGTATTTAATAACTACTGCATTGTATACAAATATGAAAAATATATTTTTATATAATTTTACCCTTATTTTAACAAAATATCTTACAATCTCTTCCAAATTAAGTGAAAACATTTACAGGATAAACAATAAGCTATTTTCGCAATTTAACCTTTTGCTTACGGGTGGGATAGTGTCGATCTCAAACGAAGGACCTCTCAAAAAACAGATGTTTGATATACCCTATCCCAAACAGTTCGATCCCTCTTTGCAGACATTAGCGTCCATGGACGCCGGTATGTCAGATATCTGTCTTTTTAAGAGATTCCTCGTTTGGGATGGACGCTGTCCCACCCATAAGCAAAAGGTTAATTCATGGGGAAATTTTCACCCACAGTTGCAGGATAGGGTAAAATAAGCTCTACACTATATTTCTATTTATGTAAGTGTTATTCATTGTATCATTGATGAAAAGGACAGTCATTCACTAATAACTCTACAGTCTCAATTAAATGTCTTCTGTAACAATGTTAGGGTTGATTCATACTCATTCGACAATGCTCTACAACTTTGCAATTGACTTTTATGTCTATCTCGTGAAGTTGCCGAGTCTATTATTTGAACTTTTTAAATTCTCCACTAAGGGCTCTGAAATCATTTTTATTCGTACGGACATGATACCTTTACTATACATAGTAAAGGTATCATGTACACGAATGGAATCCTACTGCATAAGTACCGCAAGTAACTAAGTTATTGAGTTACTTCCTAGAAATTCTGGATTTTAAAACATAAGAGAAATCAGACTTTATTTTAAGATATGTTTAATAAAATATCGTATTATTGATCAGCTACTTTTGTGTTTGAGTTCTAAGTATGCAGTTATAAACCTTCTAATGAAAATTCCCTAAGCAGCAGACGATTCTTATGTTAAAACATTCTTCCGTGCCATTTCCAACTGAATAAATATATTAACAGCATCGCTGTTTCAATCAATCGCAACTCTATCGGTGTCGATGGCAATTTGATAAAGAATATTTTACCGACAGTTCTGAAATTTGATGTTAGCATCAACTGTTCGATGGCGAATATCGACGATGAATATGTATTTCATGTTTGAAAACCCCTGGCTCTTATTGCATATCTAATTTCCATTGATACTCAAATGTTAGAAACTGTGTTCTAATCAACTGTTTCGACATTGGCAGACTCAAATCGTAGCAACTCTTTAAACTCGTGGGATGGACAACGCAATTAATTCTCCCTGTCTTACTGGCAGTAAAAATAATCCAAATTCGAAATATTTCAGATAAAAATAGATATTTCACTTTCTATAAAGGGCACTAAAACTAATACCCGCCGTTGCCCAGTATTTAAGATGCAAACGTCTGAGTAAAATTACACCCGAACTGACAGCGAATACTCAAAAACCGACGAACGCTTTAACAATACACACTTTTAGAACAAAAAATAGAAAAATGTTGCGACGTTACGACTTCCGAGAACATATTCTCCCTTCTCCATGAAACCCAAATCACCTTAATATCCAGGCTGAGATAACTCCCATTTTGGCTCCAATTGGTCCACTCACTTATCGGCGTCTACCTGTGCTATTTCAATGGCATGCGCATGTTAATGGCTGTTATGATATGCAATTTAGCTGTAAAATGGGTGTTTCTGCTTCCAAGAACTTATACCAAACATTTAGGAACTATGTCTAAAATGTTTTGATTTCCTCGAAATATCTAGAAAAAGACTAGAAAGTAAGCCCTTTTTTACTGTGTATATCGCTTTACTCCCATCGCTTTGACTGGGAATAAAGGTGACAGCTATTGTCTAGGAGCATTATTGAAACCCGTAGAAATGGACACACCCCCAGTTGTCCGGCCACTCAAATTGCTGCTCGTGCCCTAGGGCGAATCGGGTGATCTGGGTTTCCGACAGTCCCAGTTGTATCGTCAGGATACCAAAATTTGTTTGCCATTCGCTTTCCCCGAAATTAAAAGTCGTAACTTTTATAGCCCCACTTAAAAAATTCACGGAAAATTCAGAAATAAAGTAATTACAAAAAAATATTAGATTGCGAAGATATCACTCAATATTAATGTCAAAAATTAAAATTGTGCGAATCTTCAATTTTCAGATTCAATCATTCAAAAGTGAAATTGCATAAAGTATGCATATTTCGATATCTCTATTAAAAAAATGTAGCTGACGTCGCCGCTGTTTGACAAATGTCGAGTTTCTCTGTCACATAGTGCAATATCTATGGCATACAAAAATATGAAATTTGGTACGTTTGTAGAGAAATATTAGGGGAACACACTGATATAAACCGTTTTTTGATTTAAAATTTAGTTTAGGAAATATTTAATGTCAAAATCAAAGGAAGAGTTTTTGAGCTGCGAGTTCGCGTCCTGTACATATTAGCAATAGCAGGACCTCTAATTTTTGGTGGCATGTACCTACATAATTGAATTTTTGCAGGACGGAACCCCTTTTCTTAATTTCGATTTAGTTAACGAGTTATTCAATTTTTCAGGCAATTTTTCATGCAAAATTATCTTCTTTACGATCGAAGATTTGAAACTATTGTTGTCATGAGCATTACAATTTAATTGAGGGAGCTGGGGACTGAAGATTGATGAAATTGTTCACAAAACGAGTTAAAGTGAGCATCAGCTAACAAGGAGGAAAAGCCCCAAAGGGTGCATCACGTCTGCGACGAGCTCCGGTTAATAAGCGACAGGAATGAAGGGTGAAATCTTGAAGTTTTATGAGATTCAGCGAGCACAGGACACGTAGGCGGTCGTGTGTTCCGCAGCCGGATTGAAAGAGCTCGCAAAGCGAGATTCAGTATTGGAAAATGTCAGTTAACAAGGGCGGTCACTTACAGGCGTATTACGCCTGCATAGCAGGCGGCACGAAAGTTCTCGCAAAGCGAACAGGACGCAAAGCCTACTGACTAGTTAAGCGAATCACGGCTGCTGACGAGCGTAACGAGCAAGGGCTGAAAACGTCAGAGAGCACAGGATACTTAGGAAGTCGTGTGAGTCGGCCGGATTGAAAGAGCTCACGAAGCGAGTTCCATGACTAGTGAATGTCAGTTACGGTTCGCAACGGCCGTATTACGCCTGAATAGCAGGTGGTACTAAAGTGCTCGCGAAGCGAGTTACTGTGATTGGTGAGCAGGGGGTAAGCCCCCCTAGTAAATTATTTGAATGATTTATCCTACGGATTAAGTTGAATAAAGCTCGTTAGAAAGAACGTTATTGATACTTTCGATGGTGTTAAGGTGGAAATTCTGCAATAAAATTTTCGATCGCTATTCAACCGATTCGTATGAAAATTGCTCAGAAATTCGACTGAACATAAAATTACTAGAAAAAATTGTTCGAATTTAAAAAGAAAAAAATCTCGCAGAGGTGTCTTGAAATGTCACTGTGCCAAATCTACTACTTAAGGGTGAGAATCAGTAAATCTTCTGCCCTATCCGCGCTTTGTTAACTTTCGCGGCACACATTTTTCGCCAAAATTCTGTTCAAGCAGTTGCGAAATATTTTCTGAAAGATAAAATGCAATGCTTAGATTATATTAAAACTAAATTTAATACCCAATAAAACATAGAATGTACTTTTTATTTTAATCCAAAATATTTTTGGTGCTGCCATCTGTTGTCATAATTTAATTCATACCGATTATTTTTATTTTTTAATGAACATTTTTAAGTATCTATTCCTTCTAATACAGTATTAAATACAACAACAGATCATATATACTAATGCTACAATCACGGAAAGGTAATTTCTTATTCTATAAATGTGATAAGGGTATCTGAATGTACATCACTGAGGACTGTAGTTTTGTCTTCAAGTTCCTTTGTCTTCAAGTTCAAGTCCAAGTTCAATTGCGTTTCCGTGATTGTGGCATTATTTTATAGGATCTGTTGTTGTATTTAATAGCGTATTCGAAAAAATAGACATTTAAAAATGTTCATTAAAGAATAAAAATAGTTGGTATGAATTAAATTACGACAACAGATGGCAGCACCAAAAATATTTTGAATTAAAGTAAAAAATATATTCTATGTTTTATTGGGTATTAAATTTAGTTTTAATATAATCTAAGCATTGCATTTTATCTATCAGAAAATATTTCGCAACTGTTTGAGCAGAATTTCGGCGAAACATGTGTGCCGCGAAAGTTAACAAAGCGCGGATAGGGCAGAAGATTTACTGACGCTCAGTCAGTAAATTTTCTGCCCTATCCGCGCTTTGTTAACTTTCGCGGCACACATATTTCGCCGAAATTCTGCCCAAACAGTTGCGAAATATTTTCTGAAAGATAAAATGCAATGCTTAGATTATATTAAAACTAAATTTAATGCCCAAAAAACATAAAATATATGTTTTATTTTATTCCAAAATATTTTTGGTGCTGCCATCTGTTGTCGTAATTTAATTCATACCGATTATTTTTATTTTTTAATGAACGATAATTTTTTAAGTATCTATTCCTTCTAATACAGTATTAAATACAACAACAGATCATATATAATAATGCCACAATCACGTATCTATCATTATCATTTTATAATTATCATTCTATAAATTTGATAAGGGATCTGAATGTACATCACTGAGGACTGCAGTTTTGTCTTCAAGTTTTCCTTTGTCTTCAAGTCCAAGTTCAATTACGTTTCCGTGATTATGGCATTATATATGATCTGTTGTTGTATTTAATAGCATATTAGAAGGAATAGACATTTAAAAATGTTCATTAAAAAATAATAATAGTCGGTATGAATTAAATTACGACAACAGATGGCAGCACCAAAAATTTTTTAAATTAAAATAAAACATATATTCTATGTTTTATTGGGTATTAAATTTAGTTTTAATATAATCTAAGCATAGCATTTTATCTATAAGAAAATATTTTGCAACTGTTTGAGCAGAATTTCGGCGAAATATGTGTGTCGCGAAAGTTAACAAAGCGCGGATAGGGCAGAAAATTTACTGACGCTCACCCTTAAGAGGAGGAGAAAATTTTGACTTTTGAATCTATTTCAATATGCCTACATTATAATACGTTGTTCACTAAACTTTATAGAAATTCTTCAAAGTATACTGTCTTCTTAGAAATGTATTTTATATATTTCCAAATATAAGAGAAATAGCACAGTATTTTATTAAATAATTAATAAAATACCGTATGCTCCATAAACAACATTATATATAAGTGGTATCTAAGTAAGCAGTCATAAACCTTCTCATGAAAATTCTCTAACCAAAAAGCAGACGATTCTTAAAGAGCATTCACATGTTAAAACATTCTTCCATGCAATTTCGAACTGAATAAATATATTAACAAGTCCCTGTTTCAATCAATCGCAACTCTATCTGTGTCGATGGCAATTTGATACAGAATATTTTACTGACAGTTCCAAAACTTGATTTTAACACCAGCCGTACGATGTCGACTGTCAACGATGTATTTCACGTTTGAAAACTATTGGCTCTGAATTTATATCTAATTTGCATTTATACTTAAATGTATGAAACGGTGTTCTAATCAAGTGTTTCGATATTGGCAGAAACGAATGGGGACAGCTCGCAATTTAAACCCTTGGGATAGACAGCATAATCAGTTATAGCTGACAAATGAAAGTAATCAAGATATGCAATATTTGTTATAAAACTGGATAGTTTACTTTTATACAACGTTCCTATGAAAATCCATAAGTACCCCAATAACTCTGTAAAGAATGGTCTATGAATGCACATCCTATGGCTCTATCTACAGTAAAGTGACCGTGCCCGATAGAATAAAGTGATTACAGTACCACCCTAGTGGAGAATTTAAAGAGTAAAGACAGCAGACTCGGCAACAAAGCAAAAAAAATCTGATGTGGGTAACACATGACTTTCCTTATATAATGCAATGAATTATCTACTTTTACAGTAAAAAAAATAGATTTTTCTTATAGTAGATACTTATATTCCTTCCAAGATATTGAATTTTCGACGATTAGTCGCCATTTTTATTGATTTAGCGTCATTTTTATCCATTTGGCGAGATTTTCGTTAATTTGGCAACATTTTAAAAGTCGCCAAGGACATTCCGCAAAATTCATCGTCAAAATCTCGCCAAACGTTATGGACGGATAATTAAGTTATTCTTATAGCAGATAAATGACTATTGGCTTTCAAATACAAAAGTATTACTCAAAGTACCTTTATTCATGAATGGAACGAGCTAGATCCACTAGAATGATGTCACCAAATTTATCGAACGATGTTACATATGAAAAGTGAACATGTTTCTTAACAGTTAATATTTTTTTTTAATTTATGGGATTTTTTAATAAATTTGTTTGAAAAATGTGCAATATCTCAAGAACGGTTCATATTAGCGTTCTAAAGATTATGTCAATCGTTTTCTAAGGAAAAATTACATAAAAAATGTCTATTTGCGCAATTTTATAAAAGGTTTTGATTTTTTGAGGATTTTTTCTTAATTTCACTCGAAAATTTAGGGGGGTTCGATTACGTTTAAAAACAATAGGCTTCCAGTATTCATGGATTGTGATTTTTGTACCAAATTCCATTCGAATCGCTCCATTCGTTCGTGAGATATCGTCTCCACAGACTCACACACACACACACACACACACAGCGAGAGAGAGAGAGAGAGAGACATCACCTCAAAAATATTTGATTCGTGATCAGGGATGCTTAAAACGTGCTCTCCCGTCGAAAACTCGAATTCGAATTTTCGACCCCGTCACAATACTTTCCTTATACATTATGGGAAAGCAATAGACGAGGAAGTTTAATTACAAATTTGCCGATTATTATCCAATTAGTAGAAATCAACATCGAACAACATTTATAAAACAATATTTATAAAAACGTTATAATTTAAATTTTCTTGCTCAATTACAAGTAATAAAAATGCACTTTTTTTCGTGGATTTTTGCGACCCAAATTGCGGAACTCTCTGGGAATAGGAGGAACTCCAGGGTTAAGTGGAACCCTGGTTGAGAAGCTGTGCGTTAAGCAATGCTCTACAACATTGCAATCGTCTTTCTTTATTTGTCTGTCTCGCTTCGTTTTCCATTTCATTATCCTAACTTTTCAAGTTTTGCGCTAGGGTACGCTGCATTTCCCTTTATTTGAACAAGCACTGTGAACTTGCGATGAATAGACAATAGACATAACGTGTACACTCAATCTTTGATTACAAAGTTATTGGAGTGCTTAAGGAACTCTGTATAGTAATAGATATGTAAGGGCAACTCTGTGTATGGGATACAGCCACTGGGACACAGTATTTCTTTCGATTCTTTTTGACAGACGTGGGGGGGGGGGATGAATGAAACTCTAGGGGAGAGAGGCAAGAACTGTAGAGCGCACCATAAAAGTGTCATACTCAAGGTACTATGGGTATGGGACGAAAAACAAAATGGAAATCAATTGGAATCCTCAAATTTTTATGGATTTACACGCATTGAGCATCCTTGAAGACAGCATTTCTTTCAAGCATACATCCAGGAGGGAAAGCCCCCCCCCCCCCGGAGACGGTTATTAGCCTCTCACGGAGACATTTTATGGTAACCTAGTTTTTATTTATGTGACAGCATGTAGATATATTTATATAGGGAAAATAGAAATATGCCCCCTTAAAGTTTCATTCGCCCCCCCCCTCATCGGCCAGAAAGTCCTGAAAGGAACACTGCTTGAATACGTATCAGCCAGAATTTCAATTATGTTTATGCAAGTTTTTGAGCAGAATCTGGTAAACAAAGGCGATGGTTCAAATGAATTCGAATTTAATTATTTCCATTCGTGTATGTAAGTCGTCGATTGATTTTATTGATACAGGAAAGACCTCCAATTATGATGTGAATAACATCTATGAGAGGGGGGGGGGGGGTATCTATGGCGAATCAGGACTATTATGAAAAATGTAACACTTTGAAAGCTTATATCTCCGAACTTAGTAGATATAAATAGAATTGACGAAAACAGGTTACAGATTATGAATGTATAAACATAATTTCAATATTTTGAATTTTTTTTTAGAAAAACTTCAAAAAGTAATAGCCCAAGCAAGTTTCAATTTTTTTTACTAGAAATATCTTCAAAACTATAACAAATAGATATAAATAGTAAGCGGCAAAAGTATGTGTGAGAAAGTTTGGTTTCTAGAGCTATAATTTGTTTTCCCAAATCTCTTATAGTGTACGTTTAATCTTCTTGCTAAGTTACGGAAAACTGAAAATTTTTCAAGTGCTAGCTATGAACAAAAAGCCAATTTTTATAGATGTCTGATAGTTAGATCTCTGCAAGTTTATATACAAGTATATATAATTGGATTTTGGATCGAGCTCTTAGTTTTCACGTATAGTGGTTACAATTTTAGCATTTTAATCTGGGTTTTCCCAATGAGTGAGAAAGCTGTAATATTTAAAATGTCACGAGTGTTGCAGATCAATGTTTTTACTTATTCCTTGGTGAAATATAGACGCACAAGAACGAAATGTTTTGTTTTGTTTTTAAAAAATAATTAAGAGGCTAAATGAACTTAGAGATTCTAAAGATGTTTAATGATAAGGTGTGAACAGAATAAATAAATAGATATGTATTTTCAATATGGACATTTCTATGTGCCGACAGGCAAGTTTATATATCAAGTTGATTCTATGCCTCGATACCTATCTCTTTCACTGCAGCCTTATTCGACGCAGCTTTCTGGATTCAATAGCTCATTTCATGCCATTTATGATCAAACGAAATTATTTTTTATATAAAATACATTATTAAAATATTATCGATATATATAGATAGTGTGAATAAAGAATTTCTTTTTTGATTTTTCAGGTCATGCTGTATAGAGACTTAATGTTTATTTATGTTTCATACTTAATGTTTAACGACGAAACGTATAAGATGAACACCATTTCTCTAAGCTGAAAAATTTTCGAGATATTTAATTTTTTTTTTATTTCGAGGAGATAGTGATATTTTAAAATGCGTTAAGTTTCCTGATGAAATAGAAGACGTACCAAACTGGATGGAAAACCATGTCAGTATCGGTATTGATTTGAACAATTAAAATAAATTTAGTGGAATATGAATTTGAATGTGTAGCAAAAGTAGTCTGATATCCACAGCAGATTTTTTATTTTGAGTATAAAAATTTCTGATCAATTTATTGCATGTTGCATGCACGATATAGTGATGCGTTACGATTTGATGAGAATAACATCTATATTTGGAATGAAATTAAAGCGTTAGAAAAATGTAAACACTTTGGACGCTTATATCTCCGAACGTAATAGATAAAAATGCAAACAATTTTAACTCGTTATGGCGGAAATAGGGTACAAATTACAAATATGCAGCAATAATTTCAGTATTTTAATATTTTGAACTTAGTATCTATCAGAGCGATTATTTTTTTTTTCATTTTGCTTACTTTCGAAATATTTTCACAATTGTTAAAGATGGATATAAATAGTGAGCGACAAAAATATGTATTAGGAAATCTAGTTTCTAGATCAATAATTTGTTTTTATAAAACGAGAGTTTTCGAGTAATCGTCTTGTCAAGTTGAAGAAGATTTAAATTCTTCGTTTTTAAAGTGTGCACTGCTTATATCTCAAAAACTATAAGTAAACAATAAGCAAGAATTTGTAGAGCTTTGAAAACCCTACAAGTGTATGTAATTAGATTTTGGATCGAGCTCTTAGTTTTCGAAATATGGTATAGACTATTAAAGATAGCCCGTTGTATGGCGGAATTCAAAATGTGCACAGTATTACTTTCCTTTAAACTCATTATTTTCCATTTCGCGACAATTTTATCACATTTGTGACATTTTCGTCAATTTGGTAACATTTATATAAGACGCCAAGTTACTGACATTCCGTTAAATTCGTCGCAAAAAATTTTCACCAAGCTTTAGAGACAGACAGACAGGCGGAGAAATGGATATTCTTATATTAATTTCTTATATTCTTTCTAAGATATTGAATTTTCATCAATTAGTCGTCATTTTTATGGATTTGGAATTATTTGTATCAATTTAAGGACATTTTCATTAATTTTCAGTTAAAAACAGGTGCCAAGTTGTCACTATTCCGCCAAATTAGTCGCTTAAATTTCGCCAAACGTCACTGGTGGAAAAATAAGTTATTCCGATAGTAGATAAATCATTATTAGCGAATTGTTAAGCGTTAAGATACAAAACTATTACCCGAAGTACCTTTTCTCTTAAAAGAAACGAACTAGGTCAACGAGAAAGGTGTTAACAAATTTATCGCAAAATATTACATATAAAAAGTAAACATAATTCACAATAATTAATATTTTTTATAATTTTGTGGGTTTTTGATACATTTAATTAAAAAATGAGCAATATCTCGAGGACAGTTTGCGCTAGCATTTTAAAACTTATGTCAATATTTTTTAATGAAAAATTACATAAGAAATGATTATTTAAGTAATATTATTGAAGATTTATATTTTTTAATGAATTCTTTTAAAATTTCTTTCGAAAATTTGGAGGTATTTCGAACACTCAATTGTGTTTAAAATGAATTAGCTTGTAGTATTCACTGACTGTAATGGTTATACCAAATTTCGTTCGAATCGCTCCATACGGGCATGAGGTATTGTTCACACAGGCACACGGACAAGCATACGCAAACGCACACACACCTTGTATCTTACTTAAATGATTTATCCTACCTAATATATCCTACTTAAAGAATTTATCTTTCTTAAAGAGATACATATATCCTAGATAATGATTAATTTGCTTCTAAGAGAAATAGTTCAGGAAATGCGAATTAGATGACGAGCGTAGAGATGTCAATGTATAGACAGAACCATCTATTTCACATCTCGTGAACTATTTCTCTTAAATTTATTTGCTTCTAAGAGAAAAAGTTTAGGAAATGCGCAATAGATGGCGAGCGTGGGAAAAGTGAATGGAGAACCAGCGCCATCTATTTTACATCTCACAAACTTTTTCTCTTAATATAATTTGCCTCTAAGAGACATAGTTTGGTAAACGTGCAATAGATGGCGCTCCTATACAGTCAAAAGAGATATAGCGCCATCTATTTCACATCCCCAAACTATTTCTCCTAAAATATTTTGCATCTAAGAAAAGTAATTAAAAAAGCGCATAAAAGATGGCAAGGATGGCAAATTCAAAATAGAGACAGCACCATCTATTTCACGTTTTCCAAACTATTTCTCCTAGAATTATTTGCCTCTAAGAGAAATAGTTTGTGCGTTTTCAAATGATGACGCGGGAGAAAAGTCAATGGATCTACTGAGCCATTTTTTTTTCTCGTCTCGCGAACTATTTCTCTTAGCTACCATTTACTCCTTTACGGCGTGAGGTAAGATAAATTTCATTATTTTAGTTGCAGCCCAGAAAAATTTATATTTGCGCAATTTATGACAATCCCACAATTTGTGACAATCCAGCTGGAACATAACTGCACTGGGAAATAAAATCTTGCGTATTGAAAGCCACCTTTTTTCGGGATGGGAGGGGAGTGACTCGCATTGTTACTAACTCCCTACAAATGAAAAAAATGTAAAGCTTGATAGAATATTTTATTAGAAATTGAAGAATCCACTTTGACTATAAGAGCTTGCAATTTCGTCCCAGTAGCTCAACGGTGGAGCGTCGGTTAGCCAGTTCTGAGATCCAGGCTTCGATTTCCGATTGAGGCAGCAAGGCTCTTTGCAAAATTTGTTACATTTTCGTCAGTAGATTTTTAGTAGATTCGAATTACGAATTCAGTAGATTTTAGTAGATTTCTCACTTATTGTCAATAGAAACGTCACAAAAAATCTGGTCACACTGATACTTGCAGTACATTTCCATTGCACGGATATACAGCCGTTAAATAGTTGAATCGTATTCTAACATCCATAAAATATGTAAATCTAAAAAAAAAACTCGATTTCGTTTTTTTTTATAAAACTTTTTCTTTACATAGCATATTATATACTAGAAAATGTACTCGACGTTACCTAGAATTTAAGATTACCTAGAATTTAAGATTACCTAGAATTTAAGATGCAAACACATGTTACTTTCCTTATACACATAATGTATAAGGAATGTATTGTGACGGGGTCGAGAATTCGAATTTGAGTTTTCAAAGGGAGAGCACGTTTCAAGCATCCCTGATCACGAATCAAACATTTTTGAAGTGATGTCTGTGTGTGTGTGAAAGTATGTGTGTCTGTGTGTGTGTCATTGAATCTGTGGAGACGATAACTGACGAACGAATGGACCGATTCGAACGAAATTTGGTACAAAAATCACAATCCGTAAACACTGGAATCCTATTGTTTTTATACGTAATCAAATGTTCAGAATGTTTTTATACGTAATCGAATGTTCAGAACGCCCCCTAAATTTTCGAATAAAATTTTGAGAAAATCGTCAAAAAATCAAAACCGCTAATAAAGTTACGCAAATAGACAATAAAGTTACGCAAATAGACATTTCTTATGTAATTTTTCATTAGAAAACGATTGGCATAAATTTTAGAACGCTAACATGAACCATTCTCGAGATATTGCACATTTTTCAAAAAAAATTTTTAAAAGTTATATAAAATAAAAAATGAAGTATTTCCTATTGAGAAACATGTCCACTTTTCATATGTAATACCATGCGATAAATTTGGTGACATCATTCTCGGGGATCTAGCTCGTTCCATTCATGAAAAAATATACTTTGACTAATACTTTTGTATTTGAACGCCAATAGTCATTTATCTGCTGTAAGAATAACTTATTTCTCCGTCCATAACGCTTGGCGAGATTTTGGCAACGAATTTGGCGGAATGTCGCCAACTTGGCGACATTTTTAATTGTTGCCAAATTAACAAAAATCTCGCTAAATTGATAAAAATGACGCTAAATCGATGAAAATGAAGACTCATTGAAGAAAATTCAATATCATGGAAAGAATTTAAGTATCTACTATAAGAATGACGTTTTTTTTAGCTGTAAATGTAGGAAATTCATTGCATTATATAAGGAAAGTCATGTGTTGCCCACATCAGATTTTTTAAAATTGCACCGGGACGGACTGCGAATTCTCTAAAATTACGGAACGCTTTAACAATACACCCGCTTATAACAAAAAGATAAAAGTATAAAGAAACGCATGGACGCACACACGGCTACGCCACTTTTCTAAAAGTTCTTAACGGCATTAGCTTTCATGCTGTGGCTCGTTGCACGTAGTAGCATATTCTCATGCCGCTCAATTAATTTCGTCATAGCCAGTCAGTCTGGCTCTGGAGGGATAGTCCTTGACTATTTGCCTCTATGTGTCTTTTTGACTGTAACCTTGTTCGGCGTAGCTATCTGGATTCATAATAATGATTTTAAGAAATCATACCTGGGAAAATTATTTTTTATATAAATACACTTTTAAAAAAATCTGATGTGGGCAACACATGAGTTCTTTATATAATGCAATTAATTTACTATTTTTACAGTAAAAAAATAGTTTTTTCTTGTAGTAGATACTTATATTCTTTCCAAGATATTGAATTTTCGTCAATTAGCCGTCATTTTTATTCATTTGGCGAGATTTTCGTTAATTTGGCAACATTTAAAAAAATCGCAAAGTTGGCGACATTCCGTCAAATTCGTCACCAAAATATCGCCAAGCGTTATAAACGGAGAAATAAGTTATTCTTATAGCAGATAAATGACTATTGGTGTTCGAATACAAAAGTATTACTCAAAGTATCTTTTCTCATGAATGGAACGAGCTAGATCCACCAGAATGATGTCACCCAATTTATCGCATGATATTACATATGAAAAGTAAACATGTTTCTCAACAGTTAATATATTTTTTTTTAATTTCTGGGATTTTTTGATACATTTATTTAAAAAATGTGCAATCTCTCGAGAACGGTTCATGTTAGCATTCTAAAGTTTATGTCAATCGTTTTCTATGAAAAAATTACATAAGAAATGTCTATTTGCGTAACTTTATTAAAGGTTTTGATTTTTTGATGATTTTTTCAAAATTTCACTCGAAAATTTAAGGAGGTTCTGAGCATTCAATTACGTTTAAAAACAATGACCTTCTAGTATTCACGTATTGTGATTTTTATACCAAATTTCACTCAAATCGTTCCATTCGTTCGTGAGATATCGTCTCCACAGACTCACTGACACACACACACACACACTTTCACACACACACACACACACACACACACACATATGCTTTCACAGACACACACACACATACTTTCACACACACATACACACACAGACATTACCTCAAAAATGTTTGATTCGTAATCAGCTGAAACGTGCTCTCCTGTCGAAAACTCGAATTCAAATTTTCGACCCCGTCACAATACTTTCCTTATACATTATGTACATAAGGTAAGTAATATTATTGATATAGACAGTGCAAAAAAGAATGTCCTTTTTAATTTTTCACAATACCATACTGTCTGGAGAGATAGAATAATGAATATTAAATAAATACTTGCTTCATACATAATTTGCAACGGCGAAACGCATAAGATGAACACTATTTTTCTAGGGCAAACCGTTTTCGAGATTTTTTTTTTTAGGAGATGATGATGTTTTAAAATGCGTTAAGTTTCCTAATTAAAAAGAAGACGTACCAAATTCGATGGAATACCATGTAAGTTTCCGTGTCAATTTGAGTAATTAAACTTAATTTAGTGAATTATGAATTTGAGTGTGTAGCAAAAGCCATGTGCTGCCCACATCAGATTTTTGTTTTGAGGAAAGTATACAAATTTACAATCTTGCATGTTGCATGTACGATAAGTGATGCATTAAGTCCTGATGTGAATAACATCTATGCTTGAGGTTTACCTGTGGCGAAATCGAAGCGTTAAGAAATATGCAAACACTTTGGATGCATATATCTCTGAACCTAATAGATAAAAATATAAACGCTTTGACGGAGATAGGGTACAAATTATTAATATACAAAAATAATTTCTGTATTTTAATATTTTGAACTCTTATTTTCGAAAAAACTTGAAAAAGTATCTGTCAGCGCGAGTATTTTTTCATTTTGCATACTTTCGAAATATTTTCAAAACTATTAAAGATAGATATAAATAGTGAGCGACAAAAATGGGTATTAGGAAATCTAGTTTATAGATCAATAATCTGCGTTTGCAAAATGAGAGTTTTCTAATAATCGTTTTGTCAAGCTAGATTGGAAATGGGCGCGGTAGCCCTGTGGTTAGCGCGCTGGAGTTGCACTCGGTAGGCCCGGGTTCGATTCCAGCCGCTGCCCAAACTGCCGCCGTGTTCACGCGGAGTACGATCACGTTAAACATGTGGGTCCGTAAGTCCTTCCGAGAGGTTGGTGGTAGGGGAAGGAGGGTACGGTCCCTGTGGATGCCTCCCCCACTGGGTTCCGTCTAAATTGGGTGGCACTTCCCGGCCGTCCAAACAGATACTTTACACCTTTCTGGTAGGTCGGACGGTCTAGGTCGAAGAAGAAGAAGCTAGATTGGAAATTTTCCGTTTTTCAAGTTTGTAATGCTTATATCTCGAAAACTAAAAGTGGTAACTATAAAGCAAGAATTACAAGTATATGTAATTAGTATACCTTACAAGTGTATGTAATTAGATTTTAGATCAAAGTGCCTGGCCATCTGAAAAAAAAAAATTAGATCAAGGTTTTAGTTTTCAAAGTACAGCGGTTATAATTTGAATATATTTTAGTTCTTTTACTGCGTTTTTCATAGGTGGGAAAGCTGTAACATTTAAAATGTCACAAGTGTTTCAGCTCAATATGTTTACAACTCCTTTAAGAAATATTGGTGCACAAAAACGATATATTTTGTTTCGTTTTTAACAATTTAGTAAGTTAACTGAACTTGGGGATTCTAAGGATATTTAATGATTTATGAGGTTTGAACAGAATAGATGAAAATATGCGTATTCAAGTACGTATTTATATGCCGCCAGGCATTTTATTTAGATTAACCTGAATCTAAAATCTCGTCAGATATATTGTATAAGTTTAATTTGTATACTGCCAAGCACTTTAATATTATATTTTGACGCGAAGTCTATGGTCGGAATATTCAGATGAAATCTTGGCGAAAACTATAAGGGCTAGCTGTCTATAAACAAAAAGCGAGTCATTTGTAGCGCTTTGAAAGCTTGTAAACGTAATAAATGATTCTAATGAAATCGAATAAACTTATTGAGCTTTATTGGAGCTTTATATTACAAAATGTTATTCATGCAAAACCATTTGGGCTCCGTCGGACTGGAGCAACCGCCGATTTTTTCAAAATCTTTTTCATTTAATATGCAATGCTTATTTTAAAGCGAATGACATCATTGGACTAGCATATGCCGTTCTTATGATATTGCAAGTTTTCAATCTAAGAAAATACTTCACACTAAATATGGTAAGTATAGAACGTAACTTTGCGTGCAGTTAGTAATAAAGAATATAGCGTATAATGCTGCGCAAGTAAGGCTTAGAAAGCAGACGTACATTTCGGAAATCTTTGAATTTATTTTTTCAGTGTGAAAAAGCATGGACTTGAAGACTCAAATGAGAGCTCGAACATGCCCAGCAAACAACAAAGTGGCTAAAAGACAGAACAGAATATGGTAGCGCCATCTAATACTGCGAAAGAAAACTAAAACTAGAGAAAATACAAAGTATATGAATTCAAAAGCAAACAGAAAAATGAAACAACTCTCTTTCACTCTTTCTTTTGCACCGGAATTTGAGTTCATATACTCTGTGTTTTTATTCCTTCTCATTTTCATTCCTTTCGGTTACATTAAAGTGGTACTACCATATTTGGTTTCGTTTTTTACCCATTTTTCTATTTCCTCGTCATGTTTGAACTCTCATCTGAGCGTTCACGTTCAGTCTTCTTCTCACTGAAGAACGGAATCCCAAGATTTCCACAACGTACTTCTTTATAAACCTTACTTGCGCAGAATTTTATGCTGTGATCTTATTTATAGCTAAATATGGTCATTATCATTAAATGAATGGCTTCTTTGGAAATCATTTTAAACACATTGAAAAGAAATTGCTTTTAAGAGTTGTAACGTTGTTGTTGTTGAGACCCAGACCGTCCGACCTACCAGAAAGGTGTAAGGTAACTGTTTTGGACGGCCGGGAAGTGCCACCCAATTTGGACCGGAGTCCAGTGGGGGAAGCATCCACAGGGACCGTACCCTCCTTCCCCTACCACCAACCTCTCAGATGGAAGAGTTGTAACGTGTCGTTCTCAAGATAATAAAATTTTTACTTTTACCACGAAACTGATCTCGCAAAAATATCACACAGTTTCCCCGAAATGAGCCATGTTTATTATTTTAATAGAAACAACGATATGTTTATTGATACTCAGCGAGATCAAATTATAAAGGATCTAATTTGGTGTTCCAAAGTAACTAAATTTCTTCACTTATAGATAAAGTTATATATTGGACACATCATATTTTTTTTTCTACGTTGTACATATATGTGAAAGACTCAGGCCATCTGATTTACCCTGGGGTATGAGCAGCTGGTTGAGTAGCCGGACGTTGTACATATATGTGTAAGAAGAGTATCCTTACATACGTAGTGTCGTACAAGACAGAGCACCAGGCGCGAAGCGCCTTTAATCTCCAGTTTCAATATGTGGTTCTTATCGTCAAACTGTGACATTAATTCAGTGACCCTAATTGGAGGTTCGAGGTTTTTATTTACTACTTTTTATTATTTATCCTAGCTCCTAGTGTGGCAGTTTGTTGCACATTTAGAGTTTAAGCAGTTTGGGGGGTTGATGCAGTTCTAAGGGTTACCTAGCGTTTTGGCAGTTTAGTGTTTAGAATATTTTTTTTTTTTTTTTTTTTATAAAATGATAGTCGCGAGTTTTATTTTAAAATCAGATGTTTGAGGTGGGATCATTTAATTCCGATTATCGATGTTTAGAACAGCGCGGGGTCTCTTACGAGATTTGGCCTTGCGATGATCATAGTCATGCAGATTGAATAACAGTTCGTTTGGAACGGATGGCAAATTTCTGTAAAATTTAAGCGCTAGCTTTTTAATTTGGGCTCTAACAGTTTTTATTTTGAAGTCATTCCTAATTACCGAGTTTCTTAAGTACCTGGGAGCTTTCCTGATAATCCGTAGGATTTTGTTTTGTTTTGTCTCTAGGAGGTCTATTGTAGTTTTACAGGCATATCCCCATACGGGTGCTGCATACAGCATTCCCGGGCGGATGACCGATTTATAAATTAGGAGTTTATTTTGATAACTTAGATTTCCGTTTCCTATCATTGGGTATAAGGCTCCTGTGGCCATATACGCTTTTTTGATTAAGTTCGTTACGTGCTGTTTCCAGGTTAGGTGGGAATCTATCGTTACACCTAGGTATTTAGTAGATTTTTCCGCTTTTAGGGCATGGTTGTTTATGTACAGAGGCGGCGGTGGTTTACGTTTTCTTGAGAAATAAATCCAATGACATTTATTGGGGTTTAATTTTATTCGCCATTTTTCCAGCCAAGTTTGGAGTATGTCTAAGTGTTGTTGTAGCTGTCTGTGCATTACTGAGACATAGGGGTGTTTTGCAAGTATCGCACTGTCGTCTGCATAGAGTGCCAGCTCTGTGTTTGGAGTCCTAGGGATGTCGTTCAGGTATATGTTAAAGAGTGTCGGGCCCAGGATAGAACCTTGCGGTACACTACTTTTAATGAGCTTGGGTGTAGATAAGTTACCTCCTACTCTGACTTGAAAGTGTCTGTTATTTAAGTATGAGATTAAAAGTTTGACAATAGCATCAGGGACTTTTAAAGTGATCAATTTGTACGCTAATCCACAGTGCCATACTTTATCAAAGGCTTTTTGTATGTCCAGAAAAATCGCAGCTGTGGGTGTCTTGTTATTGAGACCAGAAGATATGTACTCTACCACTCTCAGCAATTGATGAGTGGTGGAGTGCTTTGGCCGAAATCCAAACTGCTCCGGAATGATAATGTCATTCTCACTAAGGTGCGTGTTCAGTCTCTTAAGAATAATTTTCTCAGTAATTTTACTAAGTGTCGGTAGCAAGCTAATTGGTCTATAGTTGGCTGGAATTGTGGCATCCTCACCAGGCTTATGGATTGCTATAATTATCGCTTCCTTCCATTCTTTGGGAAAATAGTTTAGTTTTAATATTTTATTTATTAAGATTGTCAAGTAACATATTACGTTTAAGGGTAGGTTTTTAACCGCAATATTTCTGATTTTGTCGTGCCCTGGGCTTTTACGGTTTTTGAGATTTTTAATGATTTCTACTATCTCCTGCGGGGTGGCTGGGCTAATCTCAGCCGTTACCGGGGAATTCCTGAAATTATTTAAAGTTTGTCTGACCATTCTTAGGGTGTCCTGACACATTAGATCGTGGTTTGGTTGGAATTGTTTTTCATAATGGCTTGCGAGCGCCTCGGCTTTTTCCTCGTCTGAGTACGCGATTTTAGCACCATCTATTAGTGGCGGGAGCTTAATTTGAGGTTTCCTGAGTCTTTTTGCGAATTGCCAGAGCGATACGTCTTCTGGGCTAAGGGATTCGATTAGTTCTTTATACTGTTGCTGCTTTTCTGCGACAATTTTTTCCCTGACTTTGCACGTGAGTCTGTTAAGCTCCCTTTTAAGGGCGGGGTCTCTGTTAGCCTGCCATGTCTTACGTATTCTGTTTCTTTGCCTGACTAATTGTTTGACATGGTGGGAAAGTGTGGGCATTTTTGGAGACTCACGATGTGTTGTGGCAGAGGCAATTGCTCTCTTGATTTCTGTTGTGAGTGTGTGCGTGGCAGAGTCAATATCCGCCGTGCTCATTATGTTAGGTACTGCTAAGTGCGGCTCGAAGAGTGCTCTTTTGAATACTTCCCAGTTGACCCTCTCTTGTCCCAAAGAGGCTGGAAGAGGTGTGTTCAGGTCGAATGTCACCAGTACCGGCAGATGATCCGAGTCGAATTCATCCAAGGTACTAATAGTGTGAGCGTAATCTATGTTTCGCGTTAGGACAAAGTCTATAAATGAGCCGTTGGCGCCTGAGAAGCAGGTTGGTGTCGACGGTACAATAATGTTAGTGTTTGTCGTGTTCAGCAGTCTGTGTATCTGTGTACCGCGTGAATTGGCTCTCCTACAGCCCCACGCTCGGTGGTGCGCGTTGAAGTCGCCTGCGAGTATAGTGTTTGGATATCGCGCGAAAAGCAGTTCCAGTTGCGCAGCTACATCTACTCTACTCATATTTTTGACATATGTTGAGGTTAGGATAAACGGGCTAGTATTATTAATTTTAATTTTTATACTAGTATTTTCTATACCTTGAAGATTTATGTTGTTTAGTTCCTCGTGGGGAATATTTCTTTTAATGTATACTGCTGTTCCTCCATGGGGCGTTCTAGCATTAGTATTTGAGCTAAGATTATGATAGCATATATAGTTGGCTATGTTTAGTTTTTTACTTTCTCTAACTTTAGTTTCCTGAATTAATAAGGCGTCTACGTCATTTTCATTTACATAGTTCCTAAGTTCATTTATTCTTGGAGATATGCCGTTCGCATTCCAAAATATTATTTTTAAGGATTCTTTTTGGGACCTAGCCATGACGGGTTTGATTCTCACTGTTATTTTTAAAGTCCGCGATTATTTTAAGGGCCTCAAAGACCATTACCATAGGATCGCTCTTTTTTTGTACTAACTCTGCGAACTGCATCAACAGATGTTTTATGTCGTCTAGATTGAACATGCTAATAATTCCTCTGATGAGGTTGATGATATCCTCCATCTTTTCAGCATCAGATTTATCAGTCGGTTCAGTCTCAGCTTCCATTTCCTCAGCCTCAACCGCGGTTTGCACTTTTTTGTGAGTGTCCTTTTGGAACTCGATAGTTTTTTGCTTTTTTTCACCCGTTTTAACTAACGGCTGGGTTTGCGCGATCTCTTCATCCCTGACTCGTTTATTTTGTTTCCAATCCTCAGCCTTAATGTCAAGCCTATCCTTTGCCTCCTTTGCCTGTCTGGCTTTTTCTATTTCCGATCTCTTTTTAATGGCAGCTGTAGCTGCTCTTACTTCCTCCAGGGTCAATTCTCTGGAGGTCGATGATTTGGGGGCCTGCTCTTGCACCGATCTGGTAGGTGCTGAAGGTTGGTGTCTTTTTTCCTGTGGCACTATGTGCGAGGAGCCCTGAGGGGGTGCCTGGGGGTTTAGTCCGAGGGCCTTTTGCCTCCAAGGTGGTATCTGATTTTTTGGGGGAGGGGGGGCATACTCCGGTGCCTTTCCTCTGTTCCAGGGGTTCTTCGGGCATTGCCTGAAGTTCGCTGGATGGTCTCCATTACAATTTGCACACGTTGCCTTCTCTGTCCTGGGTCTCTGGCAGTCCCGTGTGAAATGATCTTGTGCACACTTCAGGCACTTTGGTGGCATACTGCAGTTCTCAGAGGAGTGGTTGAACTGCTGGCACCGGTAGCAAATCTTAAAGCCCCGTGCTCTGAAGGCCTCTACCTTCACAGCCAAGTATCCTAACCTTGTCAGTCTGTAAATCCTCTGCCAGTCTTCCGTGGGCCTAAGGCTGAGTAAGAAGATCGGCAGGGGTAATCTTGTTTTTGTGTTTCTCAATTGAGAAACCCGGACTACATCTAATCCAATGGATGTTAGCGTCATTTTAATCTCCTCAATGTCATAGTTAGTTGGTAGCCCCTTCAAAACTACCTTTTTTGGCCTTTCAGTTTTTAGGTTTAAACTATGGAAGGGGATTTTCTCGCTAGTCAAATGGCGCTGAACAACCCTATAGGAGTCAGCGTCATTGGGTATGAGTTTGAGCATATCTCCTGAGAGTTTGCCAGATACTTTATTGCCTGTAATTTCATTTAGCTTTTTAAGGAGAGCCTGGTAGTTGTCTCTAAACTTTATGAAGAAACATTCTGCTTTTGGTTCTTTTTTTTCTACCTCCATAATATTTTCTCTAACACTATTTTCAACCGCTTTAGGTTTAGGTGCACTCTTAAATTGAACCGGTTGCGCGGCAATTTCAGCATAAGTCTTAGTTTTAACTTTTTCATTTACAGTTACAACATTATCACTAACCTTTTCATTTACAACACTATCACTAGCAGCATTACAGTCCATGTTATCATGGTCATTAGATTTTAATTTTAAATTTCCATCCTGGTTTTTAGTAGGAGTTCCCTCAGTGTGAGACTCCTCTATCCTAGCCCTTTTACATGGATTTACAACCGTTTCAGTTTTGTCAACAAGTTTAATTTCATTTATTAGTCCTAACTCTAACAGTTTAGCTCTAATTACTCTATCATTATACTCCTCAACTGAGTTAAAGATCACATAAATATCACTATCACAATTTCTAAATTTACCAATGTCACAGCAGAACAAAAAAGAATTCACAAAATTGAACGAACCTAGAATCCGGGAGACTTGGTCCTTGTCTTGTCCGAGGAGTCCATACTTGAGCATATCCTGGATATGCAGTGTCAGCACGTAGATCACCATTCCACAATAGTTCACCGCATCCTTCACTTCCTGGGTCTTTGCGGCAAGAAGTCCAGCGTCCGGCAGGCGTCCAAGATACGCATCCATTGCATCCTTGAGAGGCCGAGCATCGTCACCCTCCAGCTCACTAGCAACTTCCTTCGTCTTCTCCAAAAGGTCGTTGTCAAGATCCATCATAAATCAGGGTCAAATAACTCGAAGTACGAAAAGCACAACCACGTGGGAAAAACACACGTGGCAATCCAAGTTCGAACAGCACAAAATGGCGATACACAGAAAAGTTGAAGGTTACTTAGCCCGACGTGCTCTATCGTAACTAGATATAACACGCCCAAGCGTAAGTAAGAAAAGTCACCACAAGATAAAAACAGCAGCTTCGCAAAATCACAACCTCACACTTCGAAGTGCCTCACTTTCAAGAGTATCCTTATGTATGTGTGAAAAATTTTAAATAATTTCTTTTTAAATATTTATTGGTTTTTAACGTTCACATATTTCGATTCGGAAATTCTTCGCTTAATACGATGGCCATTTGGAAAACAACATTCAATGGGCTACTATGCGCGGTTGGATTTGCGCCACATGGCGCAACCGTTCATTACGGTCAGTTCTTACAGTGCTGTGAACTTGTAAATTTATGTTCTACTATAGAAACGTTGGGTGTAGTGTATGGAACAAACATTTTGGAACAACACATGCCCACACATAGCACAGATGAGCGCCCACAAGTCATGCTGCAAAAGTTTTGTTAGGAAGTGTTTTACCCCTCTCCTTGCAGCTCCTTAAAGCATCGCGACAACTAATTTCTATTTTTACGTGGATGAATGCATGGCTGGACCGCAACAAGAATAAGGAGTTTATGGAAGGTATCAAAAACTGGATTCACTCATAAGCGACATCTTTCTTGATGCGGAGATACAGAAACTCGTGCATAGCTACGGCAAGTATATCAATTTACAGGGTGTGATTATGTCGAAAAGTAGACCACTAATGGAACTGATACTATGCTGAGTTCATAGAAAAGTCATTAAATACCCTAATTACTTTGTGCGGAAAGGTTCCTGGGTATACACGTTACGTCTATCCTTAGTAAAGCAGTCATGCCCGATAGAATAAAAGTGATTGCAGCGCTCCTTGCGGAGAGTTAAAAAATTAGGATTATGATCTCAGCAATAAATCGAGGTAGTTATATAAAAGGGTAAAAATATCAAAGTTGCAGAGCGTTGTCTAATGAGTGGGATCCGCCAGTAAAACTATTACAGAAGGCATTTATGTGGCACAATATGACAGGCAACAAGCTGTCATATTCAGAAATGATAGCGTATCTACAAACGCCCCCAATCGTACTGGATTCAATGTTACAATATATCTATCAGAAAAATTCTAATAATAATACTTTAAGGAATTTTATGCTCCAGCAATTGTATTCTTCATGTTAATGATCATACATTGCAAAACCATGGTCGACGAACTCTATTCACTGATGGTACTAGCTAATGATCAGTTGAGCACTTTTATAGAGCAGAAGTCGCAGCTTGTTGCTACGTAAGGGTTTTAATTGGATAATTTCTTTATCAGTGGTTCTCACCTATAAATAATGGACACTTTTATTTAAGAATTATCACGAGCTCTTTGTTCTCGGGATATTCGATATGGTATACTGTAAAGGATATGCTTGAAATTTTTCACTGATAAAGAAAAGTTTGGAAAAGCCTGTCATTTTCTTGTAGGAAGCGCAACGATTTCAGCTTAATAAAAGATTTCCTGAAGTCACAAGCACATTTTAACCGGGAATATTAAAACAACTGTAAGCCCCACCTGTGGTCAAACAGTTAGTTCACTCTCTGATGTTTAGCCCTTTTTTCTCGTCTTCTCCATAAGAACTGGGTTTGAATTTCGGGTACGTGTTGGGAGCACTGTGTATTTATATATAAAGTTCAGAATTTATTTTACGCCCGTCCCGATCAAAGTTATCCTGGTATGTATGAAAAGAATTAAAGCAAATGCGAGAACTATAAGCATGAACAAAATCAAGTTATCTTGTTAAATTTTTTCATCTTTAAATTATTTTTACTTCCCTTGCGACGGCCGAGCGGTTATATTCCCTAATAGTATGTCAACAAGGGGGAAATAGTGGGGATATATTGGCCGCAGATATTAGCTTTACAACATTACACCATCATTAGCGTTACATTGGAAATATTTTCCATATTTAGCAACCAATACTAGCTAAATAATGGGTATGTATTAACATACCAATATTGGCTATAAATAGCTAGCCAATATTATTCCAATGTTATTAAAATGTCTACATTTTCACATTAACATAATATTGTGTTAATATTGGCTGCCAACATTGGGAAAATATTGGAATGTCCACACTGCATTAACAGAAAAAAATATTGGGATGTCCACACTGTCCATTAACAGAAAAAAAATGTGGAAACATTTTTTTTTCTGTTAATTTGCTTAAAGAAACATTGCTGAAAGAAGTAATTGTTTGAAAATATGACTGTTAAAAAGTGATGACTATCGCAGATAATATATTACATCCAATGTCCATAGCATCCTCTCGATATATTAGAAATATTATTTCTCAACAATAAATGCGATATCTCGAAATGGTCAAGCAATTTTAATCATTTACAGCTTTTTAAAATCATTTACAGCTTTTTTTAATCATTTACAGCTTTTTAAATCAATTACGGCAAAATGTATATTGATTCTCAGCAAGATCATGTTACAAAAAAAAAAAAAATAAATAAATAAAATAAAATAATTTTTTTTATCTTTTTTACAGACAAAAATATTTTTATAGAACAATTTCATAAAATATGTCATTACTCCATATTTCTGACAAAAAACATCGTGTTTGAAATTATTTTCAAATTTATGTTAGCTCATTGAAACAAACATGCGTTCTTCTGTGTGTATCAGCAAAACATGATGATCGATTGAACCATCTTTGGACTTAATTGATCTTTTCTATGTAATCACTGAAACCTCTCACAGTTCATATTCAGACAAAAGATATCTTGTTATCCATCATTTCAAGCAAATGCAGGCATTTTAGGTTATTGTGACTATTAGTAAATAAATCATTCTACGCCTTGTGGTGTGTTGTGCCGAAAATATTGAGCATTCAATAAATTTGTTGATAGAGTTACATTTTGCCATATTCACAAATCCTGCCTATAGAGGTGTTTTGAGAAGTAGTTTCGCTCTTCCATGACAAATACCAGACTCCATGAACCAGTTTCGAATTTTTACTTTCCTTATATACATAATGTATAAGGAAAGTATTGTGACGGGGTCGAGAATTCGAGTTTTCGACGGGAGAGCACGTTTCAAGCATCCCTGATCACGAATCAAACATTTTTGAAGTGATGTCTGTGTGTGTGTGTGTGTGTGTGTGTCAGTGAGTCTGTGGAGACGATAACTGAAGAACGAATGGACCGATTCGAACGAAATTTTATACAAAAATCACAATCTGTAAGCACTGGAAGTCTATTGTTTTTAAACGTAATCGGATGTTTAGAACCTTCCTAAATTTTCGATTGAAATTTTGAAAAAATCGTCAAAAAATCAAAACCGCTAATAAAGTTACGCAAATAGACATTTCTTATGTAATTTTTCATTAGAAAACGATTAACATAAATTTTAAAACGTTAACATGAACTGTTCTCGAGATATTGCACATTTTTCAAAAAAATTATCAATAAGTCATATAAAATAAAAAGAATATATTTCCTTTTGAGAAACATGTTCACTTTTCATATGTAATACGATAAATTTTGTGACATCATTCTTGTGGATCTAACTCGTTCTATTCACGAGAAAATATACTTTGAGTAATATTTTTGTATTTGAACACCAATAGTCATTTATCTGCTGTAAGAATAACTTATTTCTCCGTCCATAACGCTTGGCGAGATTTTGGCGACGAATTTGGTGGAATGTCGCCAACTTTGCGACTTTTTGAAATGTTGTCAAATTAATGAAAATCTCGTCAAATGGTTTGAAATGTCGCTAAATCAATGAAAATGACGACTAATTGTCGAAAATTCAATATCTTGGAAAGAATATAAGTATCTACTATAAGAAAAACCTATTTTTTTACTGTAAAAGTAGTAAATTCATTGCATTATATAAGGAAAGTCATGTGTTGCCCACATAAGATTTTTTTAATTGATTTCAGCTAGCACAAAATACTCGTTACTAAGGTTTATAGATACTAAGTTAATCCATGCAGTCTGCAATACTTTAGATTTTAGAATCCTATGAAACCAAACAACGCAAGTTTTCTCATCATTATGGCAATTAGCAATTGCACAACACTGCATCATACTTCCCAAATACAACACTTGTGCCGAAAATACTGGAAAAACAATATCGAAAATGATTTACAATTATTATCTCTCACGAAAGATCTGCGTGGAAGAAAGACTTTCGCCACTCTGACGTCACGACCTTGCTCCTTTTTCAGTTGACTGATCCCGTTAAAGCTCCTATAACATATACAGGAGCCTATATAGAGGAGCCATAGTTCAACCTATTAAATCTTTGCCCATGCTGGCAATGCTAAATTTTATACTAAATATTTAACTAACAAAGACTTAAATCAAAATTCTAAGCTGTCCGTCTAAAATTCTAAGTTGTTCAGAACTATCCGTTTTTTCAGTCTTTTCGCATGGCAAAATTCGCAAAAATTCGCAGGATATATATATATATATATATATGTGTGTGTGTGTGTGTGTATTTAATAGAGTGATAAAAGCACGAAACCTGTCAAGTGATGCTGTTATATGCAATGAGGGCATGATACTGATAGTTTGTTGATTATTATCTGACAATACTATTCAGGTGCAACGACACGCATTCTTGAACTGGTTTCACACTTTTCAAAGCTGTTTTAGCATGAAATAGCCGATAACTACTTTTTCAGAAAGAACACTTTGTGTCGCTGTTATTGAGCAAACTACTGTAGTGACAACCCAAATCAGTTACAGTGAGTCAACCCTCCTATAACGCGATTAATTCGTACCGCGTTATAAGAAACTCTGAATAGTGCAAATCAGATTAATTCGTACCGTGTGATATGGAAACCGCATACCATGTTGTATGGAAACCGCGTTATAAGAAACTCAGAATTAGTATAAAACAGAACAATTTGTACCGCATTATATGGAAACCGCATTAAGTGAAACTCAGAACATATATATCAAGCTGATTCGTTCTACGTTATATAAAACTGCATTTTTAGAGCACCATACTATGATGAATACGGTTATGAAATTTAAGGTTATAGATACAAAGGCAATAAATATGCTTACATATTTTGAATTATTTTTATTGAGTTTAAGAATTCATATAAAAAAATAAATAAAAACAATGTGAAATACACTCTAAGACAAAAAAATGGACGCACCAGGAAAGAATTATCCAAATGAGACAAAATTTGGTACGTGTAATGTGGATGTACAGAAAAAAAATGATTAGAATTTCAGAACAATTGGATAATTTATTGCACTGAAAAATCTACGCAAGTGAGCACGTCAATTTGGCGGTGGTTCACCTCTGGCCTTGATACAAACTGTTACCCGACGTGGCATTGATGTATAAAGTTGCCGGATGGTGTTCTGAAGGATGTCGTTCCAAATGGCCTCCAATTGACGAGCTAATTCGTCTACATTCTGGGATGGTCGCAGGCGACGCCCGTTCTCAACCAAGGCCACCTAGAATAACAGGCCCGGACATTGACAACTCAACCGCAGCAACGGAGGGAACGTATCTCCCGTGCGTAACACGTACGGGATCTGACACAGACGAATTTCTACAGTAATAAATAAGACTAATATGAAAAAATATATCTCTAATAAACTTCAAATTGTGATTCCAAAATAAAAAATGATCTACATTGAGAACAAATATTTTTTCACTCTCTTCTGTAAATATTTATGTTAAAGTTATATTAATATAATAAACAACTATATTAATATTTATATAATATTTAAAATATATCAATAAACAAAACTTTTAAACCTTAGAAATTCAAATAATATTTTATAACTATAAATTAGGAAAAAAGTAATTACATATTATTCACTATAATGGGAGAAACTGCTGACACTTACCTATGACTTTAAATACATATTTTATTAGCTAACATACATATATATATATATATATATCTCCAGATTTAGCATTTAGTTTTAAAATATAAGCAACATAAAACGCAGTGAAATAGTTATGAATATAAATTTCTAAATTTAACTTTTCTATTTTGTGACAGTAACTTTTGCAACATTATTACTTTTACACTAATACTATATTTCAAAAACTCTTGATACCTACCTATTTAACTTGAACAACATTTTATACTCTAAATCTAGAATTCATAAAAAATGGGAAGAAACATGCCTGTTTAAAAAATCTGAAAATTCGCCATTTAAAATTCAAACAAATTTATGCATAATTTTCTGTCGGTCTTTAGATAGGAAAATAACTTAGTAGAAATTTATTAAACATTTTAACTTTCTGACTAAATATAAAGCTTTTTAATTTAGTAATGACAATCACCACAATAGTTACACTTCAGTATGCATGCTATATGCTAATACACACCATTTATCGATTTATATCTTCATGAAATTTAAATCATTTTTTTCTTCTTGAAATGTAAATTACCTTAACTTGTAATAACGTAATATATGTACAAATTTTAATTATCCATAAGTTAGGTTACAACACTAAGTAGAAAATCGTTGTCTTTCTACATGCAATGAAACTATTTAAATTATTAAATCCATCAAAAAATGTAACAGTATTTCTTCAAATAAGGAAGTAAAATACAAAAACAGGGCTTTTATGAGTTGTAAAAACATTTTATCTTACAAACCTAATTAAGTGACATCAAATTTATATTAAAATGTATCATACTGTATATATAGCAATAAATAGCTAGATTTGTATTTTGTCTGAAAAAAGTATATTCAAAATTAGCTCAAATTTTCTGAGTATCTGAGTACCATGTATGTTTGTATATTTTAACTAGTACACACCATTAATATTGTGTTGAAATGTGAAGTTATTAAGTTTTTCTTGAAGCAAGTAAATAAAATACAAAAAAGAAGAGCTTTTTATGAGCATATATAAACTTTATTACAACAAATGTATAAATCCAAGTAGTTGGAGTTAACAAAGTTACAAAAAAATAAAATGTATCTGCCGCAAAAGCGAGATCCATATTTTGTCTGAAAAGTACCTGCATATCATATGTCACATTCAAACAAAAGTTACCAACCCCCCCCCCCACTTATATCTACTGAATACCAACCTGATATATATTAAATGATGTACATAAGGTATGGATTATAAATAATATGATAGACATTTTCATTAGATACAAAAACTATTTAATCTGTTAAATCTAAATGACACATTAAATACATTGATTGTAATGTAATAAAAAGCATCAATCAATAACTTTTGATTAAAAATAAACATTATTAACTTTCTCGATTTTTTGTTTTCAAAATATATTTGTTACAAATCTCAATAATTATGCTTTTCAGAAAAATGAATATCACTGTTTTGCAATATATATTTTAAGTCAGAAAGATCCAAATTACCAAAATCTTTAAAACAAAAACAAAACAAGTAAATTGGGTAATTTTTTCAACATGGACAAATTTCATTTTATAATCGAAATCATACAAGTTGTATCAGTGATAAGGCAAAATATGTTTCTTGTAAAAAAATCCACCCTTTGTATTCTTTCGTCCAATATTTTCCTACAAAGCTTATAATAGAAACGAATATATTTGAACTTACGCTGATTATCTAATATAAAAGGTTCAAAATCTTATTTACACTTTTGACATGCATTATTTCAACCCATCTAACAATTCAGTCAATAAAGAAGGCTATATTCTCACAAGGTTCTGCTTTTAGCTGATTTTGATATAACTTTCAATTATATGCTTTTACAGTACTATTATACTAATCCCTTGAAATTTCAAATTTTCTCTTAAGCATTTATATGGAAGTATTGCATTTTTGATAATATTTTCCCCATATTATTACATTGTTCAGCATAATTATTCCAATAGATTGTTTATGGAATGTAAAAGCTTTTAAATTTGCCTAATTTGATGTTGAAACTTATTTTATAGGTGTTCTTTTACTTAGATGCAAGTTTATTAAGTTTTCGATCATCTTTTTTCCTTTTTTCCATGTTATTGTATTGTTTAGCATAATTATTCAAACAAATGTTACTAAATGTTCTAATAATCTTTGAAACAAAATAATTCGGAGACTGTATACAACAAAAACAAATTTCATCAGAATATGCAAGATCGGATTCTTCCAAAGACATAACAGTCATCTTAACTAAAAGCATTACTTGATTTTTACAATTCAGAAATTCACATTCATGCATATTGGATAGCAACTTGATAAATATTAAATAGCATACTGAAAGAATACTAATTACAGATGCTGATGGAGCTTTTAGTCCACCACGATCCATTAAATGTAAATATTAAAAATTTTGTAGGGATTGTTCATCAAGTATCAAACATTTTGCAGTTATGTATAAAGAAATACATTGATTACAAGATAATTTTAATTTGAAAACACAATATCCACCTATGTATGTTAAAACTGTTAAATCATTTTTTGATAAATAATCAAAATTCAAGGGATAATCTAATATAGACAGAAAATTTTCTACTTCTACATCATTACAAAGATTGAAAAGAGAAAAGAATGGGAATAAATTAAATCAGAAATACTAAAATTACCATACTTTTCTGATTTTACACGTAATAAACTTTTAACTCTTAATTTCTTCTCAGCTTCTAAAATTTGCTGAAGTGATATATTATAATTTGAACCAGACATTTCACGATACTGACCAAATCTTGCCTCAAGATTATCGTTTTGAAATTTTCCACATAAAACATAACTAAATTTCAAATCTTTTAATATATATTCTATAATTGAAATCATACAAGTTGTAGTATGGGTTAAGGTAAAAAATGTTTCTCGCGACAAACCACCCTCTCCATTCTTTTGCTTCATATTTTCCCACTGTTCTAACCATGATACAAATGACTGAAGAAATTTTATCTTGCGCTGGTAGTCTACTGTAAAAGGTTCAGAATTGGGTAGTCTTAAGCGCCATCCTTTATTTACAGTTTTGATATTCATTATTTCCCACCAACTAACAATTCGATCAATAAAGGAGGCTGTATTCTCCCAAAGTTCTGCATTTGTACAGTTTTCCTTTTCAATAAATGTTTTTAATGCTGCAATATTTGACCTATCAAAGATTTTTAGGGCTAATTTGACATTTTGTTTTTCTAAATTACTTGGGTTTAAAGCCTTAACATTTAATTTTGGGGCAGTTTTCAAAAATGTTCCCAATTCTTCTTGATAGATATCCTGTAATAAAGAAAATGATGCAGCGGCAGATGGTTTAAAATCTGACAAAACTTGGGTCATTTTCTCTAGAATAATTTTTGATGCATTCTTCAGGAACAGGAAAAATGAATTTTTTTTTCTGCGTCTTTTTGATTTATCTAATTATTTCGAATTGATTTGAGGAGATGCACTGAATCAAATAAGAAAAATACTTTTTTTTGACATATTAGCTGGATTTGGAATGGAAATTTTCATGCCATTACCACCAGATAACTTTACAAACATATTTCTATTGATACGATTATTATCAGAAATAATACTGAACACAGTAAACCCTACATTTTCTAAAATTTTAACTGTCATGCTACATAACTCATCAGCTGTTAACTTAAACACTGGTACTAATGCAATAATTTCTTTAGCAGGGGAAAATATGGAGGAAAACATAAAAGCCTGAACAGTTTTTGCTTGGTTATTTGAATTTTCAGTAAACCCAATCAAAGTTTGATTTTTGAATGTAACACAGGATTTTATGTACATTTCATCAATAAGAACATTCACAATTCTTTCATTTTCAGATAAAGTATTACACCTACCTTTCAAATAATTAAAATTTTCAGCATTATAAACACCAGCTTTTACCTGTAAATTGCCAGAGAGGCGTTTAAGATGGCGAAGACATGGCAATTGTATAATTTTTGTATTATATAAATATGTATATGCTGAGGAAGATTTAATGTACACACAATATGCAAAAATTAACAAATCTGTAGAGTATTTCCTACCATGTATAGGCTTGTCAATAAGTGTTAATTGTTCCAATAAAAACTTAGCACATTCAGATTTTTCACTATTGCAGTCATTTTGTAAATATGCACGGAAGTAATCCAAGGAATTTTCAATATTTGATTTCAAAAGATTTCTGTTCTTATTATTGTTATAACACTTTATAAGATTTAGAGTGTTTTCCATGATGTCAGGCAGTTTGAAATGCTCAGAACCTTGCAGAAAGCCTCATCTGCAAACACTTTATCTCCAACAGAGAAGGTCATTAAAAGATTTTCATTAACTCTTAGACTCTTATCTAACTTTAAATCAGAATGACATGATATAAATAAAAATGCTATACAATTATCACACCGATGAAGAGTTATTGCTTGTTCACTAATAAATCTAATAAGACGTGGTGGAGTTAATAGTTCATTCTGTAATGTACGAAGCGAATCTATTTTGTCTTTATCAAGCCAATCATTTATATATGCATCATCTAACTTTTGCATTTTCTTCAACCGCTCTAATGTGGCTGTCCGCTGTTGAGGAGGTTTATTTAAGTACTCCGGGAATCCTTGAAACAAACACAGATAAGCGGAGTTTGTAAGTTTGGGTATTGTTCTTGGAATGTTGTCAGTGTATCTGATCAAATAATGTCATTTTCCATGAAATGTTTTGCACACACAACTGATCCCGGTCACACACTTAGCTACAGTAAACCTTCGGGTCTGTCGTGTGGTCTGGGTTTTCAACACTTCAGCACACACAACTGAATCCTTTTTTATGTCAAATTTTCGTGGAATTTTTCTTATCCACAAGTCTCTGATTCTTTCATCCTTAAGAAATCGGAAGCAGGTAACATACTCTTTACCGGGCCTGTTAGAAGTACAGTTTGGTGCACAACTATACCTAGGCATGATATCTAAAAATAATAAATATTAAAAATTAGATAATTGACAACCGTATAGAAAAATAACTATATACAATGAAAAAGTTTATTTTTTATAATTGAAATATGAACAATATTTTACATTATAAGGATATAATTTAACATTTAAATTTTACTTCCTGTGCTAATTTTTTAGATACAAAAATTTTGAACTTTAAAAATTAACGTGTTTTGAATTTCATCAGAAATATAAATTTACGCTTTTTAAATTTTCATATCATAAATTTGTACATGACAATACACATAACACTGTATTGATTAAAATATTTTTAAGGTCTAAATATCGGTTGTTAAATTGCAAACAATGTTTGAAAAAAAATGTTCAAGACTCTAAAATGTAAATAATTTTAAGTTAAGCATCGAATAAATTTTAAACACAATAAATGCATTTTATAGTAGTTAATTACATAACGTGAACTATGAAGAATGATAATAATTGAAAGTAAACTAGTCCATATGTTAATGGTTGATAAAAATGGTTGATAAAATAAATATAGTATTTGCTGTATAGAATGTGTCGAGTATCAAAAAACTAATTTGCAGCCATTCAACAATTAGTTCAAATTACAACGTAGTATATATGTATTATATATTTATATAATTACCTTTATATATGGTTAAATACCGTCTATAAAATAATCCGAAACCCATAATTGGGCAAAAAATCAGCCCAAATTAAAATTTTAGAGATTTCAATGCAAAATTGATCTAAAATATCCATGTAATGTAAAGCAGACGAGTTGCCAAGCAGTAAACAAACCGACGTAACCCTAACTGCAATGTTGCAAAATACACAATTGTATATTTCTCGCCAAAAATGTGATAAAAATACAGTACTTTCACTCGCAGTTTTTCATTTAGCCCAACTTCTTAAATTGTCAGACAACCCTATCACCAACTTCTTTGCTAGAAAATTGGTGGAAAAGTTGTCTGAACTAGTTGGTTGTCCCAAAAGTTCTTGAATGTGATATGGGCTTAGAGACATGAGTAACTATAATTTGCTATTTATTGCCATATGTCTGCTGACTTCTAAAAAATGTTCGAATGAGCGAATTCCATTCAATGACGTGTTTGCAAATTCGCCAGTTCCATTTTCTGTTATGTACAGTCGCATGCAAAATTTAATCTCGCACGTCATAGACCTCGATTGTATGGAGTGGGAAGTAAGAAAAATTTATCCAGAATACAAGTTGTTGTTTTGGGTAACAAGCAACTTTAAATGACGTGTTTCTAATTTTGTCATCTTTATTTTCTGTTATGTACAGTCGCCAGCTGAATGGAAAATTTTACTTTACTCTGCACATGCCATAGACTCTCGCTTGTCTTGGGTGACTTACAATACAAAGCTCATCAATAAATAAGTTATTCAGGCAATATTAAAAATGAATTAAAAGTATTTTTCTTCAGAAGATATAAGGTAATTCATACAGAAATTGAAACATTCAGTACCACGCATGCGAGAAACATCACACAGTTATATATCAACAGATAATTTTCTCAAAATAAAATAAAAAATGCTATGAAATTTAAATTTACAGTTTAGACTTTTGAGTAATAGTTCGGCAGCCCTGGATACTCAAGTGGGCACCGTAGTTAAATGAAGAATGGTAAAATATTATGTTATAACTAATAAACACAGCACAAAAGTAATTTTTAACAAAAGCCTGACAATTCAACAATAAATACAAACATCAATATGAAAATTTAAGTGTGAATGCATTATGCAATGATCACAGATACCCCCCCCCCATGCTTTATTTCTTAAACAATTATACAAAGGCATATTGCGCATATTTCATTTGGAATACAGTTTCTATGTTCTATGATTTATCAAGGCTATTTCGATAATTCTATGATTTAGCAAGGCTGCAATTTGATTCATTGATACTTTAGATTAACTTAAAATAACATACCATGGTGTAAGGAGTAATTTGTAACAGATTTTGTCTTTCTAACGTCTGAAAAATGTACGATTCACGATCTCAACAAAAAAGGCAAATATTTACATCACAAAAGTCTGTAATAAAATTATGCTTAAAATGCAAGGTTCAGTGATGAATAACAAGTCATTCAGGTAATATTAAACATGAATTAAGAGTGCTTTTCTCAAGATATAAGACTATTCGTACAGATATAGCAACATTCGGCGCTACACGTGCTATGTGTTACAAGAATGTTCAAATTGCATGCATAAAATAAGACAAAATAAAAAATAACTCACCATTTATGAAGTCCTGTTTCCACTAGACACAATAATCCTCGTGGGCACGTAATCAAATTATTTTTTTTTATTCAAAAATATGAATTTTTGAAAGTCACTTCTATAACTTCAATACACTTGCGTACACTCAGAGTGATTGCAGATCCCCCCGCGGCTGACGTCACGTATCCCATGATTCCTAGATGTCCGAGCCTTGTTTTAGATAGCCTTGTCTCAACCCAGATGCGCTCAATAGACGAGAGATCTGGGGATCTGGCTGGCCAAGGAAGTGTGTCGTAAGCACGTAGACAATCAATAGAGAGACGTCCCGTGTGTGGCCTGGCATTATCTTGCTGAAAAGTTAGCCCTGGATGCCCTGAAAGGAATGGCAATACAACGGGTCTTAAAATGTTGCCGCTGTGCTGTGATGGTGCCACAGAGGACTATCAAAGGGGTCTGGCAATCAAACGAAATGGCACCCCAAACTATAACTCCCTGTCGTCGGGCCGTGTGGCGTGTGACAGTAAGAGCAGGATCCTGACGATGTCCTGACTGTCTCCAGACTCGTCTGCGCTGGTCATCGGGACTCAGTGCAAAACGATACTCATCACTGAAGACAATTCGTATCCAATCCGAACAATTCCATGTTGATCGGGCCCGACATCATTGCGATCGATGTTGACGGTGCATACTGGTCAGTGGTAGGCGGCATAATGGAACCCGCGAGTATAGATTCCGTTCGCGTAGTCTTCTATTAAGGGTGAGCGTCAGTAAATTTTCTGCCCTATCCGCGCTTTGTTAACTTTCGCGGCACACATATTTCGCCGAAATTCTGCTCAAACAGTTGCGAAATATTTTTTTATAGATAAAATGCTATGCTTAGATTATATTAAAACTAAATTTAATACACAATAAAGCATAGAATATATATTTTATTTTAATTTAAAATATTTTTGGTGCTGCCATCTGTTGTCGTAATTTAATTCATACCGACTATTTTTATTTTTTAATGAACATTTTTAAATGTCTATTCCTTATACGCTATTAAATACAACAACAGATCATATATAATGCCGTAATCACGGAAACGTAATTGAACTTGGACTTGAAGACAAAGGAACTTGAAGACAAAACTGCAGTCCTCAGTGATGTACATTCAGATCCCTTATCAAATTTATAGAATGATAAATGACCTTTCCATGATTGTGGCATTATTATATATAATCTGTTGTTGTATTTAACACTGTATTAGAAGGAATAGATATTTAAAAATGTTCATTAAAAAATAAAAATAATCGGTATGAATTAAATTACGACAACAGATGGCAGCACTAAAAATATTTTGGATTAAAATAAAAAATATATTCTATGTTTTTTGGGGCATTAAATTTAGTTTTAATATAATCTAAGCATTGCATTTTATCTTTCAGAAAATATTTCGCATCTGTTTGAGCAGAATTTCGGCGAAATATGTGTGCCGCGAAAGTTAACAAAGCGCGGATAGGGCAGAAAATTTACTGACGCTCACCCTTAATGGTCCGGGTGATCACTTCCGTATATGTTACACGTTTTATGGTTGATAACGACGAATCTCGTGCTGTCACAGTTGCTTTAACAATAATTCTATCTTCCCGTTCTATTGTCGCTGTAGGCCGTCCGTTGCCTGCTGTAATTTGTCATTCCGCTGTAATCTATCCGCACGCCCTCTTGCAAACTCCTTCATTTGCTCGTAGTGGCCGCGAATTCGCCGGAGAGGCATTGTTACAATTAAGGTACGTAAACGCAATCGAAATCCACTGCACGTTTTGTTACTGAAAGCGAGGTGTCCTTATATACACCACCATGTTGCTCATTTTCAATGCGCTATAGTTCCGACTATTCATTCATTGCCTGCGAATTTTTGATCATTTTCATATTCGGTGGAAGGGTGTTTGCATGTTCAGTTTTTTTCTTGTAAAATTTGAAAGAAAACATGAATTCTGGTATGAGAAAGACAATTTGAACCAAGCTCTAATTTATTTATTTTTTTTTACGATCATCACAGTTTCAATGCCACATACAATTCGTAGATTTCATAAAACTATAGTAAGAAAGTATAGTAAGTACTATACTTTATATATAGTAAGTACTATACTAAGAACTATAGTATAGTAAGTACTGTCTTAGAATAAAAATACACATACTGAATGGACAAATAAAGTACAGAATCTACCTTTCCAAACGTAACTAATAGAATGGATTCAATGATCCACGTACAACTACAGACAATTCACTATGAAACTTCATGATAAAACTAAAACCAACAAAACCATAACATTTTATTTTGTAACCTGTTATGAAACAGGGTTGCGATCAGTTCCAGATTAATAAAATTATTTCCTCAAATCTCAATTTATTTGGATGTCAGCCAGTTACTGGCCCCTAAAGCATTTCAATTATTGTTATTCATAATTATTTATAAAAAAAATGTCATCATTCAAATAAAAACAACTACAACTTCTTGATATGTAAGAAACAGAATGTATGCACCTGATTAATTGAACCATTTTCAGACTAAGATAGATCTGTTTCGATCTTCTTCTTCTTTATATACTATGACGTTCAATGCTCTATATTTTAGAAATTCTCTCCATCAAAGATGCATTGGAATACATCATTTTAGGTAGATTCCGACAAGGCACGTTTCTGTTGGGTCGTTAAATCAATCACCCCCGCGAGCTGTGGAATTAAGAGCAAACATGTATGGATTGTCCTACTTGAAGATTGCTGATAGAGTGATATTATATGCCATTTTTGAATAATCCTTGTTTAAGGAAATTCAAAACGGTGGCTAAGAGTAAAATAAAGTTGCGCAATTGAAGATTCAAGACATTCCTGTTTTTTGACGGAGTTATCATCTTCCTTAATGCGAAATTTTAGAGTATGTTCTTATATGAAATTTTAGAGTGTCTTTAGACCAGAAATTTTAGACCAGAAATACACATCGATCTATGCGTTAGATTTTTTAAAGTCTTTCATATTCAGATAAATTCTAGTAATTTAGTTAAAGACTTGTCCAGTATACTATTTTTACCCGATCTAGCTTAATGCCCTGGAATGATACTACTACGAATGTATAAAATGCCTCACAGCTCTTTGATACCCCACAAGAAGAAAGCACTTTTACAGGCAACCATTGAGGGGGTAACTGTGCCTTAGCAACATTTGCATAACCTGGGTGCCAGATTTGGCGAAATATCGCAAATTTGACAGCTTTGGGGAGTTTCCGAATCCTGTGAAAATTTTCCATTAGTTTCATTCATACGCCCTCCGTCTAGAAATTTCTATGGAGAGTACATAAGGGAGTCATCATTCATTTGGATAGAGTTGGCGTATACGAATCAAATTGAATTGCGTGATACATCAGTGTTCTGAACTTTGTGAATTAGTTAAGAATGTAATTGCTATTTTATGTATTTGACAGTTGTGATCTTGTAAGATAGTTGTCGATCACAACTGTCAGATACATAAAATAGCATATATACGCTGTATATTGTTTCTGTTGTCCAAATTTTTCCTTCCAAATTTTTCTTCTGTTAATGCCTGTTCCGAGAATAAGGCATGACCGATCTCTGTATACAACACAAATAAAATTGATCGATTAAGATGTCACGGAAAATCCGAATGACCCACAGATACAAAATTTTGCTTCAAAAATACTTCTCCACAATTCAAGGTATATATATCATAGAGATTCTTTATTCGATTTATGTTTTATTTATTTACTTAATATTGAACTTGAATTTTTCGCAAATATTACACCAGTCAATTCATATAGCGATCTAAAGAATTACTGGTGAATTTCAGTCTCACCGTCACTGTAAAGTCCGTAAATCGTCCTTTTAATACATTTCGATTTGCATCTGTAACACATTTTCTTGGGGGGCGCGGTAGCCCATTGGTTAGCGCGCTGGAGTTGCACTCGGTAGGCCCGGGTTCGATTCCAGCCACTGCCAAAACTGCCGCCGTGTTCATGCGTAGTACGATCACGCTAAACATGTGGGTCCGAAAGCCCTTCCGAGAGGTTGGTGGTAGGGGAAGGAGGGTACGGTCCCTGTGGATGCCTCCCCCACTGGGTTCCGGTCTAAATTGGGTGGCACTTCCCGACCGTCCAAACAGTTACCTTACACCTTTCTGGTAGGTCGGACGGTCTGGATTTCAACAACACATTTTCTTGATTTTTACGAACAGACCTTTTTCTAACAAAATGAGCAAAATGGATTTTTATATTTCAACATAGCCTAAACAGCCGATCGTGCTATTGTAAAGTTTAACAGTCATAAGCCTGCAAGTTTCACCCCTCTGATTAAGATGGCAATATTAAGATGGCAATTTCTGAAATCTCCAATAAATTTGATTATTATTCTCTTGCCGCTGATGAATCACTAGATTTAACATCCAATACCCAAATGGTTATATTTGTTCGTGGCATCATATTAGATTCGAAATTCATGAAAATCTTTTATAATTATGTCCATTATAAAGATATACACATCCATAGGCGTCCCCGAGGGCCAAGCAGCCCAAGCGACCACTTGGGACCTCACGTTTGCAGAGAGCCTCAAAATTTTGTACATTATCTTTTGAGAACCTCTCTTGCACTTTTTTTAAGGGATTGATTAGTTCATTACAGTTAACTCAAAGTTTTCTTGTATTCAATATGATTTTCTGCTTTTTTTTATTAGTTATTTGTGTAACAGTTTACAGTTGTCTTTCAACGTTTTGGTTGCGACATTTTTATCGGATTGTTGTTGAAAATTGTAAAATCATAATACTATAATCCCCACGGTACGCTCTTCGTGTGATTGGGTGCATGGCGAAGGTGCGATGTCGTATCTTAATCATTACAGAGGTCATCATAAAAAGAGAAGTTTATTTGCAGAAACATGACATAAAATATTTACAAAAAGTTACATAGCGTGGCGCTACATCATAACGCGATGAACGTAGTCATCCGAATACGAATGTCCGTATCGCTGATCAGAATGTTCTGAGGCTGGCTTTTATGAGCCAGTGCAGAGGTGTTGCGCATGCGTCACACGCAAAGCAGAGTGCCTCTGGAGATCAAGAAGCTGAGGAGAGTTTTATGCATGCTAATCACTGGATCTGGATGCTTTATGCAAATCTCTAGAGGAGTGCAGCCATAGGTGGTTAAATAGGTAATGCAGCATTTTATATTTGTTTTGGTCTTCACGTTACGGTATTTTGCGGTTTAAGAAGAGCTTAAACGGCCCTCGATCTAAAAACATTTGTATAATCAGTATTCCTTCTTCTCGCCTGAGCTAACTATAACTGTATGGACCTTTAGGTATTAGATGGGAGAACTAGGGTTAAAACCAGGGCCGGATTATCTATTGAAACAAAGTAGCTTCGATCCCGGGATTATTTTATATCATAAACGAAGTTCTCCCTCCCCTCCTCCCCCCCCACCCCGAAAAATAGTGTTGACCCTAGAGCCCAAAATGTTATGCTAGAAACTATAGCGAAAAGACTGAAATAATGAATCCGTATTTCATTTTGAACTTAAAACAACAAATGTCGGATAATCCAGTTTTCGGATGACCGATTTTAGGACTTGTGACGTTTTACTGCTTTTCTTGTTAATATGGAACATAATGAAAGTTTACTTAGAGCTTCAGAAAACCTCTGGACGGTACTGTACACATCCACTGCCCAAATAGCATCCCATCAGATTTGACATTTATGAAGAACTTTTATAATTGTATCCACTGCAAGGACATACAGAGGCTCAGCCTTATTAGAGGGCTTACTTTCAATATTAATCTAGCATCATTTAGCGATTTTTCAGTATTTTTTCGAGTTCAACACAGAGAACGCGAAATCCACATCTCCTCGATTTGAAAATGTTACTCTGATTTCATTGCTTTTCTGTATTTTAATTTGTTTAATTTGATGTCCAAATTCTAAAAACTTACATGCTCTATTGCATAAGGATTCTCAAATATTAAAATTAATTTTTTAAACTTCTAATTTCATATTTATTTGTTAAATTAAGTTTGACTTGGAAATATTTCGCAGATTGCATACATCATATGCGTGAATCCAATCAAAGGCCGGCGACTTTTTGCTAATATAGTCCCATTTATAATAATACAAGTTTCAACCATGCAATGACTTTCACAGCAAAATAAGAGTGTGCCAGATCCAAAAAGACAATGTTTCTGACATTGAATTTAGACCACGTAGATTGAAATTGGACTTTTTGTAGAATTTACTAGTCCAAACGAATGATTTATTCATACTCGCATGAAAATCCTTATTCATATGCAATTAACACTCAAGTAATATCAATTGAATGAAACAAATGACTTTTAATAAATTCTTGAGCATCAAAATACAAAATTATTACACAAAATACCTTGGATGGAACGATCTGGATTCACGCGAGAATGACATTACATAATACTGCATATGGAAAGTGAATATATTTAACGGTACTATTTTTTTTAATTTTATATAATCTCTTAAATAAATTATGGTAAAAATGCGCACTATCTCAAGAACCGTTCGAGCTAGCATTCTAAAGTCTAAGCCATCCGTTTTTCAATAAAATATTACGATTGAAATGATTATTGTTTTATTATTATTGAAAGTGCTGATTTTCATATGATTTTTTTTTCCAAAAATTTATTCGAATATTAAGGAAGGGGGACTTCTGAACACTCGATCGTGTTTGAAATCAATAGGTCTCCAGTATTCAATTATTGCAACGATCATACTAAATTATATTCCAAACTCTTTGTTCGTTCTTGAGATATCGCGTCCACAGTCTTACGGACTCGTACACACCAACATGCAGACACTAACATACACACATACTAACATACATACACACTAACATACACACACTAACGTACACACTCTTACATACACTGTCTAACACACACACACACTAACATACTTACACACTAACATACACACACTAACGTACACACTCTAACATACACTGTCTAACATACACACACTAACGTACACACTCTAACATACACTGTCTAACATACACACACTAACGTACACACTCTAACATACACTGTCTAACATACACACACTAACATACACTAATACTCACACACTCAAACTCACTAACATATACGTACGCATACTAACATATATACATACACACACTAACATACATGCATACACACACACTAACATACACACATTAACATACACTAATACTTACACAATAAAACTCACACACTAACATATATACACTGCTCACAACTGAAATCACAACACCGTAAAGTTCTAGGTGTAGCTTTATGTAAATCAGGCAAAGGAACACAGCAATGCAAGATATGTAAATGATCACAGTTTCGTTACGCATAGTGACGTAACACCTTGCCGAGCAGCATAAAAGCGTCAGGTCAAGGAGGAGCGATATCACAGCTAAATTGTAGCGTCATTGGTTCCAGGTTGTAAAAATCATCACAGTATGCCAAACGGTCAACGTACCGCATACGTTCAACTGTCGTCCACGGAACGGCAGCAAATCATTGTTTATGTGAGGGTGGAATAAGCCTTTGAAGGATCGCTGAACTATTGGGTCGTGATGTTCAACGGTGTGTGTTAGGGTTCGTGAGAGACAACGAAACGACACAAATCTCAGGTAGTGGAGCTTCCAGGTGTACCACACCATGTGAAGATCATATGCTTTTAAGAAGCGCTGCGCGGGAGCCGTTCATCATAGCAACAACCGTGTTACAACGACATCTATCCTACACTACAGGTAACGTGGTTTCGACGCAAACAATTCGAAACCGTTTGCATGACGCAGGACTCCGAGGTAGACGACCTTTTCAACACCTATCGTTTCAAAGTCTTCACCGTTTACGTCGCCTCCAGTAGTGTCAAATGAGACGCAATTGGTCGACAGAATGGCGAAACACTCCGTTAACGGATGAATCATGATTCTGTTTTGGCATGCCAGATGACCGTACTCGCGTATGGTGGCGCTTTCAACAACGCCACCAAAGCTTTTTCTATCAGTCGCCACACAGCCCCCCTAAATGGTACCATGGTTTGAGGTGGTATAACATTTGGTGGACGAATACCTTTGGTCCACGTTTCTGGCAGTATCACGGCACAACGATACGTCTCTGACATTGTGAGACCTGTGGTACAGCCATATTTGTCAACCAGGCCTGGACTGCTTTTACAGCAGGAAAATGCCAGGCAGCACATACTGCAAATGTAACTATAAATAGTCTACAAGGTTTTGATATCCAGCCTTGGCCAGCATATTCTCCAGATTTGTCGCCAATTGAGCATATCTGGGACATGATGGATCGCCGAATAAGAGAACTCCCAATTACAGTCAACCATGTTCAGTTACAAACCCAATTGCATGCTGTGTGGAATGCCATCTCTCGGCACACCATTGACCATCTTGGGGGACGGGATGCCTCGTCGTATTCAATCCTGCATAGCCGCTCCCGGTGGGCCTATTTCATATTGATCTAATGTTAATAAAGTTCCATGCTTTCATTTTCCTGGTATGCTTTTTTGATCATTTGTATATCTCCATGTTACAATTATATTTTGTAAATTTCATAAGGATATATAAATTTCTTCATGGTGTTGCGATTTCAGTTGTGAGCAGTGTACACAAACACGCACACACAAATATACACACACACACACGCACGCAAACATATACACACACAAACAAAATACGCACACACAAGCATATACACACATACAAACAAACATACACACACACAAACATATACACACATACAAGCAAACATACACACACACAAACATATAGGGCGCGGTGTAGCCCATTGGTAAGCGCGCTGGAGTTGCACTCGGTAGGCCCGGGTTTGATTCCAGCCACTGCCAAAACTGCCGCCGTGTTCACGCGGAGTACGATCACGTTAAACATGTGGGTCCGTAAGTCCTTCCGAGAGGTTGGTGGTAGGGGAAGGAGGGTACGGTCCCTGTGGATGCCTCCCTCACTGGGTTCCGGTCTAAATTGGGTGGCACTTCCCGGCCGTCCAAACGGTTACCTTACACCTTTCTGGTAGGTCGGACGGTCTGGGTCTCAACAACAACACACAAACATATACACACACACAAACAAACATACACACACACTAACATATACACACACACAAACATATACACACACACACAAACATATACACAAAAAACACACATACACACAAACATATAGACACACACACACAAACATATACGCACACACTAACATAACACACATACATCACTTCAGAAACGTTCGATTCAAGTTCCGGAATGTTTAAACCGTGCTGTTTGTTCTGTTAAAAAAATGTCATCTCCGTCGAAAACCCGAAATTTAATTTTCGACCCCGTCATAGCACTTTTCCTATATAGATCATACTATGTGCAATGTAGGGGAAAGCAATATGAAATTTGTAGCATGAATTAAAAAATCGATTAGAGGAAGATATTTTGTTTTTCTGAAAATGCTTATGTTTAACCAGTTTCGCACACTGTATCTCTTTCTTCTGATCAAAAGATGTCTTTGGTATTCATCATTTTGTGTAAACGCCGACATGGCACGTCATTGTTGGATCTTTACATCAATCACGCCCGCGAGCTGTAGTAGTCTTCTGAATAAAAAGCATGATGTGTCCAAGTAAATAGAGCTTGTTGATAGAGTACTTATTTGCCGCTGACAGTATCATAATGATCATTTGTTACCAAAGCTTGAAGAAAAGGAATACAGCTATTCAGGATAGTGGTACAATAAGTTTGTTTAATGCAGAGTAGTCTGAGGAGGTTGTATCGAGCGTTATTTCCTCAAATATTGATTTTAGACATTACCCGGTTTTTCACGACGAGTGTCCATGAGGAAATATGAAATCAGCGGTTGGTTGTAGGAGTAAAGTGGAATATGAAAAATGATTGACAGAGGAGAGTTTAACTATGATAGTTGCAACCCCCCCCCCCCCCGTGATTTAATGATTCCATGAAAATATCAAATGAAAACAGTATAGAAACAGCAGTATAAAAAACATACGGGAAACAGTATAAAAAAATTAAATTTTGTATTTTTGTAAAATTATCAGTTTCGGGGAGGGGGGGGGGCGTGAAACCATCAGATAAATTATTCCGTGTTAGCTGGTTGTTTTCATATTTCACTTAATTTCTACGTCCGAAAGTTTTTTTTTAAATTCCGTTTGGACTCATTTAAACAACTGGTATATGAAAAAACGTTCAAAAACTGCTGATGAAAAAAGTATTAGAATTCAAATTTTCGTAAAAATACAGCATATATTGAAATTTAAAAGTCAATCGGTTTCGAAGACTGAAAAACCTTCTTCGGGACATGCAAGTTGCATAACACCACTTATCTGTGGTAGAATAAATAGCACACGTGACTAAAGGTAGGAGAAAAGATGCCATCGCCGAAAAGTGATATAAAAGGGGGAAACCAAGGAAGAAAGGAAACGACAGTCAGGATACTGAGAATGAACGGTAAAAACCACAGAGGAGAAAGAAACGTAAAAACCACAAAGGAGAAAGAAAAGTAAAAACCACAGAGGAGAAAGAAAAGTAAAAACCACAGAGGAGAAAGAGAAGTAAAAACAGCTAGTAGAAAATAAAGAATGAATAGAAAGAAACTAAGGCCGTAAGAGAACGAATAGCAGAGGGAATAGAAGCAAATAATTAATAAGTAAACCTACTAAAACGGTAATGGAAGAATATGAGATGTTAAAATGAATTGCAAAAATTAGAAACAAAAAAAATCTGTGGAAAATGATTAAAAACAACGGCAAAACATGAAGGAACCAACTGGTTTCGAAGACTATATGAGCTAACTTCGGTAAAGTTGTATTAGATATATCGTTGGATTTCAAATTTTCTTAAAATAAGGTGTAGAACTTATGGAATCATTTTTAACGCTGGATGGTACTTCTAGGAAAATTAAAAATCTAACGTTTTATACTTGTTCCGTAAAATAAATGTTCTAATTAGAATATTTTGAAAAATTGCACTCTGTAGAAAAACGAAAGAATTAAACTTAAGTACAGCACTTAATTAAATTAAATTAAATTTTCATGTAGATACTATAAAAATAAACAGTTTTACATAGTTAGATCCCAAGAAAAAGTGTTAAAGATTGTAAAATGTTAAAATTGTAAAAAATTTTAAAAAACGAAAGAATTAAAAATTGTAAAAAGTAAAAACAAATATCCTGCACCATGTACAGATCTAAAATTCTATCCTATCTAAAATTAACTTGCATCGCAGAACGGGATAATATAACTCCCTAAGATAACTCCTTAATAACAATAATAGCTCGCAATAATAATAACTCGTAAGACAACTCCTTAATATCTCCTAGATATATTTTGTATCTATCGCTGGTACAGTTAAGTTTATTATATACTCTCGTCTTATGTTAATATAAGTTGGAGAGATACTAGTTTTCTGCAATTTCTGATGAAGCAATATAATATATACAAATCTTTTTATAGTCATAGTGGTAGATAATATTTAATACAGAATTTTGTTCTTAAATATTCATTAGAAAGTAGAAAATAAAAGCAGATGGCGTTGTGATTCATTCACAGCACTGAGTCTAATTCAGTTTATAATTTCAGTGTTGTGAATGAATCACAACAGATGGTAATCTCATAATTTTTCAATCTGTCAAGATATTCCACATAGTGAGTTCTGTTACCTGCACCAGCTAGTAACATTACTGCATGTTTCTGTATTGCAAAAATTTCTGTAGTTCTGCTTGAATTTCCCCCATAAAATTATGACATAAAATAATCTAGAATGGAAATATGCAAAATATGCAATCTCAGGTATGCCGAGTTTTAGAGGATGGATATTATTATGAACGTGTAAAATGCCGTTACTGGCATCTTTTTCAAAACCAGAAGGCGAAAACACCTTTACAGGCTCTGGCGTGAATTTAGGGTTGCCATATGCCGAAGTTCAGAGACTGGCTTCCAGTTATTGCGATTTATTGTCAATTTGGCTACTTTGGGCTACTTCTGGGATGTACTCGAACATTCTCGATATCACGAATATTCTACGAGATACGAACTCCTGAAAGTTTCTGCAAAGAGTATATAAAAGGAGTCATCGTTCATTTGGATAGCAGTTGACGTGATACGAGCTACATTGAATTATAAGATACGTCGGTGTTTTAAGAATAGTATCTGCTATTTTGTGAAATTAACTGAGCATGCAATTGCTGTTTTACTATGCACCTGACAGTTGTTTAGGGAACCAGTGAGATAGCTATGGAGCTATTTGCTGTATTATATATTGTTCCTCTTTACATTGTGCGTGTAAATAAACGTATTAGTTATCCAGAAATTTGGACTCATTCTTGTATATTAAGAGTACACCTACGATTCCAGAGAATACGTCGTAACAGTATGCTTTCAAACTCCCCATCAAAAAGATAATCTGTGACGACATCCTTTATAAGTGATCTATCTGGTTTTCCAAGACAGCTTCAAATGCAAATGAAATCCCAAGAGCTTGAAGACTATTAACATCGTTGTTTTTCAATTAAAGAAAAGATAATTTTCTGTGTGTTTTATCGAGGTTCAATGCCAATCTGTCAATTTAAAACCACCCCTAGAATTCATAAAAGTTATCAACTTGTTTTGGAGATAAAAAAATCGCCTTCTTCAGGCTAGTAATGACAAAACAACCGACAGTCAAAGAAATACAGGTATGTGTCGCCTGAGAAATTCACTTATGTCCCTGGTAGTACGGCGTTGCGATTAGAAAATAAAAAATTTGAAAGGGAAAATACAAAAATTACCTTTCGTTACTAAACTGAAATGAGTTATCATTCAAGTTTGAAAATGTTTGTTCATTTTGACTTGGGTGGTAACTCACTTTGATAATAAAAGATAACTCCATGTTTTTTTTTCCCTTTCAATTTCATTACTTTCTTATAGCAGCGTCTTACTACCCGGGATACGTGCGAAACTATCTTGCGCCAGAAATTGTCATTCTTTGACTGAGGTGGTTGGTCTGTCTTATCGTCCTGAAGAAGGAGGTTTTTATCCTCAAAACAGACTAATAACCGAGTTCTTTACAGATTATATAAAATGTCAAAAATGGAGAATGTGAGTATCGGAATAAAAGAAAAAGATGTATCTTTTGTTTTGTAAGTTTTTGTTCGAGGGATTTATCATTGCTATCCATTGAAGATATTGTTATGGGAATATTAAACGTCTAACAATTCGTGTTCTAACCACCGTGTATGTTACTGAAAATTATATCTGGTTCTTCGCTGACCTGTTGCTAAGTAATTAAACATTAAGACCATATTTAAAAATAATAAATTGCAAATTAAATCTCATGAAAGGATTCAAGTTTTGGTGTTCTGGTGCTGTTTACGGGGGCCTAAGCACTGGGCCTAAACAATGTGGGATTTGAATGTGGGATATAAGCGAGTGCAGCTTCATGCTTCAATATTTTTTTATGTGAATAATATCTGTGATCGGGGTGTCCGGCTGAAATCGGAGCGTTATGAAAAATGTAAGCGCTTCAGACGCTTATATCTCCGAGCCTAATAGATCACAATATAAAAAGTGTTATAAATGCGTAAAATGCTCTCACTGGAGTCACTTTTGCAAACCAGGCGGAGAAAACACCCGTACAGGTAACATTTTCTATGATGTGAATCTAGAGTTGCCAGAAGTTAAAGTTTGGAAGAGGGTTGCCAGATTTGGCGATTTATCGCCAATTTGGTGACATTTGGACTCTTAGTTTTTGAAATATAGTGATTGTAATTTCGATATTTTAATATTTTGACCTATTTTAAATAGATTATATAGACATAATATTCGCCCATAACTAATTTCGTTTCAATTATATGTCTTCCTTTAGTATCCATAGGTCCATATTATTCGTTGTAAGACTTAAAACAACTTGAACTCAATTGGAATTTTATTTTACAAGACGCTATTCACGCAAAACCATTTCGGCTCCATTGGACTGCAGTTCATGGCTGATTTTTGTTTTCACCTGTTTGCATCTAATTGCCTCATTCTAAAAACGTTCTTAAATTTACTTTCAAGGACATTAAGGGCTTTAAAGGCGAAATTACGGAACATTTCTGAAGAAAACTTCATTTGTAGAAAGCAATTCATTTTTAAGCTTCTTTGCGAATAAATTGCGATAATTTTTCGTTGAAATTCGAACAACTAAATGATGTGCATGAACTAAATCCACCGATAATTGGGATCAATGCACCAATCATATCGCGCAATGGTTTCGTTGTTTGATCATTCCGCACCAATCGCATCTTCGGAAAAAAAAGTTTAAATGTAGCAGTGATTATTATATTGTTGGAAATATTTCTGCAAAGCTGGGGAAAAGAAGTAAGGAACATTTGTTGAAATAGTCCAAATGACGTGAATTTTGAAATGCGCATCAAATTTTTGTTCTGGGTTTTACTGATTTTTAATTCTAGGGTGAGAATTTATTGTTTTTAATCCTATAGAGTTTTGCTGAATGATTTTGAAATTCCAAATTTGTATGCACTAAAAGTGTCTGTTATCTATAGGGGTGAAGATGTGATTCTTCATTTTTTGAAGACCCTTATTCAAGAAAAAAAAATTCAGAGAATACTGAGAGAAAATATGAAAATGAATTTTACTACTGAAGATCGTGAAAACTTTGAAAATGCTACTCTCTGCCATATTTGTAACAAGGCTTTGGGAGAAAAGCGTGTGAGAGACCATTGCCACTTAACTTCCAAGTTCAGAGGTGCAGCCCATCCTAATTGTAATCTGAATTACAAGATAAGACGACGCATACCCGTTGTGTTTCATAATTTAAAGGGGTATGATGGACATTTAATTATGCAGGGGATCGGTGAATTTAAAAGAAAGAGGATTGAATGCATCAGTAGCAATATGCAGAAATATATCACATTCAGCCTAGGAAGTTTACAGTTTATAGATTCTCTTCAATTTTTACCTGCCTCTATTGAGAAACTAAGTTCTTGTTTGGAATCCAATCAGTTTCGTATCACCCAAGAACATTTTACAAGTGATCAAGTGGATTTAGTGACTAGAAAGGGTGTTTACCCCTATTCTTATATGGATTGTGCTACCAAGTTTGAAGAAACGAGCTTACCCACTAAAGAGGTCTTCTTTGATGATTTAAATCGAGAGGAGGTCTCTTGATGATGCCTATGTCTATGCTCAACATGTTTGGACATCTTTAAAGATAAAGAATATGGGGGAATATCATGACTTGTACGTAAAAACTGATATTCTTCTATTAGCGGACATTTTTGAGAATTTCCGTGATTTGACATTGAATTATTATGGAATATATGCTGCCCACTGTTTAACATTGCCATCTCTTGCCTGGAATGCAGCCTTGAAGACTAGTGGAGTATCATTAGAACTGATTACAGATCCTGATATGTACTTATTTTTAGAAGAAGGTATAAGAGGCGGTATTAGTGTTATTAGTAAACGCCTTAGTCAGGCTAATAACAAGTATTTGGAACATTTTGATTCTACGAAACCTAGCAAATATATAATGTACCTGGATTCTAATAATCTGTACGGGTGGGCTCTAAGCCAAGCACTGCCTGTATCGGATTTTAGATGGTTTGATTCTCAAGACATTCAGAACTTTGATCCACTTGTTGTTGAAGATGATTCACCTGTGGGATATATTATCGAAGCGGATATAGACTATCCCCATGATTTACATGATAAGCATAATGATTATCCTCTGGCACCCGAAAGAGTTCATATCACCCCATCTCTGATTTCGGAGTATAGCCGGAATTTATCTGAAGAAATGAATTTGAAAATATGTAAGGACTAGATCAAATTAACACCTAATTTGAATTATAAAGTTAAATATGTTCTGTATTATAGAAATTTAAGGCAGTATATGAAGCTAGGGATGAAACTTGTGAAAATCCATCGAGTATTAACTTTTAAGCAGGAGCCCTGGTTGAAGCCCTATGTACAATTTAACACTGAGAAGAGAATGCTGGCAAAAAATTCCTTTGAAAAAGATCTGTTCAAACTTATGAATAATGCAGTGTTTGGAAAAACTATGGAAAATTTGAGAAAAAGAATGGATGTTAAACTAGTACAGACTGAGAAGAGATTGAAAAAATTACTTGCATCACCAGCCTTACACTCCTTCAAAATATTTAATGAAGATCTGGTAGCAGTTCATATGCATAAGACTCATTTGAAACTGAATAGACCCATCTATGCAGGTTTTTCAGTACTGGACTTGAGTAAAACACTTATGTATGAGTTTCATTATGATTTTATTAAGAAGATGTATGGAAGCCGAGCCGAATTGCTTTTTACAGACACCGATTCCCTATGCTATGAAATTGAAACAGAGGATATTTACAAAGATTTTGAAAGTTATGAGGACTATTTTGACTTTTCGGATTATCCTCCAACACATCCACTTCATTCCAATAAGAATAAAAAAGAATTGGAAAAATGAAAGATGAATTGAATGGAACTCCTGCCGTGGAATTTGTAGGCCTAAGATCGAAAATGTACAGCCTAAGAACACCCTTCACAGATAAAAAGACTGCTAAAGGTGTTAATAAGAATGTTGTAAAAAAACACATCCATCATGAAGATTATTATAATTGCCTAACAAGGCGAAGATATAATATAGTGGAGCAATTTAAAATTGCAAGTAAAGACCATCAGATGTATACTGTGAAGCAAATTAAAATGGGGTTATCCCCCTATGATGATAAGCAACATATCTTAAAGGATGGTATCAAGAGCCTAGCATACGGTCATTATCAAATTTAAATGATCAGACCATGCTAGATTGAATTGTGGCGGTGTATCCCATACACCGGGTGGAGGTGGGACCACAATTTAAAAATATATATATATATTTCTAACAACATCTAATGTATGAAAGAGACATTACCACATTCAGATAGTTGAAAACAGGTATCTATGATTATTGGGATACATACCCCTTAAATTCCTGAGATTCCCGAGATTCTGCTACTTTAAAACACTAATTCACGCGATTCTGCTGCTTTAAAAATATGTTTTTTTTAGTTTTTTACAAGTAAAACGTATGTTTTTGTGAAAAAACGTTAAAAAATAGCACAAGTGTGAAAACCTATGTTAATTTCCATAGAAAAAACAGCACAAGTGTGGTTTTTGAAAAGTAGAAAACTTACATTTACGAAAAAATATAAGAAAAAACTTGCATTTACGAAATTTTTAAAACATTAACACTTAAAAAAAGATTAAAAAAAAAAAGAATAAAAGAAAAACCACCTGATCCATCATAACTTTTGACTGACATCCTCTCTTCATGTAAAGTCACGTGCTGGTGGAAGCTCCACCCCTCTTCATGGGGTGCGCCTATGCTTTAACATGGGAAAATTAGCACCAAATTGACCCCATGTTAAAGTATAGCACCGCGTGAGCCAGTACCCCCTACTACTCCCTACTCTCCGGCTTGTGAACCGGGAGTTTAGATGCTCCACCCTTAGTGAAGGCATCATAGGTAAGTCCTAGTGTAGTAATTTTGATAAGGACAATTTTATCTTATTACATGATGCCGACACGTTCATTGGTGCCGTGACCAGGATTTTTGATAAGGACAATTTTACCTTATTCACTAAATCTAGAACGAGATAGAATTTTTTTAAATTCGAGCGAAAACGCCGAAATTTTATATTTTCTTAACATGTTAGCATAGGACGAAATTTGACACAATTATGTATAAGGGGTGTATTTAAGGGATTAGAGGGTTCACCCCACCCCCCACCCCCACCCCCACGAAATTTAAAAATTTCAAATGTTTCCTAAAAACACATATGGGTCATTTTCTGTAAAAGGGGGTTTTACATGTCCTAGGTGTTTTAGTTAAAGTTTGCATAATCAGTTGGACACTGTTGGACACTGATCAGTTTTACTATATTGTACTTCATATTTATCCCGCATTAACTAAAAAAACAATTTATATTTTTAATATTTAAAAATTTAGTTTTTTTTTATTACATGTCATTCCCCTGTGTGTCCCAATAGCCAAATAATGAAATCACAACTTCATTAACAAGCCTTTATTTTCTAGTTTTCTTTTAATTTGATGTTTTTAGTAAATTATATAATTTAAAATACAAACAGTAATAAAAAAATCCACTATGCATTAGAGCAATATTTTAAATTAATTTTTTACAACTGCTCCCTAGCTTTTATGTCATTCACCTGTTGTTAAATTTTAACATCTCTTTCTGTACGTAGATGACAATAAAATACAATTAAAGTATTATTCTTATTTACTAAAATCCATATTCACCATTTCAAGAGTTTGACTATGTTCTAGCTATCTTTCTGTGCAGAGAAATATTATAAAACTGAGCAATTTTGGGTAAGTATTTTTATTCCTGTCATTCACCTGTCTTTAATTATTCTCAGAATAAAAAAGTAAACACTTTTTTTAACATATATGTGTGCCTAGTTAGTGTAGCAAACTGAGTACCAAGTTAGGCTTAAATGCAAATAAAACTCATATGCTTAGAAAGTAAAATCACATGATTTGTCATTCCCTTGTCGTCATTCACCTGTCTTCTTGGTAGACAAGGGAATGACATTAGAATAGGTGAATTATATTTAAAAACTAGATTCTCTTTTTAGAAGATAAAACAAATAAGAAATAAGAAGTTATATCTAAATATAAGATTGCAATTAAAGCAAAACATTTTATTTATTTTTCTAATGATATATATATATATATATATATATATATATATATATATATATATATATATGTATATATATATATATATATAAATATATATATATACTAACAAAGCAGATTTTCTATTTAATTTCCCCAAAATGATCACTGCTACTGTGTTTTTATTTTAGTTTAAACCACCCGTGTTAAAATATAACGCAGAAAACAAGTTGAAAAATAGAAAAAAATATATTGTAACAAGAAAGATGAAAAAGCCCGTTTAGAGAAAATGACCCATATGATGAAAAAAACTTCTACTGGTTCCCCATTCAATTTGTCGTTCTGAAGTCTTTGAACTAAAAAAAAAAACCAACTCATTTTAACCTACAATAAATAAAAGACAAAAAATAATAATATTATTAAAAAGGAGTAAGTAAGCAGTATTCAAAAAGTAACGATTAAAAAAAATGTTCCGGCTGCTGAGTCACTATAATAAGGGGGGAAATTGTTAGTGTTTTTAAAACATTTCAATGCAAAATTACAAAAGAATTGAAAATAAAATATCAGTGTTAAATTTTAAAGTAAACAGCACCTGTTGGATTTCATATTTTCATCATCAACCGTTCGATTAAACTTTTTTGGAATAAATTTAAAAATATAACAAATTGAAACTAGCACTTAACTAATGATAATAACCGAATGATCATTTCCTCAAAAAATAAAAATAGGAATGCATTTCATCCCTATTAAATTTATAGATCATATTACGCTAGGAAATGTGTCCATCCGGTGCATAGGAGTCGTAGATTTATTTTGCTGCATCCAGACCAGAAGATATTTTCTGTTACTGTAGTTTCAAACAAGTTGAATGTTGCCAAGATCAATGTTTTATTTTGACTTCGGAATGACGTCGAATAAATAAGTTTTCAATTTTTTATCTGAAATTATAATTTTTTTGTATCCGGTTCTAATTTACCCACGTGAATTCTCCGTACAGAGCAAACTGTTATTACTTAATACGGGATATAGGACTCTTATCCGCTAACTGAAAAATGTTAGTATCGTATGTAATTTTAAATTTTCCTGTTTCAATTTTGATTTATTTTTGGCTTTTCTACTTATTTTTACCCGGCCCAACCCAACCCTAATTTAATAAAACGTGGCCCGAGCCCGGCCCGTGGTCCAGAACGGGCCAAAACCCACGGACCAAGTTCAATCCCGTGGGCCAAATTAGGCCCGAACCCGTGATGATTTCTAACCTAGACCCCTTGAGATTGATATTTTAAACTGAAATCCCCACCACCACCACCAAATTGAATTTCAAAATACACCACTGGGATTATTTATGGCTCAGTGATCACAAAACTTAACAGTTTCAATCATTGCAGTGCAAAAGAGCGGCAATACTATTTTTGTGTTAATGATTCGTCATTAACACAAAATCCCCTCGAGGGGGACACATAGATACACACATTAGATCCCCTCGAGGGGGAGGGAGCTATTGGGCTAAAGACGTCTGGAATTTACCTGTTTAAAAGTGCCATTCTACTGGCAGTAAATCCCGTTTTATGTGTGTTTTAACCATATTTTTTAGTGTTGTTGTTGTTGAGACCCAGACCATCCGACCTACCAGAAAGGTGTAGGTAACTGTTTGGACTGTCGGGAAGAGCCACCCAATTTAGACCGGAACCCAGTGAGGAGGCATCTACAGGGACCGTACCCTCCTTCCCCTACCACCAACATCTCGGAAAGACTTACGGGCCCACATGTTTAACGTGATCGTTCTCCGACCGAACAAGGCAAGAGTTTTGGCAGCGGAGGGAATCGAACCGACCTACCGAGTGTAATTCCCACGCGCTAACCACTGGGCTACTGCGCTCCCCCCCCCCCCATATTTTTAGTGTTGTTGTTGTTGAAACCCAGACCGTCCGACCTACCAGAAAGGTGTAAGGTAACTGTTTGGACGGTCGGGAAGTGCCACCCAATTTAGACCGGAACCCAGTGGGGGAGGCATCCACAAGGACCGTACCCTCCTTCCCCTACCACCAACCTCTCGGAAGGACTTACGGACCCACATGTTTAACGTGATCGTACTCCGCGTGAACACGGCGGCAGTTTTGGCAGTGGCTGGAATCGAACCCGGGCCTACCGAGTGCAACTCCAGCGCGCTAACCACAGGGCTACCGCGCCCACCCATATTTTTAGTGTTGAAGACCCAGACCGTCCGGCTCGTCCTGAGGACATGAGCAGCCATTTGGACGGCCGGCCATATTTTTAGTGTGTAATATGGCCGGCCGTCCAAATATGGCCGGCCGTCCATATTTTTAGTGTGTAATAATATGCATTTGATTCACTGAATGGACACAAATAATTTCAATAAGGCAATCATTTAATATAAAATAATAAAATAAAACATTTAAATAGTAACAACCAAAAAAAATTTGAAAGCAGAATATTTATGTAATATGCACTGAACTGACTCAATAAGTGAGTGATGGCATGATGTATCAAAATTATTATTAAAATTATTTCACTACTTATTATTTCACTACTTATTAATTATAATCTAATAATTTCACACATTTTTATAATATAATAATTTCACTACTTATATTTATAAAATTATTTCACTACTTATATCTATCTTATACTTATATCTAGCACTTTCACTATATTTAAAATCTTGCTTTTGGTTTCGTTCGATTCGTCTCCGTTCCCAGATCAAAGGGAAAATCTAAATTTCGAATCATATGTGACGGAGCGAAAAGATCATTATTGAAACACTTAATACCACTTTCCATAATAATCGAGCACTTCAACTCGAGCCATCTCAGTTTGGATCTCCCTTGATAAGTCTCAGCTTCAAGATTAACGGAAAAATCTAATATTTTAAAAAATGGGAATTAGAAAGCGAAAATTCAAACGCAATCCAAAAATTCAAAACACTTTTTTTAATTAACAAGCACTTTAGCCAGAATCTTGGTTTGGGTTTCCAGGTCAACAAAAATATCTAGTACTTCAAAAATTCGAAGTTGAGGTGACAATACAAATAGAGGGGGAAATACTTACACCACTTTGCCTATCGCAAATAATAAAAACAAATTTTATATCCTTTCGCTAACAATCGGAAAAATTAAACAATTCAATTACAGTGCCATCCGTGGAAATAAGATTCAATATGTTTTCCCATTTAACATGTTAACAGAATTATAAAACGTGCACCATTTTTATGCTTAAATCTGAAAAGGTGTTTTTGATATTCAGAAAAGTTATCAACATTTATTAAAGGTGTTCAGTATTTCTTTCAGGACACTTTGCTCGGGGGGAGGGGGGCAAGTTTTGCCCTATATAAATATATCTAAGTGCTGTTACATAAATAGAAACTAGGTTGGCATAAGATGTCTCCGGGGGGGGGGGCTGCGCAACACCGGAGGTATATATGCCTGAAAGAAACACTGAGCCTTCGCCCCCCCCCCCCCCCCAGATATATGCCTAAAAGAAAAGCTAGGTGCAGGTGTCACATTTATAATGATCACTAACCATTTAGAATGCGGGAGTGGAAAGGCTAGTTTGGCAATAATCTATCACAACTTTCTCTCTTTCCAAAAAAGTTCAAACTTATTATTCTCTTCGTTGCTTAATCATCTCCTGTACTTTCCTTTGATGTTATAAAACATTCACTTCATCGAAAGCGAAAATTTAAATTTATTTTCGACTCCGTAAATTGGTATTCTCATACTTAACAAAAAACATCTTTATAAATGCTAAATTTCGATTGAAAAGCAAATAGGGTAGAACAATACATAGGCAAATATTTAACAAACTTTCAAATTAAAACTCAGAATTGCATGAATATATCATCTTTTAAAAATAAACATGTTTTTATCTGAAATTTTAATTAATTTTCAAGTATTTTGGGTATTGAACTTTTGTATAATCTCTAAAACAGTTTCAAAATAATGCGTAGAAACTATATTATGTGCAGCAATAAAATGTCTTATGATGATTTTTTTCAGTTTTTTCCCATAAATGCATATGACGTAAATTTCTATTTCACAAGTGCATTTTAGAGTACATTGTTTGCCTGTTATCTATTAAGCGATGAATCTGATTGGTTGTTGAGAGATTTCAGCTAAACGACTCGCAGACGATTTTTATTGCTTGATTTGGTAATATTTCTCCCGATAATTAACTTTCTTTTTCGTTTTTCTGTTTTTCAGAATATCTCTTTAGAACTGTTATACTCTACCCATTTTTCACCCTTCAAGCAAACACTCCAAATTTGACGTGATTATGCCCAAGAGATTTTGAATTAAGCATTGTTTTATTAATAAACTTCTCGGTAGATTTTGTTTTCTCCCAGGAAGAAGGTGCGAGAACTCATTATGCCTACCACGCTGTGAAATAGGTGGAGAAGGAGTATTTCCTTTGGCTGAAGTGCTAGCTTGCCAGCTACGAGTGTATAGAACATATAAAATAGGGACTGTAAAGGATGGGGATAAAATTTTCCTGCATATTAAGGATCCTACATGTTAGGGACAGCGATTAAATTTTCCTGCATGTTAAGGATCCTACGTGTTAAGGATAGGAATGAAATGTTCCTGCATATTAAGAATCCTACATGTTAAAGATGGAATAACATTCTCCTGTATGTTAAGAATGTGGATAACATTTTCCTGCATGTTAAGGATCCTACATGTTAAGGATAGGAATAAAAATTTCCTGCATGTTAAGGATCCTACATGTTAAGGACAGCAATAAAATTTTCCTGCATGTTAAGAATCCTACATGTTAAGAATGTGGATAACATTTTCCTGCATGTTAAGGATCCTACATGTTAAGGATAGGGATAAAAATTTCCTGCATGTTAAGGATCCTACATGTTAGGGACAGCGATAAAATTTTCCTGCATGTTAAGTATCCTACGTGTTAAGGATAAGAATAAAATGTCCCTGCATATTAAGAATCCTACTTGTTAAAGATGGAATAACATTCTCTTGCATGTTAAGAATGTGGATAACATTTTCCTGCATGTTAAGGATCCTACATGTTAAGGATAGGGATAAAAATTTTCTGCATGTTAAGGATCCTACATATTAACGATAGAGATAAAATGCTCCTGCATGTTAAGTGTCAGACATGTTAAGGATGGGAAAAACATTTTCTTACATGTTAAGGATCCTATATGTTAAGGATGGGAATAAAATTTTCTTGCATGTTACGGATCCTACATGTTAAGGATAGGGATAAAATTTTCGTTTATTGCAATATACGCATCTTACCGAAACCGCAGCAACAAACGACACAAATTATCTGCGGTTGCTTGTTTTTGGTCGCGGAAGTTTGTTCCGTTTTATTACTTTCGTTATTTTCGTCTTCAGATATTCCTCAAAAGAATGTGCAACAGCAACACATTTGCGCATTTATTAACTTTTTGCAAAAAAAAAAAAAAAAAAAAAAAAAACTTGAATGCCATAATTGATTGTATTTCAAATTTAGCTTTAATCAAAAACCGATCTTCAGTTAATTCACTACTTCTACTGCGACCCACCTATATAGGGTGATTCGAAACTATCTGTACGAACTTTAATGAGAGATAGAAAACTAAAATAAACCTTTTCCATTTATTAATGTATAGTCGCAGACGTCATCCTTTGGCGCTAGAGGGCGCCATTGGGCGGCGTGGCATTTGGCTATTTTATGCCAATTTTAATCGCAACGCGAACTTCATACGTGTAACATAAAGAGTTGTATGAAATCTAAGGTGGCTGACATGTATATGGCGTACGTGGCTGCCAATGAATGAGGAAGAATTGCTATAAAATTATCGGTAAGTCTTACAGCAGCTCTTTCGTTTCGATTGGCAGCAGCATACGCTAGATGCATGTCAGCCGTACTACCCAAACCGCCCGACTTACCAGAAAGTGCAAAGTATCTGTTTGGATGGCCTAAGGAGAACAAACAACCCAATCAAATCCGGAACCCAATAGGAGTGGTAACCACAGAAACCGCGCCATCCATTTCCTAACCCACAACATCTCGCATGGACTTTAAGACATACATATTTATCGTATTCATAGTCTGTGTAGGCACGAGAATAATTTTTTGTGGATTTGAGGATCAAACATGGGACTACCGCGTGCGACCTTCCCGCTATAGTCATTGCGCTATTCTGGCACCAGTGGTATGTCAGCTATCTCAGCATTTGTGAAATGCTCCATTTAACACGTACAAAATCCGCGTTAAGAATCCCGACGACGAAAAGAACCCTATTTCCGGGCAGCCAAAAATCGCCCTCTAACACCATATGTCTGCTGACATACATTCATAAACTAAAAATGTTTGTTTTAGTGTTTCCTATCTCTCATTACAGTTTGTACACAGAGTTTCGAAGCACACTGTATTGCTACGAAACCCACTAGAGGGTTTCAACCTATAAGTACCTTCTTACTTGTAGAACCTACCTGTAAGGGGCACTCTCAGAGTGTGGAACCTATCCATATGTGTGTGTATGTACATAAGTGTGGTTTTGCAGCCTCGCTCATCCTGTGCTCAACCTTTAAAAAATTTGAAGCCTGCTTCTGTTTAGCACTAAATTGACCGGTCTCCATAAATGTTCGCAAAATTGTGTCGCACAGAAAGTTTCATTGCTGCCATTGCTAGTATCGGCTATTTCATAAAGCCGAGCGCAAATTAAGCGTGAAACCGGTCATTTAGTATGTCATGTCGGTGTCTGCTGTGGCAGTGAGATCGTATATACTGTTCGAGGAGCACGAAAATCAGTTAAAAGGTTATTGGATAGAACACACTGCGTCAAACGCCTTATTAATTATAGACGAAGCATTATGCATCAAAGTCTGTCAAGGGTTAAAAATACCCCCCTTCCCTCATGCTTCAACTACCTCCCGTTATAGAATTATTTTCATGGAGCAAAAGCTTAATGAAATATGCAATCACGTTGTTCAGAAGCGGTAATAAAGCATTTTAGTTTTAGATGTGGGGTATGTCACAGAGAACGACGATAATGACGGGGGTTTAATAAATATTTCGCAAAAATGCCAATGATTTAAACTCGCCTCTAAATATGTAGCATATAGTAAGTTGTCATACTTTCTCATACATTCGTATTTCATGCATTCTTTACGCCCTTTTTGTATTATAATCCAGAATGAAATAATGTATATTTTTCGTTAGCTAATTTGGCAATGTGTAAGTTAATTTGGCGACATTTTATTTAAGAATCGTCTTGGTGATGATATTTAGCTAAATTTATAACCAAAGTTGCCAAATTATTACCGCATTTATTGCCGAGCGATGCAATCAGACATATAGACGAAGAGAAGATTTTTTATTATACAGAATTTTAATACATTTTTCACAAATGGTGTGGTTTAAAAGTTTAATTATCACTTTCATGCATAGGCTACGCAAGTTCCATTGTTTCTTCCTCAGAACCCACCTATAAGGGGCGTTCTAAAACTTCACACTCTCATTTCAGGGCCAACGGCCGTACCGTGCTGAAAACACCGGTTCTCGTTAGATCACCGAAGTCAAGCAGCATCGGGCGCGGTTAGTACTTGGTGGGTGACCACCTCGGAACACCGCGTGCTGTTGGCCATCTCGGGTGCGGTATCCCCGTGGTTTGCGCGCTAGATTTGCTCGCTACCACAAATGCCGCCGTGTTCATGCGGAGTACGATCACGTTAAACATGTGGGTCCGTAAGTCCTTCCGAGAGGTTGGTGGTAGGGGAAGGAGGGTACGGTCCCTGTGGATGCCTCCCCCACTGGGTTCCGGTCTAAATTGGGTGGCACTTCCTGGCCGTCCATACAGTTACCTTACACCTTTCTGGTAGGTCGGACGGTCTGGGTCTCAACAACAACAACACTCTCATTTCAAATAAGAGCATTAATTTCAGATAACAACAGTTAAAAAGATTATTGGACGACATTTCATTAAATTAAGTATGTGTTTGCTTATGCCTGACCCTGGTGGTGATTGCATTTTGGTAAGATTCGAAAAAGCTAAATTGGCCGGGATTTTTTGTCGAAATGTCCCTCTAAAATCGTTAAAATCAAACAGAATAGTAGAAGCTGTCTATCTGTTTGTTCGTTTGTTGGCGGCGTAGCAATTTATGGGACCAACTACGAAATTTGGTACAGTGATACCACAAGTTAGGTCTGAAGACACCCCCAGCCCACAATAAATGAAAAAACAAATGCATACATATACAACAAGAGCATTAATAATAAAAATATTAATAATAATGTATTACTATAATAGCATTTATATTATTATACCCATGAAAAATCACGGGAAAATTTTTATTCATTGAAAGATTATAATTGTGAAAGATATTTAAGTTTGATTTTTATGAAAATTGGGTGCAAAAGAAAAAAACAGAGGGGATTATATACCCAAAAACTGGATTAAGAGAGAGCCAATCAGAAAGCAGCGTGAAGTCAATCCGAAACGAAAAGTATCACAGCAATCTTGTGTGTTACTTCTAGTTTCAAACACCGAAATCGTCTGTTGGCTATTCTTTAAATCAAAGAATTGAAAAATAATGAATTATTCTGTCTGTAGACGTAGAAAAAAAATGACAACATACAGTGATCAGAAATGAAGTACTGTTTCACATACAGTAAATATCCACTTTAACAAAACCATAAAAATATCCGTCATTTTTATGCTTAAATTTGAAAAAGTATATATTTAAAATTCAGAACTTTTCGTAAGTATGTAAGTGTCACATCTAGTTTAAAATAAAAATCCTTTGAAATATAGTAAGGATTTTTATTTTAAACTGGAATGCGAATTTGGAAAAACGAATTTGAAGAAAAAAAATAATTTGAAAATATGAATTTGAGTCTGTACAAAAGTCATGTGCTGCTGACATCAATATTCTTTCTTTCATTTTTCTTTTCATTACATTACAACTAGATAATCAATACATGTGGGTGTCTAACTGCTAAAGCCTCCTCATACTTTTTTTTATTTTTGTCAAAATAAGTTCTTTATTCTTGTTCGTGTGTACAAGGAAGCGAATAATATTGGGGTGCAAAAGCATGTTCTCTTATATATATATTTAGTACTGAAAATCTGATTTAATTGCAAAGCCCACATTCTTCACTGAGGGGCTGATAGCAAAACTTCAGTCTTCATCCATTCAATAGAAAGGCTTCATCCACAAATACATACACAAATAAATACACTTACATACACAAATGGAGTTCATCGGATATCCTAAAAATGTTCAAACATATTGTTGATGATGCTGTAGTGGTAGAAGATGGGAAGAGCAGAAAAAAAGTCTACATTGTATGCCACAGAAAAGATTATTCTCTTTTCGAATTTTAACTTTTTCATAAATAATAATTTTGTAACATCTTCCAGAAATTTTTAGTTTTCTAAAATCTTAAAAATTACTGAAATTTATGCGTTAAGTGTTGTATAAAAATGAATGTTTTTTTAAAACCTCTGAGGTTTTATTTTAATAATTTTTATTTTATTATAATTTTTAATAAGTTTATTTCATTATTGTTTTTAATAAATTTTATTTTAATAATCAGCAATAATTTCTATTTCACCTTCTTTTAAAATATTCCATTTTGATTCTTCTTGGTGCCAAAACTAACATTCTCCACATCAGTTAACATTTGTAAAGAACCCTCAACCAGCAATCAATACACAGATATTTGCTACTGGGACAGAATTGAAAGTTCTTAGTGTTGAAATGAACCCTGCATATTCAACACATCAATTAGATGTAAAAATTACATTCTCCAGCATTTCAAGCTAAATTTCGTTGTGCAACCATGGGTCAATTTTACTTTCCTGTAGTTAAATTGCTCCTTTTGAATACTTACATTTGATAGTACTATTCCAATAAAAGTTCTCCAGGTTATATATATATATATATATATATACTAGAAATTATATAACACATGCAAAAAACTGAGGATGTCAATTTTGCAAGTGAAATCGCTCATATGGGATGCGTATGTGCCAGAAATTTTATGCAGAATATCATCATTAAATACATTATATAACAAATTAAGTATATCAGTTGGTTTCAGAACAGAAAGGTAGCCACAACCATGCGAGCAAAACCAAGAACGGGTTTTATCTTTGGACTATTGCGTTCTGACCAGCAGTTTGAGCGTTATTTTAATACTAGCCATTTTTGTCTCCGATTCGCGCGGACGATATGGATAGTTGTCACAAGTGTGACACCTATATGTAACTCTAAGTATGACGTCAATGTTTCATAATAATGCATGAAAATGGCAAACATTTTATAGTTTTGTTAATATGGACTTTCTTATATGTGAAACACTGTTTCATTTCCGATCACTGTATGTTGTCTTATTTCAACGTTTTCGGACATTTCAATCTAAAAATCAATCATTAATAAAAATATTTTTAATAGTTTGATAAGAAGAATAGTCCGCAGACGATTTCGGTAATTAACGCATAACACTGTTACCGTTAGTAAAATTGCAAGTGAAATCAAAAACTGCATAAAAAATTGAATTATAAAATATAAAATATCGCCTACTATAAATTAAAATAACTCAAGATCAATTTATTACATAAATGAAATGAGTTAAAAAATTCTAGGATATTTTATAGCTAGAAGAATGTTCGGACAAAAAATTGCAAAATATATACATTTTTTGAACAAAATTACAAAAATTCCCCATTGCTTATAGGTCATATCCCACCGTGTATGCAAAGTTTCAAGTTTCTGCCTTCAGCAGTTTGGACTGTGTAATTTATCCCTTAAGCCAGTCAGCCAGTCGCACTGAGCTGCATGATATAGATGTAACATATCAAGTGTAATCAATAAGAAAAATACATTTTCTACAAAAGATATGAAACTTGAGCAACGTATATAAGTAAAAATAACACAATAATGCAGCACTGTTTCGAGGATACGCTGTATCACCTTCGTCAGTGTAAGAGTACCAACAAACCCGAAGTCCAAGAGAGGAATGGGCGCAAACAGAAGAAACACAGGGACCAATGATACAGGATATAACCATGACCTAAAATTATCTTATTCTGTATCTCACCTGAGCATAAGCGGCGCCACAGGGGGTGCTAGTGTTGCTTCAGTATCCCCATTACAAATTGCACAGACACTCCTTTTTACTTAACTGCCTCTTATTCCAACAATTTTCAGTTTCTCTCTCTCTCTCTCTCTCTCCCTCTTTTCTTTTTTTTTAAGTCGTTATTTTTTTTTTTTTTTTACGGATTTATAAGTCTGAGATCAGATATTTTTAGGGTTTCTGGCTAGATCCAGTTCCAAATGACTGCACATGTGCAAGGCTTCAAAAAAGAAATCTGTCGTGAACTCTCACCAATCGCGGAAGGATACAGAGACATTAGTTTCGTATCGAGTTTCTCAGAACATTGTCAATATTCCATTGGCGTCTGTGCGAAGGTGTTCATACTTTTAAATTTATTTTCCTTTAGTATTTTTTACGAATTAAGACCATGGCTATATCATGCAGAAATCGGTGGGCACAATAAAATGAATTAAAGTTCCACAAGTAAACAATTGTTTATTTTTAAAATGAACACGCTTCGCATAAGCATCTCCAATTGCGTAGCACCACCAATTATAAGCCCCCCAATGCATAGCAAATTGTTAAAGCCTGCCAATTGTGAAAGCCTGGCACCGCCTATGCACCTGAGAGAGCCAATTAGAAAGCAGAATGAAAAAGAGTCCAACAAACTTGAAACGAGAAGTAGCATGCAAGATTGGCGTGCGCCAGAACACAAGAGGAATATCCCGGCAAAACGAGTTCAGTTCGAATAAAAATAAATAAGACCCAAAGACAAAAAAAATATCTGATGCGGGCAACAAATGACTTTCCTTATATAATACAATGAATTTACTACTTTTACATTTAATAAAAATGTTATTCTTATAGTAGATACTTATATTCTTTCAAAGATATTGAATTTTCTTGAATTAGTTGTCATTTTCCTTGATTTAGCGTCATTTTTATCCATTTGGCGAGATTTCCGTTAATTTGGTAACATTTAAAAATGTCGCCGAGTTAACGACATTCCGCTAAATTTGTCGCCAAAATCTTGCCAAGCGTTATGGACGGAGAAATAAGTTGTTCTTACAGCGGATAAATGACTATTGGCGTGCAAATACAAAAGTATTACTCAAAGTATCTTTCCTCGTGAATGGAACGAGTTAGATCCACGAGAATGATGTCACCAAATTTATCGCATGATATTACATATGAAAAGTGAACACGTTTCTTAAAAGTTAATATTTTTTTTTTAATTTATGGGATTTTTTGATAACTTTATTTGAAAAATGTGCAACATCTCGAGAACGGTGCATGCTAGCGTTCTAAAGTTAATGTCAATCGCTTTCTAAGGAAAAATTACATAAGAAATGTCTATTTGCGTAACTTTATTAAAGGTTTTGATTTTTTGATGATTTTTTCAAAATTTCACTCGAAAATTTAGAAGGGTTTTGAACATTCGATTGTGTTTTAAAACAATAGGCTTCCAGTATTCCTGGATAGTGATTTTTGTACCAAATGTCATTCGAATCGCTCCATTCGTTCGTGAGATATCGTCTCCACAGTCTCACTGACACATACACACACACACACACACAGACATCACTTCAATAATGTTCGATTTGTGATCAGAGATGCTGGAAACGTGCTTTCCCGTCGAAAACTCGAATTCGAATTTTCGACCCCGTCACAATGCTTTCCTTATACATTATGTATATAAGGAAAGTAAAAATAGGCTGAAACGACACATAAGAACCCCAAAGGTTAAGGAATGGAATGAAGAAAGTGGAAAAAAATTACAGGGCACTCCGCCAAACCGCGGACAAAAAATGGAGTACTGGACAAGTCATTAACTAAATTACTAAAATTTTTCTGAATGTAGAAATCTTGAAAGAAGTCAGTATAAATAGTCTGTACCACACATTGAGAAGACACCAATATCGAAGTTTATCTTTGCTACATGCCTGATAAATTTCATTCAGCAAATTTAAACAAGACTTTTACTTGATTGGCTCTTTCGCACAAATGCATGTTGTACATTCCGTTGCGGCAGCAAGTATTGAAGCGTTAGATGTTTTCGACGAGAACGCCAATGTTCCGGTTAAGGAGAAAACTATTAATAGAACTTAAAGCATCACTTATCCTGCATGTGAGATGCAGAATAAATTAATTAGAAATTCGTACACTTTTCTCATAATAAAAAAATCTGATGTTGGTAGCACGTAGCTTTCCCTACAGACTCAAACTCATAATGCACTAAATTGAGTTTATTTGCTGTGATTGACGCGGAAACTTATGATATTATATCCATTTTGTAGTTTTAAGGGGACGGTGGACGTTGAAATGAGCAAAAATCGACAAAAAAAATTTTTAATACATAACAATATTTTACACATTTAACATTTGCTTACGGGTGGGACAGCGTCCATCCCAAACGAAGAATCTCCCAAAAAAAACAGGTATTTGACATGCCGACAGAAACATTGCACCTGCTGCAGCAGGTGCAATGTTTCTGTCGGCGATTTCCATGGACGCCAATGCCTGCAAAGGGGATCGAACTGTTTGGGATAGGGCATGTCAAATAGCTGTCTTTTTGGGAGGTTCTTCGTTTGGGATGGACGCTGTCCCACCCGTAAGCAAAAGGCTGAATGCATTTTTTTCGAAACGGAATTTTCAAAGGTTTTACATTTTTAAAATGCTCCAAGCGTCTCAATTTTTGTCTGAGATGTATGAAATTTGGCAAGAAGACACCTCTCAAACCTTGTAATGAAACTGGGTATACATTTTATAATTGGACTTTATTAAGGTAATTAAAAGTGAATAAGAACCTAATTAAATGATGAAAATTAAGTTTTAATGCAGAAAAATATTTTTAAAAAATTAACTTTCTAAGGGATTTAAAAATGAATACCCAAATTGGTTCATAATGTGTTTTTGAGTGATCATAATGCAAAATTAATCAAAAATGTGAACAAATGGCACGCAAGGAGCATTTTCAAATTTTCGTTAAGAAAAATTAAATTAAAAAAAAATACAAAATTATAACAAAAATGAAAAACAAATTAATGGTATTGTATATAGTAATGTTAAGATGAATATTTATACAAATTATCACGTTTCTAAGTCAGTAAATAAATAAAAAACATTTCAACGTCCACCGTTCCCTTAATGCGTATATTTATGCATTTATTAGGCGAATTAATGCATTTTAAAACGTCGCCATTCCCTCAAAATTAAAGAAACTTAAAAATCTCGAAAACGATTTTGCCTAGAGTAATGAAGTCCGTCTTATTCGTTTCGTCGTTAAAATTTAAGTATAAAATAAGTATTTAATACTTTTAACATACTTTGTCTTTTATTTCAGATTTTGACAGTTTTTAAGTCAATTCGGTAGAAAAAAAAATAACTATTACTTCGACTCGTACCACACTAGTAGTATTTATTATTGGACCAATATCGTATATCTTAGAATAATATTGGAAATATTTCTAATGCAATCCCAATATTGGGCAAATACCGGGGTTACATTGGTCTCCAATATTGGCTAAATATTTTTATTACAAAATTACGCCAATATTGGGTGTTACATTGGAAATATTTCAATAAAACGTCAATATTGGCATAATATTGTCCCAATATTTTAAGCCAATATTGGGCCAAGTCAGTCAAAATGTCCGCTTTTCATATTGGTTCAATATTTCCAATATTGGCTGCCAATATTGGATTACTACTAGGACATAGTCTATGGGTAATCAAAACACACCTTACCTACAAAATTTTAAGAAATTTTATCGAAAAGATTTTAACTACAGTAAAAAACATCGTCAGCACCTCAAAATTCTCAAAACCTTAATATCTCGATAATAACCCGTCCTACAAAATCGAGGTAGGTCTTATTCGCTTAGTCGTAATTCTTGTGAAATTTTTGGCGACGAAAACAATGACCAGCCCCATAACTCTAAGCCTAACAGTTGAGATATTTTTATTCTTTCGCATTTTTACCACGTCGCTGTTGAAAATATGTCCACTCGCCAAATGGAAACGAAAATTGAATTAAAACCGCAAATTCTGTTTCATTTCAAATAAGTATCCGTGTTATTTTGTGTAATTAAACTGAATGTGATTAATTATGGAATAAAGAAAGGTAAGATGAATTTGAGTCTGTAGGGACAGTCATGTGTTGCCAGCTGTTTTTAATTTCATATTTTACATTTTAATGATTTTTGCGAGCCATTTTGTAAAGAAAAGTAGGTTCTATTTCTCCGAATTATACCAAAATCTAATCAACAACAGGGTACTCCAAGAAAATTATCTACCAAAATTTGATGAATAGTTTTTGAACTAGATGAGGGAATGCATATATTTCACGCACACACACACAGATGCCACGCTAAAATTGTTATTTTCGTGTTCTACAGTGGCTAAAAAGTGCAGATACGTCGATAACTCAAATTACGATTTTCGACCCTGTTCTAATACTTTCCCTAGACATTACCATGTATTGTAGAGAAATTAAAAAATATCCATTTATTATTTTTGTAAGATTTATTACACCGCATCTGGAGGAAACAATTGACCATAGTTCGACTGTCATTACCGCTAGTCAGCACGGTTCAGAAGATGAGGTGGCCCCTGTAACATGTCATCGACTATCTCAACTAATATTCAGAGTCAAAAATACTGTTGCAATGTATCCACAGCAATGATGGTTGTATTCTCAGGCTGCAACGTAGAGTCCATATTTCCGGATAACTAAAGCTTTTATTTAATCCTTTAATGCACCAAAACCATGAAAAGAAACAATGTACAGCTAATAACGATGTATCTACCTTACGAGGTTACAGAAATAACTGTAAAGTACAAAAAACCGACAATTAAATGCTGAACTTATTCACAACACAGATGATTTTCTTCTTAAAGACACTGGTGTTTTCCCAATTCACATCTGCCCGTATCACGTCAACTTCTATTTGAACGATGATTGACGCATAAATACCCTAGAGATTTCTAAAAAAATCGACACGACTTAAGAAATTGTTAACCAATCTACGTTATTCGAGTAGTTTCCAAATCTCACCAAGTTTGTGGTCGACAAATTGTAAAAACCCCAAGTTTGCCACCAAGGTCAAGCAATCCCACCTTCAAAGACTAACTATGGTTGCCTGCAAATGTCGTTTTTCCTCGAAGATAGGTAAGATATGAATACACTTTAGTTCCAGTGAACACTCAATATTTATCCTCTCTATTCATCATTCTGTTGTATCAATTACGGGGTAAATAAGACACCTACATGTACATATTCTGTCTCATTTAAGTTTTCATAACTGAAGAACTCATTAGAATATTTTGCTTTGAAATTTGGAGTCGATCGATGCATAATTAGTTTGCGCAAGATTTACTGTTCCATGCTTAACTTTATGAGAACGTTGCATATATCCACTGAACTAACTGTAAGGAGACACAACTAATTGTACATTTCTTTTGCATAGGAGCAACGGTTACGGCGACCCTGCCTTCTAGCGGCGCCAATTTCGTGGGTTCGAGACACTTTTTGAGCCCCTAATATTTTTGTGCGTATTTAGTGGGGGAAATGTAAGCACATAGACAAGAATTTTGTTTTTTGTTGTCAATTCTTCATTAGTCAAATTTTTCATTATTCATTCAATGTTTACTTTATATAAAGTTGCATGTAAAGAAATTTACCCCTCAGACTGTTTATTGTATTTTAAATACAAGATTTTAACTCAATGATTTAGCGTGACATTTATGAACATTTTTAACATTGGTAAAAAATACTTAAATATAAATTTTATAGTTTTTGTTATCTTTGTAAATATAAAGTAATAATCTTTGTAAATAAATCTTTGTAAATAAATAGGAGTTGGAAATTCACACAGTATGTGCATCTTGTATATAATAATGTTACGCCTGCGAAAGCAAAATAAATGAAATAAATAATTAACTAGAGAAAAAAAATTCTGTATTTTAGCCTTTTGGCATTTCAGACGTCTTATTGTGCAGATAATTTGACTGAATAAAATGTAAATTCGACTTAAATCACTCGAAAAATACTTGGGTCATTCGATTTGAAAGTTCTGTAACCACCAATATTTTTGTTTAAGTCGACGCCTATGCGCCTTCTATCAGAAATTAATGGAGTTGAAAGCCCTGACAATTATGTTCAATTATAAAACAAGAATCATTTAGAAAATATCTACAAGATTTAATCTTTAATAGGCGTAGCATGTATCAATTATGTATATGGCAACGCCCACATTTGTCCACTCCCATTTTCTGTTTCGAAGATTTTGCATTACATATAAAAGAGGGATTTTATTTTAAGCATTGATTTTATTCTAAGCCACTATTTCCTTGATCGTGCCGCAGCCTTAAACAAATCAAGGAAATTTGCACAATTAAAATTATTTTTCGGTGCAGATTTCATATTGACATTTCAAATCTAAGTGTCATTTTAGTTCATTTTACGTCCCATTATGACGTACGGAGTCCCTGTTTGGGGCACCGCAGCGGAGACTAACCTTAGGAAGCTTCAAGTCATCCAGAATAACGCATTGCGTATGTTTGCTAATCTGCCGAACTACGTCCAGCTAGACGTCCTGCACAGAGACCTCAGAATTAGGCCTTTTTTGGAACATGTCAAAAAACTTTCTCTCAAATTTCACGGAGGTCTGAGAAGCGTAAACAACCCTACGTTGGACAGTATCCCCCACTATCGAGCTGGTAATCCGGCGACGCGAAAGCGCCCCCGGTCGTTACTTGCACGACCGGTGGGAGATATCTTCTTCCGCCCTAAGAAGCGGTCTCGTCCAGCCTAGTCTTGTGCTCTTATTTTAGATGCAGACTCTAGTTTGCTGTACCCCTCCCTAGCTTTTGGGAACTCGCTTTCCGTTGACAAGCTTTCACAACTCTTCTGCTGCTAGGCACAACTCTTGCTCAAGGCTCAAGGCCCTGCGCCCCTTGGGGCGCCCCCAGTCTATCCCCCTCTTTATTCTTCTCTGTTGGGATCCCGCTTGGGCCCCAACACCGCAGTTTTCTGAAGACTTGGGGAAGGGCACGACCTCGGTCGCGCCCCCCCCCCCCCCCAAACATCTCTTAGTTGATTAATTCCCCTTTTACTACTTCCTTTTTTTCTGTCTTTTTTTCTTTTCGTCTGGAGTTTAAAGGGAGGAACTCTTCCTCTCCTGTGCACTCCACTAACCCCGTCCTTGAGATCCTTGAGATTTTAGTTCATTTATAGCTGTACATTTTTTTAATGGCAGTCATTTGGACAACACTTAGAGAACGCTAAAATGGATTACATTATTTTATTCTATCTCCCCATAGAATATGAAATTATGAAAATGTTAGAAGAAAAATGATTTTGTACTTTTTATAGATACCGATAAAGTTCTAAAAATATTTTAGTACAAAATACAATTTCCTTCAGTATTAGCGAAAGTACTAAATCCGAAAAGCTGCACTAAATAAGGCTGCAGCCAATTAAAATAGACAGAACCCATCAATCCCTTCCAAACCAACCGGATATGAGGAAACCAGTTACGCAGTATAAAACTGTGCTACTTCGTGCAGTGAGCCACTGCAAGAAAGGTATTGCAAATGAGAATTTTTAGAAAAGCGGTCAGCCCATGTTGTGGTATTTTCTTTAATATATATATATATATATATATATATATATATATATATATATATATATATATATATATATTGTAAGCGGGTTTATTATTAAAGCTTTCTTTGGTTTTAGAGAATTCTGCTAACTTATTCCAGTGTAAATTTAGTCAATTAGAGGTTTGCATCTTAAATCCAGATCAACGCATAGTACATTATCTGGTAAATAATATTCTATGTATAGGAAAAGTATGTAATAGAATCGAATATTCAAAAATCAAGATTTTTATAAGAATTACACATTTTGAGGATGTTAGAACACAATCCAGCTATTTAACGGTTGTTTTTGAATATCCATTTTATGTGCTTACCCACTCAATAGAAATATATTGTAAGTATTGCTCAAGAACTATCAAATTTTCATAAAACTAGGGGGCTTTGCCCCCTGATCACTCAAATCGCACAACCCCCTTCGGGAGGCTTCGCCTCCTACTCTCAGAGCTCGCTTCATATCTATCTTTCCTAAAAATTTTACTTTCAAAAATCTATTTTCTATCCCTGCCTATTTTCCGTTGGAGGGAAAAGCAGGGATTTTTCTTAGCTCAGGGAATCTAAAAACGAAATTACTTGATCATGAGCTCATTTCGCGAGCTGTTTCATGCTAAACTAAAGTTTAAGTCGATAAACGGTTTATTTCATCGTGTTCCCCTATTATTTTTCTATAAATATACCAAATTTCATATTTTTGCATGCTATAGTTTTTACGGTACGAGACAGAGAAATTGCTAGGCGTGTCGATACGAAAAAAAAATTCACTTCAGAAGTGCGTAAAAAGTAAATATCTCAAAAACTACATCGACAGTAACAAAAGGGGCTCCGTCCTGCAAAAATTCACCCATGTACGTACCAGCCTGCGAAAATTCGTGGTCTTGCTATTGTTAGTCTATCCAGGACACGAACTCACAGCTCAATTATTTTGTCTTTGATTTTGACATTAAATATTTCTTAAACTACAATATATATCAAAAAACGATGATTTATTTCAGCATATTCCCCAAAGTTTTTTCTACAAGTGTACCAAATTTCATATTTTTATATGTAATAGTTTTTGCGGTATGAAACAAAGAATCTCAAGAAACGAGAAATTTGTCAAACGGCAGTGGCGGCGTCATTTACTTTTTTTTAATATAGAGAGATTTACAGTATATTATTTACCCCTGTTCCAGTTGGATTTTTGTAAAAAGTAGAAGTACTAGCTCTTATTTACGATATTGCCCAAAATATTATCTATATTTAGAAAAATTCTTGTTTTCTGGGAAATTTTTCATAAAAAATAACAAGCAATAAATTCCGATATGCTAAGAGTAACCATTTTGAAGAAGCTTCCTGTTTATGGGACTTTTAACGATTCGACGGCGATAAAGCCTGCAAATTGGCAAGTAAAAATTAAATAAATGAAAAATTGAAATTGTGAAGCAACTTTAATTAAACACCAATTATAAATTACAAAGGGAATTTATGTTAATTCAATTATGTAAATAGTGAAAAGAAAAGAGACGAAAATTAATACATAAGGAAATTCATTAGCTGCTCACATAAGAATGTGAGCAGCGCATGATCCTTTATTTAATAAATCATTTCATCCTTTATTTAATAAGGAAATTCATGCGCTGCTCACATAAGAATGTGAGCAGCGCATGATCCTTTATTTAATAAATCATTTAATCCTTTATTTAATAAATCATTTAATCCTTTATTTAATAAATCATTTCAAAAAAACTTACACTACCTCAAAAGTAGTACAACTCAGCGTTGTCAAAGTTTCAAGCTTCTTGCAGTTTAAATTAAATATATATAAAATGATTGTTTATTAAACGTGATTGATTATCATTGTTTTGACATATTTCTACATACAGCAGTCGCGTTTCTTAAATATTGCATTTACGCTAACTGTAATAATCAAGCAAAAACTTAATATGAATAGTTTATTGTGTTTAAGGGATAATGTTTATCACACTTCACCAGCTCATATATATTGCCTCAAAAACATTCGATTTGTGTTTCAGGTGTGCCCATAACTTGTTTAATTGTCAAGATCTTAAATTAAATCCTTTGAAGGCATCATAACATGCTTTCTACACATATATTATGTATGGATGGAAGGCGAAAAGAAATGCTTCTCCCATGGCATTAATAGATCCCAATTTTAACGAGCCCAAACAACAGCAAGCAGGGCGTAGAGGACGGGCTCTGCTGGGTTTGAAAATTATAGTTGTTGTTGAAACCCAGACCGTCCGACCTTCCAGAAAGGTGTAAGGTAACTGTTTGGACGGTCGGGAAGTGCCACCCAATTTAGACCGGAACCCAGTGGGGGAGGCATTCACAGGGACCGTACCCTCCTTCCCCTACCACCAACCTCTCGGAAGGACTTTCGGACCCACATGTTTAACGTGATCGTACTCCGCATGAACACGGCGGCAGTTTTGGCAGTGGCTGGAATCGAACCCGGGCCTACCGAGTGCAACTCCAGCGCGCTAACCAATGGGCTACCGCGCCCCTCAAAATTATAGTGATAACTTATCATGGGTCCACCATAGGAATATACTTATGTTTTGGGAATAAACCAGAGCAGCTGGAAAGATAGGCCGCAGGCGACGCCAGCCTAACACAGTTGCGGCTGTTTAGGTGTATGGCTACGGGAACGACCTTCGCGTATGTTATCCAACTACCATCCAGCAAGAGTCCCCATCTCGGCTCTGAGTTAAGAGTTGCATTAATTTACAATTTTTCACATTCTAGAATTTTTTTAAACATATGATAATTTCTGGGCGCTCGCAGGCTTTAGGCTATTTCTTCAGCCTCCGGCGTTGGCAGACGCCTGGCTAAGCAGTTAGGAAGCCCAAATATGATATATAATTGTGTTTTGTAGCATATTTGGATTCTTTGGTTTGAGACCTTATTGGGCTAACCTGTCTTGGGCCTGCCGTAGGAATGTACTTGTTTACAGAAAATAACTTAAGACTTGAAGCAGCTATAAAGTCCAAATTTGATATGTCGTTGTCTTTCATACATTTAAGTGACATACATTTTAATAAATGCAATTGTCATGCATTTAAGTTACATGAAAATAATAAAAAAGAGGTACTTTATGAAACTCTGTTTTTAGCTTTTACTTGCTCATCCCGCAGGACAGCTAAGGCAAATATTTTTTAAAGTACATAAAATCGGAAATGTAGTTCTTTCAGTCAACCATTTCTATTTAAATACTTCAGTTGTCTCAAAGTTATATCCCACTTTTTCCTTCTATAACCTCGCCATTTAATTCACCTAAAAGCTTTGAGAACACACACTCCGAGCCTAACCAGGCTGTAGGATAGCAATCTCGTGATGATCAAATATAATTATTTTCTCTTAATGAACGGAAAGCAGTCGTTAAATACGCTCGACGATTTCCGAGTTTTATTGCCGCTTTTAGAACGTTTACAGTAGCCCATCATTTTGTTCTATTGGATTGCTTTTGGAGATATACCGGAGCTTATATGCTTTCTGAAAATTCTTTGAATTAAGAAAGATTTTTAAAAATTTCCGAAACATACATTAAACATTAGTTTTAGAGGTATTTTTTTTAACACTTTACAACATAGTTGAAAAGTGTTTATGACTTTGTTCATTCTGTCTGTCTGTCCGTTAGCACGATAACTGCCGTAAAAATGACTTTATCAAAATGAAATTTTAGAATGTTTTTCAGACGGTCTGTGGGACCTATGGGAATATAAATAAATAATATCACCCAATTAGTCTTTTATTGAACCCGGGTTAAAAAAATGAAATACATTGAACCCTATGGGACCTAATTCTTCAAACATTTTTTAAGCAAATTTAAAATTCACAAATTGCTTCGAAATTTTTAGGAAATATTCACGTTATCCCATAAAATATATAAAAAAAATTTCAGTAAAACATATTAAGTAGTTTTTTAATTAAAAATTATTTAATATAGGGAAAAAAACAAATTCAATTACATTCTGACTTTTGGGATATCCTCCAGAAAGAAAAAAGAGATATATTATATAATAAATATCTTTCCAAGAGTTTAGTTATTTTGTATATGAGAGAGGCTTCACATTTTAAAATAAATTTGGTAGATAACAATTTTTCAAATTTTTTTTAATTTTATATAACTCTTCATGATATACTTATTTGATGGCATTTTTAATGCAGTTTCCTAAGTCCTAGAGAGTTAAAATTTGGTACACAGCTTAAATTTGTTGAACATTTTATTCTACAAAAATTTGGTGGATCTTTAAATATAGATCATACATTTTTTTCGAAATGGCCTGCAAATAATCCCCGTTCACTTCTATAAATCATTGTTGTAATATTTTAAAAATTCTGATGTGGGCATCACCCTGCAGACTCATATTCACGTTCTCCTTATTTTTTCAATAAAAATTTGAGTTTATCTGCACAAAATAACAGCCATAAGTATTTTAAATGACATTGAATTCGCACGTTAAACTTAAATTTGGTTCTCATTTGATAGCTGGACTTATTTTCAAAGGTGGCGTACTTCTATAAATCATTGTTGTAGTATTGCTAAAAATGCTGATGTGGGCAGCACATGTCTTTCCCTGCAGACTCATATCACTTGACCCACTTCAAAATGAAATATGGCATCCATCTTGTCCCAAAATCGTGATTTTTAAAGTTCTTTTTAATTTATATTGAGTGTTGTGTCCGTCCTAAAACCGCTTTATTTTTGCTTAAATTCTGTGCGTCTACATACTGAAACAGCGCAATTACAATATATTTGAGTTTAAATCATCATCCAAATTTGATTATTTCTACAACGAAGCCTAGTTTTCACTTATGTAAAATGTAAACAGCAAAGTATATAGAATGAGTTGTATAAAAATTGCTGTATTTCTTTAACGGAAAATTATTTAGCTCATGGAGTTTGCATAGCTGATATGAATGAAATATTAATTGATTTTACAGAGACAAGGACGATTTTTTTTTATGAAGTTTTAAGTATAGAGTTTAATTACTTGTAGCTTCATGGTCTTAATTTTTAAATAAAATAAATTATTATATGATTGTGATGAATGAAATGAATGGGAAAATGTTATGAATAAAATGCTGCTTTTATAGAGAGAACCAGGCGTGTTACTTTTTCTATGATGTCATTTGAATGAATTTCAGTTGTTTTCGATTATGTTTTCAAATATAATAAATTATCGTAGTATTATGATAATTTTAAAAGTATTACCGAGGAATGTGTGGCATTTTAGAGATGTTTAAACCAGACAATTTATATTTTAATGCCGTTATTTGAATAAAGTTCATTTTTTTCGATGAATGTTTAAGCTTCCAAATATAATAAATTAATATAGTATTGTGATAAGTTTTTAAATATTACCGAGGAATATATTGCCTTTTAGAGATGTTTAAATAAAATTGCATTGAATTTGGTAAGTGTTTCATAATTAATGCTTTAAGCATGATGGATCTTTCTTGTTTAGTTTTTACTTTCGCTATAATACAAAAACATAACACGAAATTTATGTAAGGACTTGATGTTTATGCAAGGCAAGTATAATTTATGCAAGGTAAATGATGTTTACACTTCATTTTTGACATAACTACTGAGCATTTTTATTCAGTTTTGCATACTTATTTCATACAGTCATACGAATTTTCTTGAAAACTGAAAGTGACAACTGCATTCAGAACCTTAAATTGGAATCTTTAGTGAGAAGTTGCCCCCTTTTGGAATTCGATGTTATATCCATATCAGTTAACATCTAAGCTCTATCAATAGCCAATCCTGAAAAAAAGATGTTTCAAAAATTATTTTTGATCAGGGAGAGGTAAAAGAGGAAAAAAAGTGGAAATCCTTAGTGACCCCCTTCACCCCTTATTATCCTCCGAATTTTGATGCTGAATCCATATCGGTCATCATCTAGACTATATCTGTAGCAGATCCTAGGAAATAGATAGTACTAGGAAAATGCAAATTTTTGAATCGGAAGTAACATCTTAAGAACCGGAAATGGAAATCCCTAGTGAGTTATGCTTCCCGATTTTGATGCTAAACTCATATTAGTCATTATGTAAATTTCATCTATAGCCAATCCTGATATAAATAGATGTTTCAAAGAAAATTATTGAACCGGAAGTGGGAAGAGAAACCGGAAGTGAAACTTCTTATTAAGCCACCCTATTATCTTTAGAATTTTATGCTAAATTCATCCACGGATCCAAGACAATCTTATTTTGGGGTGCCTGTGAGAAAACTCGCATATCCCCAAATCGAATATAAAGTTCCAATAACAATCGTGAATAACATGTATTTTGTAGCATTCCTGTAGCACTGGATGCTTGTGTCGGATTGGTCAAGCCAGTTGGCTCGTAATGCAAGTCAGATTGTACCTTGGAAGACTTGTGGCCTGATTTCCGCACTACAGAGAGAGGAAAAGGTAAAAGTTATAGTAATGAGAAAGAGGAAGTTTACTGGGAGCAGAACGCCCAAACGGAAAGTCAAAAGGTTTCTAACGTGAGATCCACGTAGCCCAACGTGGGCGGTGGCTAAGACAGCGATTTCGAGGTGTTAGGGGAGACTGAGGTGGCTTGTGGTTGTGATGCCGCCAAGGCCGCATCGCAGTTCCATCTCTAGTCCGATTTAAAACTGACCAAGGTAAGTCGTCAAAACGAGCTCTCTTTGCTCGAGCTAAATTCATATCAGTTATTATGTAAGCGCTATCTATAGTCAATCTTGAGAAATAGATGTTTCAAGTAAAGTGCACATTTTAACTGGAAATGGAAAAAGATTCGGAAGTGAAAATTCTTAGTAGATCCCCACTTTTGCTCTGAAATTTGATGCAAATCAGTCATCTATATTACATGTATCTATAGCAGATCCTGAGGAATTGATGTTTCAAGGAAAACTTTTTCACGAAAAAATATGGCATGGCAAAATTTTTGCCACCAATAAAGCGTCAATTACCAGATATTTCTTTCCCAGTGTTTAACTTTCCTAGCTAAAAAAATGGCATTTAAACTAATCAATTATCACTGCTGTTAGGTCCGGATTTCTTAACCTTGATGAAATGTTGATGACCTTGACGACAAATTAAGCGCAACCTAGTTGCAACCGTTTTTAAGCAATTTCATTTAATGATCAGTGTAAATTTATGTATCGCATTTCAAATCTTTAAAGTCCTAACTATGTTCTACTCATCCTAATGGCATGAAATTTGGGTGGTCTTCATCTTTTGTGATACATTTTAATTCATTAGATTTTGAACCTCACAGGTTTAGCCCGTCCTGGATCCGCCATATGAATGTACATAATTTTTTTAAATAATTCGAGAATCGGAGCAGATACAAAGCTCAAATTTGGCATAGCATTATCTATTCTGATATATTTCAATTCTTTGAATTTTGAATCTTATTGATCTCTAGTTCATCCTGGGACTTATATATGAATGTACTAGATTTTAAAGAATAACTCGAGAACCGGAGCAGCTAGAAAGCTCGAATTTAGAACATCGTTGTCTTTTTATATAAAACGAGGGCCCGATCCTAACAAATTGACTCTTAAAAACCTTTATAATAATTTTTAAGTTCATATGTAAACTAACATAAGTATTAATAATTAATCATGGCATTATCATAAATAGTGTAAGTACATTTATGTATATGGTATAGCACGTTGACAAATATAAAATTACATTTAAATAAGTTATCAATCACTGGACTCATGAAATCGTGTAGCATATTGTAATTTTCTCGAGCCAACATCATTCAATTAACTTCTGCTGATTTTCATTGACATATCCAATTCTGATCACCAAAAATTTATCATATTATTCAGTATAAAATGGATTATTGTATTATTAAATTGATTTTACTGTATTACTAAATTGATTTTAAATTGATTAATTGGCTTGTAAAAAAGAAAACGGTATTGAAAAAATAGTGATCCATTGTAATTCACCATGGAAGTCAGCTGAGCAGTATTATTCATATTAAATTTAAATGCGGTTTGGTCACTGACAGTTGCTACATAAATGTTATTAGACGTTCTGGTTCTGTGCTTTTCGACACATTCTCTAATATTATTCTCCTTAAAATATTTCCACTATGAAACATTTATTCATAAAAAATATTTAGAAAACTAAAACGACACATTCCAGGAGAATCTCTAGCGGCCCGGTGGCTGAGAAACATTGTCTTAGATGGTGGATATGACTAGGGAGCGGAATTTTCTTCATTTGCCTATAAGTATCTACAAATGTCTATTTGAATGGTTCGTACCTATTTCTATAAATAGTGCAAAACTGCTCATTTTCCTTTTCTTTTTTTCAACCTTTCATAAAAAAATCTTTTTTGCCCCCACATCCTGAAAAAATGGCACGGTCTATGCCCCTTAACTGACATTTTTTTTGTCTGATGATAACGCCTCTAAAACTTGAATATTATCTATTTTAAATTTAGATATATAACATAAAATAATATTTTACAGCCTGAGTTCGTTGCTGAATACGAATGGATAGAAACTACTCGTACTGCGCCCCAACCCCTTTGCTTTGAATATATTGTGCGACCATAACCCCTAACCGATACTTTTTTTTAATTTTGATATATAGTCTAAATTAATGTTTTCAGGCCGAGTTAGTTGAGGAACGTGATCTAATAAGAATTGCGCCTGCTGTCTGCCGTCCTCTTTTCAAATATATACATTTCCCGAAGACAACTAATCTAAAACTGAACAGAATTTTCCGAAATTTGGATATGTGATATATGTGTGGGTGATACATGTGGTATTAATGTTCTACAAACTAAGTTCGTTGCAGAACGTACTTGAGTAAAAATTGCGATCACTGCTCCCGTTTTACTATGTGCCTTATCGAACTATAACTTTTCTAAAATTTAACCGAATTATTGCAAACTTCGATATGTGACGTATATTTATGTTTTACAGGAAGAGTTCGTTGCTGATAAATATTGCGTGTTCGGATAAAAAAAAAATTGCGTGTGCTGCATCCCCTTTTACTGATATGCATCGTCAGACGATATCTGCTCTAAAACTTAACCCAATTTTCCTTTCTCAATTTGGATAGGTGTAGTGCAGATAAAAGTCTATTGCGGAATGTTGCTTGAGAAAATTTCATCAAACGTATCATTCAATATGCGTTAACGAATATTAAATTTTTCTAGGAACAAAAATTTTGATTTCCACGAAACCTACCTTGTACGGCACTCATAATTTCTGATATGCTGTGACAGAAATTCCCTGAATAGCGATTAAACCGATTCATCTTCAACGATCAATGGTGAATGACCTGCACGAATTAAATTGCCGCACAGAGCATAGCGAAACCCTCTTGAACGGTACATATTAATTTTTAGTTTTCGTTTTATATGCGCAAGAGCGTTAAGTGCATTGACCACAATAACCTGATGTCCGATAATAGGAATATTTTACGTTATACATAACTTAGTGGACCAGTTTACCAGTGAAATGCTTGAACTGTGGCTATTTCACTCCTTGATTTTCGGTCAATGACTACGAATTTACGTTATTTAGCAAACTAGAATCACAAATGCAGTTTCATTTATACTCACAGAACCGGTCTATAAAGGGGAGGGGCTTTTTAAAGTTAAGGTCGTATTCCCATTGCAGATTACAACATCCGTAGACTGGTTTCGCACCTTTGCACTCGTCAGCATGGAATAGCCAATACCTGTAATGGCAGCGTGAAAACTTGCTGTGCGTCACAATTTTAAGAACGTCTTTTTGCACTGACAAATTCGATACTACCACGCAGCAGACTTTAGATTCCTTAAAGATTCAAGTCAGACTGATGTGAACGAGAAAGTTCATACTCACCTTTCTTTCATAGCCCAGTGGTTAATGCACGGTGATTGCACTCGGAGAACCCGAACTCGGTTCCCGAGCTCAAACTATTTCCATGACGCGGAGTATGGGCACTTTAAATCTGTGAGTCCGAAAGTACTTCCGAGATGTTGGTGGCAAGGGGAGGAGCGTACAGTTCCTGTGGATGTCGTGCCACTGGGTTGCGGTCTAAATTAAATGGCACTATCCCGTTCGGCCAAACAGATGCTTTACATCTTCGGGTAAATCGTTAGGTCTGCGTCGAAAGAAAAAAAGAAGCTTTCGTTCAGAAGTTATTATTTGAAAACGTTTTCCAAATGTTACTGAAAAATTGACTTAAAAGTTTTTGTTTTGTTTTTTCAAATTTGCAACAGCTTAATGACACTGGCGAAAATTTGTATTTAAAAAAATGTTATCTTATTAGTTTCCTTCTTAAACATGTTATTATTTCCAAATTAAAAATTTATTAAAGTATCATGTTTTAGCTAGTCAATCACGCCAATGAATTGATTATAATAATTACAGCGAACACTCAACTAAAAAAAGTTTTAACCTGGCACTCAATCGCTTGCCATGAACAATGATTTTTTAATGGTTGGATCTTTGCATTTTGAGAATAGAAGATCAACACTGAACACACAATATCTTAAAGTAAATAATTTTAGAACTTTTCTGGTACCTGGAAGTATTTACATCGAACCAGAAATAATGCAGGCCATTACTCTAGCCCCGCCCCCTGTTCATAATCCACAAGTTGTGACGGATCTCTAAATGAGCACTTATTTTCTATACCCCATTTTAAATTGCAGTTGTTTAACTGTAATCCAGAGTTTAAAAGGTTAGTTATTAAACATTATAAATAGTTTCGTTCAATCGAATTAATAAATAATTTCATTCATTCGAATTAATAAATAATTTCAGTCATTATAATTTATAAATAGTTTAATCATTATAATTAATAAATAGTTTGTCATTATAATAAATAAAAGTTTCAATCATTAAAATTAAATAGTTTCAATCAATAAAATTAATAAATAGTTCGGCATTAGAATTAAAAGTTACTTTTTAATTAGAAATAATAAATTGTTTCAATTATTAAAATTAATAAATAGTTTCAGTCATTGCAGTTTAATAAATAATTCCAGTCATTAGAATTAATAGTTTGTCATTATAATTAACAAATAGTTTCAATCATTAAAATTTATAAATATTTTCAGTCAGTACAATTAATAAATAGTTTCAGTCATTAGAATTAATAAATAGCTTCAATCATTAAAATTAACAAATAGTTTTAGTCATTGGAATTAGTAAATAGTTTCCGTCAATAGAATTAATAGTTTCAGTCATTGAATTTAAAAATGTCTGATTTTTAAATGTCTGGTTTTGTTCAAAATATGAGAATGCATAAATTCTTTTGTCAAACATGTTTTCAAAAATAGGGTACCGATATTAACAATAGCTTTGGTAAAATAATTTAAGATTCAATCACAACCGATCACATTAATATTTATGTTTAAAGATAACTAAATGCTGACTTCTGCAAGAAAATGGTCGAGGGTTGAAGTTTTTGGCCTGTTTTTGCTCCCCCATATAACCCTGACAATTTATTATTCGTCTAACTCCATCATAAAAATTTATTATAATTCATATTGTAAAATTCTGACGTCGCATTAATTGTACTTTCTAATCTTTATATAAACGACAGTTGTGAATTCAATTTGAATATTTGTTTTAAATGGAAAATATTTCAATTCATTTTCAGTTAAAGTTCAGAATATTCCATACTAATATTGATGAAAAGCATTTAGAAATATTTAAATCCAATAAATGCTTGAAAATGTGTCGGACTCGCTGATTTTCTCGAATACATTAACAATAAATAGATGTTATATGTTAGACACGTTGGGGGACGGAAGGGGAGTCAATGATCATATAGTCCAATGGGTACCTAACTGTGCTCCGGTGCTTTGTGTGATAGAGTAATCACATATTTTTATACGTAACCCTGGGAGGAAAAGGGCAATGTAATATAATTGAAGTGTATACAATGATGTTTGTATTATGTATATAGCTAGGCCTTTGCACAGACGGAATTGGGATTTCTTTGGGCGCCATTGAGTTGTATGCGCACTGACATGGATTGTAAATATTCAGAGATTTAATTGCAGCAAAATGCCAAAGTTGAGCTACAAATCTCTGAAGATTTATAGCCCTGTCAGGTGTGGCTCGCGTCGGGGTCCGGTCCTTGGACCACCCGGTTTGTAGAAAGCCCTCTGGTTCTTGTGTTTTAGTGGAGCGCATAAAAAATGAGCGTCGCTTCGAAAACCAATGGTGTGAAGCATTTTTGGACCGCCTTTTTTAGTGAGCTTGGGAAACAGCGAATGGGAATTGGGGGACATTCTCCCTGTATTTTTTGTCGTTCCCCTTGTTTTAAAATTCTGGAAGATTTTAGAAATGTAAAAAATTCAGTTGCTTGTTCTGATCTTGAGAAGATAGCACTCCAAGTGCGTGGCACTTGTGTTTTGTGAAGCCCGATCCAGCATGCACTTTGATGCATTTCAGACCCGGTATCCGTGGCCCCTATCTAGGGCGGCCAATGCCTTCGGCTAGGATCCGACGTCGTGATTCCGGTGAAGTGTGGCGACTCAGCCAAAACGAGCCAGAGCCTAATTTCAGCGCGAGGGCGCAATTCTTCGACCTACGAAGTGGAGATTCTCGTCATTGTTTTTGTGGTTGCAGTGCAACACAGCTCTGCCTCCAAAACGGCGTGGTGTGGGACTTTTGCTCCCTTAGCTGCATTTAAGCCGTGGCAACTGTGATACTGCATGTACGGAGTGTTTAGGGAGCATCAATCCCGGGTTCCTAAGCAGCAGACGAAAGTCAACTGGGTCTCAACGAATGGATGCAGTGAGGTCCGTGGCAGATGATCTTTACGGAGACGTAATTACTCCTGACTTATGGTAGCGCCTGTACGCATGCTGCTAGAAGCCGCTGGGCGTAAGCCTACGTTAGGAGGTGGAGATTTTTGTCACCAGCTTATCCTCAATCGAGCTGCCCAGAATGACAGTGTTTTTCATGAACCGGCCAATAATGAACTAACCTTTAATTAATCTTGCCACCCGTTCCAATGTGCAGAGGGATATCTACCAACACTCATTGAGAGTCATTCTTATGTAATGAAGGTATGAAATTTATATATTGATTTTAAATGTTTTATATGTAATGTCTAAACATATTTGATGTGATCTACAGTGTTAAGGGCAACTTTATGCTAAATGGGATATTTGCCCAAATGAAATTATATTTTGTTTTCCTTAAGAAAAAAGTAATTGAATACAAGTTTGGATAATAAAAAATTATACAAATTAATGCAAAATTAACGATGCACCCCGAGGTCAAGCTTAGGTAAATCGGGAATTTATAATTGTGTAGATTGTTATCTAATGTTTAATTGAGATTTTATGTGTTCTGTAAATAAATTGTTCAATGGCCACAAAAAAAAATCTGATGTGGGCAACACATGAATTTCCTTATATAATGTAATGAATTTACTACTTTTACAGTAAACAAAATATGTTTTTCCTATAGTAGATAGTAATATTTTTTCCAAGATATTGAATTTTCGACAATGAGTCGTCATTTTCATTGATTGAGCGTCATTTTTATCCATTTGGCGAGATTTTCTTTAATTTGGCAACATTTCAAAAAGTCGCCAAGTTGGCGACATTCCGTCAAATTCGTCGCCAAAGTCTCGCCAACCGTTATGGACAATGAATTAAGTTATTCTTACAGCAGATAAATGACTATTGGCGTTCAAATACAAAAGTATTACTTAAAGTATCTTTTTTCATGAATGGAACGAACTAGATCCACGAGAATGATGTCAACTAATTTATCGTATGGTATTACATATGAAAAGTGAACATGTTTTTCAATAGAAAAAATATTTTTTTTTATTTTATATGACTTTTTGATATTTTTTTTGAAAAATGTACAATATCTCGAGACCGGTTCATGCTAGCTTTCTAAAGTTTATGCCAATCGTTTTCTAATGAAAAATTACATAAGAAATGTCTATTTGCGTAACTTTATTAGCGGTTTTGATTTTTTGACGATTTTTTTAAAAATTTCATTCGAAAATTTAGGGAAGTTCTGAGCATTCGATTGCGTATAAAAACAATAGTCTTCTAGTGTTTACGGATTGTGATTTTTGTACCAAATTTTGTTCGAATCGGTCCATTCGTTCGTCGGTTATCGTCTCCACTGACTCACTGACACACACACACACACACACAGACATCACTTCAAAAATGTTTGATTCGTGATCAGGGATGCTTGAAACGTGCTCTCCCGTCGAAAACTCGAATTCGAATTTTCGACCCCGTCACAATACTTTCCTTATACATTATGTATATAAGGAAAGTAAAAAGGGAGTGATTATTTATTTTAGCAAATGCAATGTACTAGGTCCAATCGAACCCCACTATACATAACGCGGTTGAGCTGGGTGGAACTATCTGGTGAGTGACTTTAGTGTATTTATGTGTTTTATTTTTGTATTTATATGTGTAAATTTCACCTCACCACACTTTGCAAAGAACTCAACCGAAGCATTGAAAAAAAAAAGGCACTTTCATAAAAATTAGAACATTACTTCAAATGAACATATAGGCCCCTCTTAGAGAGCGAATGTTCCAAGTGCAAAGGAATTAAGAGCTTCGGTAAAATTATTGTTTTTAAAAAAAGGGGTTCCCAAACTTTTAGTTGATATGCAATCAGCTAAAAGTTTGGGAACCACTTATCTAGTAGTCAATTATAAAATCTTTTGGAAATGAAAATTAAATAATTAATTAGTAAGATTCATGTGAGTCAGCAGATGATTTTCTCTACACTGTAAAAAATATGCAATCTGATGTACTGCAATATAAAAAACTCCAATTGCAGTACCGAAAGTAGAAAATCTTTTTCTTGCATGAAAAATTTAACAAACAAACATGAACAGGGTTTAACAAGCTCTCCCAGGCAATGGCGGGTATGTTTTCTGGTCGTTTATATATTTTAGAGGCACCTACCTAACCGCACTTTAACCTTTTGCTTACGGGTGGGACAACGTCCATCCCAAACGAAGAACCTCTTAAAAAGACAGGTATTTGACATACCCTATCCCAAACAGTTCAACCTTCCCCCCCTTTGCAGACATTGTCTTCCATGGAAATCGCCGGCAGAAACATTGCACCTGCTGGGCGATTTCCATGGACGCCAATGTCTGCAAAGGGGGGAGGACGAACTGTTTGGGATAGGGTATGTCAAATACCTGTCTTTTTTAGAGGTTCTTCGTTTGGGATGGACGCTGTCCCACCCGTAAGCAAAACGTTAACCATCAATGGAAAAAAAAATTTATGGCGTGTTTTCTGGCCGCCATAACATAGAGAATTCAGAATATACTTGTGAGCGCAGGGCTAAATAGAAAGAAAAATGTAACAACTTGGAAGCTAAGGGAAGAGATTAAAGTTCTTACTAAATATTCACCATCTTATATGCGAATCCCAAATGTTCGTCTGTCTGTTACGCCTTTTTAAGCAGTTACCGAATACATTGAAAACTTACAATTTGGTAAACGGGCCAATCCTCCGATAAAACTCCCAGTGAAAATATAATTCTTCAGAAATGTTCATTTGAGGGCCACGGTAAAATGTTCAAAATGCAAAATAACAGATAACACTATGAGATAGATACTTTAAATTTGATGCAATTGTTGATTGCTCGATATTAAGATGAAGAAAAATTACAGATTTCCTATATGCGTGCTGCACATTAAAACGTTCGATTTACCTAATATATGGGAAACACCGTCTTTTAAGTAAAATATAGAATCTAAATTTAATACCAGGGTGAATAGTTTGTTAAAACAAATGAAAACATTCATTTTAGGAGAGGGAATTTATACCAAACATTCAAAATGCGAATTGATTAAAAATAACGCACTTTCCGATGAGATAATTTGGTTCAAAGGTAGCTCATTCGATAGTACAAAGTAGGAAAATTACAGTTTTCCAATGGTTGTTAATTTTGAGGTGCCGCGTAATAAAATATCATTTGATATGTTAAAAAAATCTGTATTAAAATATAATTCATACTTGTTGATATATAACATTTATACTGCTATATTTTGTTATAAATTTAATATATATATATTCTATTCTGGCTGAAATCGAAAATTGTTTACATTTCATTGAATAGACATATTTCCCTCACAGCAAAGATCGTCACATGTGTGACAGTGACGTTGTAGTCAAGTGACACCTGAATCCCAATGTGACATCATATTTGTGACTTCTATTCGACGTTACGTATTAGTAACTTTGTAACTTCATTGTGACTATATTCTGTGACGTTTCCACAATTTAATTACCACGTAACAATGTGACGACATTACAATGGCAATTACAATGTGACGTCACAAGCAAGTTAATATGCGACGTCACAAACGACCATGAAAGTGACCAAAATGACTTCGCTGTGACCTCAATATGACATTGCCGAGACGTCCTGTGACGTCCCAAAGTCACAGTGTGACGTAAATCTTACGTCACTGTGAAAAAAAATGCTGTTAGGGTTGTATAGGTGCGTGAATTTTATAATTTTTTCTGAATAGCATTTCACATTTTCTGCTATATACATATATATCGAAAAACAGAATTTTATGTATTGGATAATTTTAGTACAATCTTTCATTTAGCACTTCTTATTTTTTTTTTTTTTTAGAGCTATATGAATGGGTCAATGTTTTCGACTAATTATGAACTTGATCAAATGAACAAATGTTATATAACTATTTTTATTTTCCTGTAAAAATATAGTATATTAATACAATTACATCTTATCTATTATCCTGTCTTTAAAAAGTCTCCTAGCTAGAAAACAGCATTTCCAGTAAGAAGTTGGCATTACGATAAAGTTTGGGTCGCTCGACATTCGCGACCAATTTGAAGATTTTGGCGACAAATCTGGCTAAATATCGCCAAAGTATAATCGTAATTTTGCATTTCCTACAATCTCTTTCTCATTAACAACACGCGCTTCTTTAAACTCATTTGCATATTAATTAAACATACTTTCAATTTGTTTTGTAACATTCTTTCAAACCCATCTTATTTCTCACGAGATTTGCAAACCTATAAAGAATATTCCCACAACTATATTATATGTCAATGACATTCTTTTATGGCATGTTTATGAAATATGTATATTTTGTGTAAGAAAACAAATCTAAGCAGTTCGAATTTGTAATTATCTTATTCATAACGTTTTCTATTAAAATAAGTTATATTTCACGTCTAAACTATATTATCTTCAAAAGCCTGAATTACAAATATTTATAAATATCTACAGTAACTGTTTTCCTTCAGTTGTATTCCATAATTAAAGTTTCTCTCTGCATGCAAATGAATATATATATATATTCAGCTTTTTCTATTTTTATAATGAACACATGTTTATGAAGATAATAAATCTATAAATATGTATGGTTAAATATTACTAACTCAAAAACACAGTAAATACTATTTATGGCTTGCGCCTCATTTCTATGTGTACAATGTTCCAAACACTGGCATCAATTGGAAGAGACAAATTAAAAGCTGTGTTAAAAATGTTTACAGGGATTTATTAAACAAAAACTAACGTAAAAAAATCTGATGTGTGCAGCACATAACTTTCCTTATATAATACAATGAATTTACTCCTTTTACAGTCAAAAAATAATGTATACTGTGTTTTTAACGTTGAATTGTACATTTGGCGATTTTCCGGATGACAACGTGTAAACCTATTTCAAAGTACCCAATTAACTTATATTTCACGAAACTCTAAATAAACTATTATCAATATTGATAGCATCCTCAATCAGCGATATAGTCCATATATTAAAATATTTTAATAATTCATCAATTAGGCGTGATTTCAATCATCAATTAGGCTTCATTAATTTAGCGTCATTTTTTCAATTTTGGTGATATTTCCGTCAATCTGGGCCAAAATATCACCAAATCGGAGGTACTTTACTAGATTATTCGCCAAGTTCTGAAAATGTATCACCAAATGTTATAAACAAACGGAGAGGCGAGCATTTCTTAAGTGCCCGTTGTGGGAAAGCATGAAAAAGAATAGAATATGAAAGTTTAACTTTATAATTAACATTAATAATTATTAATCATCTTAACATTGCCGTAATACATATTTAGTGGAATTAATATTTGAATCGTACATTGCTTGTTGGACCGCTATAAACCCTCCAATTATTTTACCTTTCGTGTGAGTCCTGTAAAGGAATAATTAATTAATAAAATGCTAAATTGATCACACCATTTAAACTTAAACAATAAAACATTTATTAACAACATTTATTTTCATTAATTATTGCAGCGGAGGGGACATATGCGACCAGAATTATTAAAATTACTATCGTGTCTAGGACCTGTGATTATTGTTGAGCACATACCTTCCAATTCGTCTTGGGCTTTATATCATATCTCAAAGGCTTGCATCAGTTCTCAGTATTGGCCATAACTCTTTGGTGTGTGGCTCCTCCTCGTACTCTCTGATTGCACTCACACATTGATATATCTCCATTATTTTGGAACCTCTACGGGACACTCTGCAAGGCTGTTAGGTTTTTCATTCTTCTCTAGTCGTGCTCTTAAGTCAAAATCGTGATTATTCCTGGTATGCTCTTCAGACAAAATTCCATATCTGTCTTCTGGTATGCTCTTAAGTCGGCATCTTTATCGTTTCTTTGGCATGCTTCTCAGTCAAAATTCCATTAATGTCTGTTCTCTCGTTCTCGGGTCACAGGCTGTGGTTCCCTCGGTGTGTGTGTGTGGGGGGGGGGGGGTAACTCCGCCTTTACTTCTTTTTGGCGCTTATTGGTTACTCCTTTACCCAATGGCACCACTCCACATTTCGTAAGGCCCAGCTCAGCCCCTCTGGTATGGCACCCCTAAATTTATGATCTTCTGACCTTTAGGTTCACGGAGTGATTAACTCTGGTGCCAGCCAGACTACAAGATTTGTCAGCCGTTTTGGCCACCATAAATTTCTGAATAAAAGTGTCTCATCAAGTGTGAGATCTATATCTGGTCTCATACCCGTCATATGAAACATTACTTCCCATTTGGAGCCATTTCAATCAATTTGGCGATATTTTTGTCACTTTGGCAACATTTAAACTAGTAGCCAAGTTGGCGACATCCCGCTAAATTTCTCCCAAGCGTTACGGACGGACTGAGAAAAGGGTTATTCTTGTTGTCTACTCTTATGTTCTTTGCAAGATATTGAACTTTCATCAATTTGGCGAATTTTTATCAATTAGGTGGCATTTTCAGCAATTTGGTAACATTTAAAAAGTCAGCAAGTTGGAGATATTTCGACAAATTCGTCACAGAAATTTTATCAAACGTTACAGACGGAAAAATAGGTTATTCTTACATTAGATTCTTATATTCCTTCTAAGATATTGAATTTTCGTCAATTAGTCGTCATTTTCATTGATTTAGCGTCATTTTTATCAATTTGGCGACATTTTCGTTAATTTGGCAATATTTAAAAATCACCAAGTTGGCGACATTCCGACAAATTCGTCGTCAGAATCTCGCCAAGCGTTATGGGCAGAGAAATAAGTTATTCTTACAGCAGATAAATGACTATTGGCGTCCAAATACAAGAATTACCCAAAGAATATTTTCTTGTGAATGGAACGAACTAGATCTATGAGAATGATGTCACCAAATTTATCGCATGAAATTACACATGAAAAGTGAACATATTTCACAATAGTTTATATATTTTTTTATTTTATGTAATTTTTTTATAAATTTATTTGAAAAATGTGCAATATCTCGGGAACGGTTCATGCTAACGTTCTAAAATGTATATCAATCGTTTTCTAAAGAAAAATTACGTAAAAAATGACCATTTGCGCAATTTTACTAAAGATTTCAATTTTTTTTAAGATTTTTTCAAAATTTCACTTCAAAACTTAGGGGGTTCCTGACATATGATTTCGTTTAAAAGTAATAGGCACTCAGCATTCATGGATTGTAATTTGTGTACCAAATTTCGTTCGAATCGCTCTATTCGTTCGTGAGATATCGTCTTCACAGACTCACTGACATGTGCACACACACACACAAACATCACCTCAAAAACTTTTGATTCGTATTCAGGGATGCTTGAAACGTGCTCTCCCGTCGAAAATTTGAATTATCAACCCCGTCACAATACTTTCCTTATACATTATACTATATATATAAGGAAAGTAACAAGAAAGATCAATCATGCATAAGCATTGATTATGAAACACTTTCCAACTGAAATGTAATTTCATTTAAAAATTTCTAAAATGTGATACATTCAGTGTGGTAATATCTTTTACATTATCACAGTACTACAGTAATTTATTATACTTAAATATTTAAAACTGTATCGAAATATAAATCATCTTATTCTTTATGCAAAATCAATGAATATTTCATTCATATAACTTGTATTCCAGACTCCGGAGCTAAATAATTTTGTGTGAAAAAAATTCAGCAATTCTTATGTAATTCATCTTACAATCGCTTGAGATATTTGCATTCTGTATATGTTAAAATTGGGTTTCGTTGAAGAAATAATAAAAGTTTAGGGATCATTTAAAATCACAACTATTGTAATTGCATAGGCACGGAATTTAGATACACAGATAATACACAGATACACAGATGATATATGTGTGTATGTGTATGTACTCAAAGTATTGGAATCGTGCCGAAGATCGGAACTCGAATTTTCAAAGGATCTACACGTTTTGGGACTTCTAGAACACGAAAAAACTATTTTTAGGAAGACGTCTGTGTGTGTAAGGGTGTATCTGTGTATGTTTATGTGTGTCTGTGTGGATATTACATCCACTCTAATTGAAAAACTAATGGACAGAATTTCATACAATTTGGTAGGTATGTTTTTGTGGGAAATCCTGATGTTCATTAGATTATAGTACGATTCGTAATAAAAGAATCTGCCTTCTTTGCGAAATGGCCGCAGAAATTGCCTTTATCCACTCTAGCTAAAAACTAATGGAACAAATTTAACAAAATTTGGTGTATAATGTTTCAATAACCTACAAGTGATTTATATACCAAATTTAACAAAATTTTGTATATAAATCATTTGTAGGTTATTCTAGTACGATTCGGGAAAAAGGAACGGGCTATTTTTGCGAAATGGCCCGCAAAAATCGTTATATATAAAAATAAAAAACTACATGTGCTCAATTATATCAATTAAATTCCTATTTTATACGTGATTTTTCACAACAAAAAGAATAAGACTAACCCCATTACTCTAGGACTAGCCGTTCTTGAGATATTCTAGTTTTTTCGCGTTTCCGCTACGCCACCTTTGATAATAGGTTCAGCTATCAAATGAGAACCAAATTTAAGTTTAACGTGTAAATTCAATGTCATTTAAAATACTTATGGTTGTTATTTTGTGCAGATAAACTCAAATTATTATTGAAGAAATAAAGAGAACGAAGATGAGTCTGCAGGGAAAGACATGTGCTGTCCACATCAGAATTTTTAACAATATTACAACAATGATTTATAGAAGTGAACGGGGATTATTTGCAGGCCATTTCGAAAAAAATGTATGATCTATATTTAAAGATCCATCAAATTTTTGTCGAATAAAATGTTCAACAAATTTAAGTTGTGTACCAAATTTTAACTCTCTAGGACTTAGGAAAGTGCATTAAAAATGCCATCAAATAAGTATATCATGAAGAGTTATATAAAATTAAAAAAAAATAAAAAATTGTTATCTACCAAATTTATTTTAAAACGTGAAGCCTCTCTCATATGCAAATGATTAAACACTTGGAAAGATATTTATTATATAATATATCTCTCTTTTCTTTCTGGAGGCTATCCCAAAGTCAGAATTTAATTGAATTTGTTTTTTTCCCTATATTAAATAATTTTTAATTAAAAAACTACTTAACATATTCAACTGAATTTTTTTTATATATTCTATGGGATAATGTGAATATTTCCTGACCAAATTTCACTCAATAATGAACCAAATTTCACTCAATAAATGTGGATTTTCGCGTTTTTTCAACAATTCGAACGTTTTTGCCTATAACCCCCCCCCCCCCCCATGAAATAATAATTTTCCATGATGATTTCATCATACGAACTACTGAACACCTTCCTAATGAATATCTTGGTCGCTTACTGTTTTCATCTACCTTTCATAATTTAGAAGATATTTCGTTTGAAAGTGAATAAGCAGAATGAGGCAAAAACTTGCTCCGACAAAAACTTTTCTGTTTTCTAAAAAAAAATATTTTTTTTTTTTCAAAATTTTAAAATATCGAAATTTTTTTTATATAATAATAAACTGTACCCGATTTTGGGCAATAAAAGAAAAAATTGTTTCCATTTTTATCTATTAGGTTCTGAGATCTAGCTATCCAATGAATTTACATTTTTCGCAATGCTCCGATCTCAGCCAGAGATAGCCCAACTATAGATGTTACTCACATCAAAAAATAATTACTTTCAACATTTTCTTTATTCTTTTCATCCTTAATTACACACAGTTCTTTAAACTCATTTACATATTAAGAACAATTTCAATATGTTTTGGTTTCAAAATCAACTCATTTCTCCGGAGATTTGCTTCAATTTGAAGACTGTTGCCACAACTATGCTACTTAAAGTGCGTGACATATTCATCTATGCGATGTATATATACTTCGAATGGGTGTATTTTTCGAAGTGAAATGCATTCATCAAATTTGAATTCTTGATCATCTCATTCGTAATCATTTCTATCAACAAATGTTCTATTTTGCGTATATAAATTATTCTTTTGAACTATCGAATGTTTTGAATTGCAAATATTTAGCAATATTTATAGAAAAAGTTGTTTGAGTTATAGTCCTCAAAGTTGCAGTATATATGCAAATGCAAAAATCTTTTCGATTAATCGTTATAGTTAGGAGGTATAATTAGGTAGAAAAAATATGCAAATATTTAGGATGACATTCTAAAAATTTTTTTTAGAATATAGAAGAATAATGTGGGTAATTCATTATTGATTTCATCGAAAAAAGTTTTACCTGAAGTGAAACTCTTAAACAACACTTTCGCACCTTTCTTTGCGAAATGCTTAAGGGAACAGTGAACTTTGAAATGAACAAAAATCGGCTAAAAAAAGTTTTTTTTTTAAATATATAACATTAGTTTACACATTTAACCTTTTGGTTACGTGTGGACCAGCATCCATCCCAAACGAAGAACCTCCCAAAAGCACCTTCTGCACGCAACAGGTTCAATGCTTCTGTCGCCGATGCCCATGGACGCCAACGCCCGCAAAGGGGGATAGAACTGTTTGGGATAGGGTATGTCAAATACCTGTCTTTTTGGAAGGTTCTTCGTTTGGGATGGACGCTGTCCCACCCGTAAGCAAAAGGTTAAAGCATTTTTTTCGAAACGGAATTTTCAAAGTTTTTACATTTTTAAAATGCTCCATGCGTCTTAATTTTTGTTTGAGGTGCATAAAATTTGGCAAGAAGACACCGTTCATACTTTTTAATGAAACTGGGCATGCTTTTAATATTGAACTTTGTTAAGATAATTAAAAGTGAATAAGAACCTAATTAAATGATAAAAATTAAGTTTTAATGCAGAAAAATATTTTTAAAAAATTAACTTTCTAAGGGATTTAAAAATTAATGCCCAAATTTATTCTTAATATGTTTTTGAGTGATTATAACGTAAAATTAATCAAAAATGTGAACAAATGGCACGCAAGGAGGATTTTCAAATTTTCGTTAAAAAAATTTAATCTAAAAAAACATACAAAATTATAGCAAAATTGAATTATATATTGATTGAGGATTATATATTGAATTATATATATGATTGAGGAATATTTATACAAAGTTTCATGTTTCTAAGTCAATAAAGAAATAAAAAAAATTCAACGTCCACCGTCCCCTTAAACAACTTCCGAAGTTGCATTTCAATTGCCTAAATGGATTTAAAATTAAAATTTAAATTTACTGTAAAATTTACTGTAAAATGTTACTTCCTCTGCAATACGTGAGGAATCTAACTGCAAACTCGTATTCTTCATTTTGGATCGAAATGTGTTATTTAAATATTCTTGTTGTTCATGTTGTCAGACATTTGGATCAAGTAGTATTAACACTTTGCTGACTGGTTACGAGTATACTCGTGTTTTCATGTTATCATATTTTAGAAAAAATCTGTGTGGGCAACACATGACTTATATAATACAATGAATTTACTACTTTTACAATAAAAAAATAGGTTTTTCTTATAGTAGATATTTATATTTTTTCCAAGATATTGAATTTTCGTCAATTAGTCGTCATTTTCATTGATTTAGCAACATTTTAATCCATTTGACGAGATTTTCATTAATTTGACAACATTTCAAAAAGTCGCCAAGTTGGCGACATTCCGCCAAATTCGGCCCCAAAATCTCGCCAAGCGTTATGAACGGAGAAATAAGTTATTATTATAGCAGATAAATAACTATTGGCGTTCAAATACAAAAGTATTACTCAAAGTATCTTTTCTCGTGAATGGAACGAGTTAGATCCACGAGAAGAATGTCACCAAATTTATCGTATGATATTACATATGAAAAGTGAACATGTTTCTCAATAGTTAATATATTTTTTTTAATTTATGGGATTTTTTGATAAATTTATTTAAAAATATGCAATATCTCGAGAACGGTTGATGCTAGCGTTCTAAAGTTTATGGCAATCGTTTTCTAAGGAAAAATTACATAAGAAATAGATATTTGTGTAACTTTATTAAAAGTTTTAATTTTTTGATGATTTTTTCAAAATTTCACTCGAAAATTTAGGGGAGTTTTGAACATTCGATTACGTTTGAAAACAATAGGCTTTCAGTATTCGCGGATTGTGATTTTTGTACCAAATTTCTTTCGAATCGCTCTATTTGTTCGTGAGATATCGTCTCCACCGACTCACTGACACACACACACATACTTTCACACACACACACACACACACCACACACACACAAACACACAAACGTCACCTCAAAAATGTTTGATTCGTGATCAGGGATGCTTGAAACGTGCTCTCCCGTCGAAAACTCGAATTTGAATTTTCGACCCCGTCACAATACTTTCCTTATACATTATGAATATAAGGAAAGTAAAAATAGCTACTAGCGGGGGGAAAATTCCACTAGAATATGTAAATGAGTATGATTTTCCAAAGGAAGCACAGCGAAACTCGATATGTTTGTAAAACATGTTGTGTACCATTGCACGTAGGTAAATGCTTTACAGTATACCATACCCGAAAAAAATATTAAATATATGTAGTAAATTTCATTTCAACGCATGCCGTGTAAATAAAGTTTTTTGAAGCTTATTTAGATGTTTTCATTATACAGGGTATCCCAAAAAGATTGAAACGCGCTTTTATTCTTTACCTGTTGGAGATAAGTGAGCAATGTAAATTGCAAAAATGTAGAAAGTAAGGTAGGAAATAAAACTACGTTAATGAAATAGACCTCCCATTAATTTTCAAAAAGTTACTTTTTACATTTTTATACGATCCCCTTACACAAATTTGATCAATCAGAAAATTTTTATTTTTAATGCAACAAGATCATTAAAAAATCCGCATATCTGTATCTTTAAAATTGAGCGAGTTATATTTAATTGAAAATTGAACATTGTGAATGGGGACCCTATATCAAATTAGAAATGCAAATTTGTGACGTATCACAAAAAAGATAAAACTAGATGATAATACATAGGATACCCAACCGCGTAGTGAAAACCACAGCTTTATATGATCTCTGTCTGTGTAATGCTTTATTTAGATGCATTTGTGGTAAAAAATTTTGACACATATTAACGTATTTTAGATCTAAACAATTTCCATCGTCAATTTGTTTATGATCCCTATTTTCACTGATGAAACTGCCTTTCACATGATACGGAAAAGTGGCATAAGTCAGAATTTTCCTTTATCATAATTTAGTTGATTTTAAAAATACAGATATGCGGTTCTTTTTAATGATCTTGTTGCACTAAAAATAAAATTTTCTAATTGACCCAATTTGTCTAAGGGGGTTGAATAAAAATTTAAAAAGTGCAACTTTTTGAAAATGAGAAGTCTATTTCATTAACGTAGTCTTATTTTCTACCTTACTTTCAACATTTTTGCAATTTACATTGCCCACTTATCTCCAACAGGTAAAGAATTAAAGCGCATTTCAAGTATTTTGAGACACCCTGTATATTCAAATCCGGAAAAATAGCACGGAATATTTTTGGCATAAAATAGCCGGTCAGCAATGTGTTAAAGTGATAGAGTCGCATTATCTGATACTTAGTGTTCAAAATCTGACTTTGTTGCAAAACTCACATTTTCGATCCACTGTGAATCTATATAAATAAAATTTAAAATCGATCTGTTTGTTTGCATCCTCGTCACGAGAGAAGGACTGTACCGAATTTCATAAAATCTTGATAGGCAGCCTTGGTATGGTTCCCCTTCAAAACTAAAAGCGTTAGCTTAAGCGAGTAATTTGTAACCCTTTAAAAGCTCTGCAAGGATATATAATTGGATTTGAGATCGAGGTTCTTAGTTTATGCAATATAGTGTTTAAAATGTCGATATTTTAATATTTTATTTTACAAAACACTATTCGTATAAAACCATTTTGGCTCCATCGAACTAGAGCCAACGCCGATTTTTTTTTCTCGAAAAATTTGGTCTGATATTTTGACAGATGAGCACGTTGTAGTCTGTAATGAAAATCTTGTATTGCATGCATAGGATATATTTTTTACTGGGGATAATTAATATTCAGGTTTTTCTGTATATGGCATGTATTTCCATAACTGTCACGGATATTTTATTTTATTTTAGAATCAAAAACAAGATAGGTCAGCTTGGCGGTTTCCGAAAAGAAAAAAAAAAGAGAGAAAAAATCGTGATCATCAATCTCTTCGAATTTTGTACTTGAATCCCCTGAAACGATAAACATCTTAAATGTCATTTTTTTTTAACTCGCTTTCAATTTACTTCATAGGAATAAATACCTTTTCCTTGACATTAACTTTCAGGGTCTTTAAAAATTATTTCATTTCCAAAGAAAAATAACTGTGCCAAGCTGATGTTTTTTTTGTTTATTTTATTTTTTAGCCATTTCTTTTCTTAAGAGCGATAATGTTTCAAACCTTTTCTTGCAAACTGGGCGAAATTTTAATATCACTGAAAAAAGAGTTATACCGATTTTTAGAGTTCTAAGATATGTTGTGTTTTTTTTTTTTTTTTTTTTTTTTAAGTTACGTCGCATATCAAGCATTTAAAAGTTTTATATCTTTATGAATGATTAAACCTTTACGTTTTGTAGAATTTTCCGTTGAGAAAAAAAGTTTTTTTTTTCTTAATTAATATTCACAGGAAGGTATTTATTTAAACATTTGTATTATCTCGGTGTATGTAATTGAATTAATTTTTACTTTCCCGACAATAGTTTATGCAAAACTGAAGCGTTTTGAGGATTAAATATCTTCATTCGTCAATCTGTTTATCTGACTTTGATTTTGATGAATATACGAGTTGAGCATTGCTGAATACGAATCGACCTTTTTCGATGATTTCGATGTGTCTTTGTGTGTGTGGAGACTATTACTCTTGAATAAATTGAGCAAATCAAATGAAATTTGATATGATTATTTTGATCAATGATCTTCGAGATTCGATTTATTTGTGGAGCAAAAAGGTACAAGAGGAAAGCCCTTAATTAAAAAATTATTTCTAAAACCAAAAACACGTTATAAAAAATGATTATACTGAAAAATGTTACAAAAAGCGCTAACTTATATATAGTTTATTGTTCAAAATAGATCTGCAAAATTTATAGGATGCTAGTGCGCGCCTTTCTTAAAATATTGTATGTTGTGAATTTACAATGAAAAACTATCATAATAAATAAATATACTTACTGTTACCTAATAAGTGGATATTTTGTGAAAACTTTTATTTATAAATAAATTAATACTATGTTAGACCTTATCACTTGCCGTTTTCAATATAAGAATACTTCCCCACAGGAAGCGCGATTTCTGTCTGGAGAAACAAACGATTACTAGGAAATTTAATGTTTACTACTGTTAAAACCCATACTTCATTTCGGGACTATAACTATATCCCAATATTTTTGGCACTGGGTGGTTTTTTGGTAAAGCATTAACATCATAGTTGAAATTTGGCAATTTCAGTGACATTGTTAGCCAAAACGAAATGACTTCTCCATTCTCGGGTGCAAAATGCACATCAAAACATCATTGATATTTCATTAATATCACGTGAAATAAATGAAAATTTGGCGACTATGTTGGCGACAAAATGCAAAACTATTACAGAACGCGACTTTTTGTGAAAGGAACGTGTTAAATTCGCGAGAATTATTGTAACATATTTGCATATGGAAAGCTAATTTTTTTTAACTTATTTCGACTTCTAAAGTTACATTATGCTAAAGTTGATTATTTATTTAACATAATTAATTCACATGATTTTTAATGATATTTAAGAAAAAAAGCATTCAAATAATTTTTGAACAGTTTTTTATTTTTACTGTGATACTAATTATAACAAAATTGGACCTACAAATAAGGAAAATAAATGTTTAACAAAATCAAGTGGAGCTTCACACTCCAGAAATTTCCTTCTTAAAATTAAATTGAATTACATTTTAAATGTATTGCAAAAAGAAAAAAAAATTAATATTGCACAGCTTCACCAATGAAAAATAAATTTCAACACCTGAGAAAGGCCCAAGAAACTGCTTACTAAATGAAACGAATTACAAGTTCAGAAACACAAAAGGTGCTAGGTAATAATATTTCTCTTCCAAAAAGAATTACTCAGAAAATTTAATTTGCGAGGAAAGCGGCAATATATATCGCCAATTACGGAAATACTGCTTTTTTATTTCTTTACATGTGAAATTTCTATTTAAGAAATTATTATTCTCGGGCTTATAACTGTTTTATCTTTTGTATTCAGTAATTCCAGAAAATAATTAACAATAGAGTGCTTCCCTGCCGCTTCAGTATCAAATAGCCAAACCTTACCATACGAAATGAAATTATTTCTTTGTGGTAGTAGGGCACTGTGACTAATTTGCTTTACATGTCATCGTAGTTTAATATTCATTCTTCTATAAATTACTATAAATCAGTAACATATCCTAAATCTAAGACCTGAATTATCTCACATTTTTTCTTTACTAGAAATAGACAAGTTAAAGAAAAGCAGATATGGGGAGAACATGAGTTTTCTTACAGATTGCACTTTCTTTCTTTATTCATTAATGCAAATTTTAAAATAGCGTAAAGTCACTAAAATGTAAAAAAAAAATAATATCTCGAGAACAGTTTGTCCTACATTAATGACACTGGTCTTCGTTTTGTCATCAAAATTTAGGTAAAAAACGAGTATTTTATTAATACATTTAATCATAATCTTATAAGTTGTATATTTTCATGGATATCGTAATTTTGAATATAAAGTCCGGGTCTATTTTTCCTAACCGTACCTAAATATCATCAGCACCATAGTAATACATATGTGACTTCCATGAAATGCCAAAATTCCCTGAAATATGGTTGTATAGTTCTTGAACTAGAGTGATTAAGAACATCGGATAAATATGCAGACATGCATACACCCACACAGAATTGTCCAGCTGAAAAACAGTGATTCGCAACGTATTTATTGTAATATTTTCCGTATGCATGTATACCAAAGAAAAGATATAGTATAAGCATTCGATTTAACATGAATAATGATGCTTCGATTTAGCATCAATAATGATGCTTCGATTTAGCATCAATAATGATACTTCGATTTAGAATCAATAATAATACTTCAATTCGGATGTAATGATACTTCTATTTAAACTTAATAATAATGCTTTAATTAAACATCAATAATGATGCTTCAATTTAGCATCAATAATGGTGCTTCGATTTAGCATCAGTAATAAGCTTCAATTTAGAATCAGTAATAAGCTTCGATTTAGAATCACAAATTATGCTTCGATTTAGCATCACTAATGATGCTTCTATTTCCATCAGTAATAATGCTGAAGTTTATTATGAATATTGATGACCTATGCCTCATTCACATCACTTACCAATAACTGTATTCTAAAACGACTTACCTGCGTGCTTTGTCAATTATGACACATTCAACAACTTACTTAATCAATTTGCAGGTAATGTTCAAGTGATGAAATACCAGTAAAAATACTTAAAGGTTTTATTCCTTCCTAATTGGGAAAAAATCACTCCGTGTCTAATCTATTTGAAAAAATTTTAAAGACTACTTCAATATATTTAAAAAAGAAAACTTTAAGTCATTTCTTTTCTCTTTCGAAAAAGTAAAATCTTTTTTCTCCTTAATTGTTGATTGCAAAATTTGAAATGGCGAAAGCTTGGAAACTACGAACTCTTGAGTTTAAGTCTTATTTTGAAACTTTCTGTTTAATTTCTAACAATGGCTTGTTAAACGCTGCTTAACAGTTATTCATTTTTAACACTTTACAACATGGCTGAAAAGATTTTATGACTTTGTTCATTCTGTCTGTCTGTCCGTTAGCACGATAACGGCCATATAAAGGACTTTATCAAAATGAAATTTTAATATGTTGATCAGACTGTCTGTGGAACCTATGGGAATATAAATGAATAATATCACTCAATTCGTTTTGAATTGAACCCCGGTTGAAAAAATGAAATACATTGAACCCTATGGAACCTAATTTTTCAAACATTTTTTAAGCGAATTTAAAATTCACAAATTGCTTCGTAAGTTTCAGCAAATATTCAAATTATCTCACAAAATATATAAAAAAAATTCAGTAGTTTTTTTATATAAAAATTAAAATAATAATTACACCCTTTATATGAAGAGATCACGTGATCATTATATAAAGAGATCACGTGACCCACTTCAAAACAAAATATAGCATCCATCTTGTGTCAAAATCGTGATTTTTAAAGTTCTTTTTAATTCATATTTAGTTTTGCATCCATCGTAAAACCGCTTTATTTTTGCTTAAATTCTGTGCATCTACATACTGACACAACGCAATTACAATATATTTGAATTTAAATGATCATCAAACTTTGATTATTTCTACAACGAAGCCTAATTTTCACTTTAGATAATGTAAACACCAAAAGATGTATAATGAGTTGTATAAGAATTGCTGTATTTTTTTAACGCAAAATTATTTATCTCATGGAGTCTGCAATATAGCTGATATGAATGAAACATTCATTGATTTTACACTCAGAACTACACAATTTTTTCGATGAAGTTTTAAGCATAGAGTTAAATTACTTGTACCTCTTAGAAGAAAAGGGCCCTGCCTCTTGTTTTATTATAAAGGTTTTAAAAAGAATAAATTATTATAGTATTGTGATGAATGGGAAACAGTTTATAAATGAAATTCTGCTTTTATATAGAGGCGATTTATATTTCGATGACGTCATTTGAATAAAGTTAATTTGTTTTCGATGAAGTTTTCAAATATAATAAATTATTGTAGTATTATAATAATTTTAAAAGTATTACCGAGGAATGTATCGCATTTTAAAGATGTTTATATAAAATTGCATTGAAGTTGTAAAATGTTTCATAATCAATGCTTTATGCATGATTGATCGTTCTTGTTTTTGTTTTTTTTAATATTAATGCACCTCAGCACATCAATTAAAGTTTGCGGGGATAAACAATTAATACTTGACAAATTCAAATTTATTTTACCTCATTTAACTTGTAATAACTAATAACATATAAATGCAGCAAGCAGGTTTACTGGAGCGTCAGACGATATTTTCAAACATAAACACTATTATGGAAACTATGTGAATAGCAACAAGGAATTTGTTTCATTGTCATTAACACAAGACGGGTTAGCAGTTAGTTATGTTCAATGAAAAATTGCTTGGAATCTTACCTTTTGGGTGAAAATATTGTTATTTTTATACTTTCCTTCTAATTAAGGTTTTAGACGCTCTTGGGGGCTGAAAATAACCTTTTTCGAACATAGTTACAAAGTTAATTATGGATAGGAATAATTAGGAAATTGAAATGTGTCTGCGTTCCTGACAAGATTGTAAATTTTCAGCTTTCTATCCTCCGTTGTTTTTAAATCTTTTGAGCTCTTATTTATATTTTTTTTTCTTCTGAATTATTAGTTGCTCTTTAAATTCATATATATATATATATGTGTGTGTGTGTGTGTGTATGTGTGTGTGTGTGTGTGTGTGTGTGTGTATATATATATATACATTTCTTTTATCGACATTATGTCCGTGTTTTAACTGCTTTGGTGATGTTAATACTTCGTAATTCCTGAGTTGGTTATTATTTCTTTCTAATGTATATATATATATATATATATATATATATATATATATATATATACTATATCAATTAATACAAGTCGTAAAATATAACAGAGCAATTTTATGTCTGTAGTAAAAATATTTGAAATTGAAGAACAATTAATGTTCACCAAATAAAATGAATATTCATAGGTTTATAATAACTGGATTTTAAATTTATTATATCAAATAATATTATACCTATATCTGCAAGATAAATTAGGAAATAAGTAAGCGATAAATCAATGATATCGAAATTCAAAAACAACATATAGATTCGTTGCCGGTAAAATTCATTCCGAACTCGTAAAATATATATACTTAATATTTTTCACTTCTCTTTCTTAAACCCTAGAACATAAATTTATGATGCAGTTAATAAAAAAGAAAATAACCAAATAACCTCATATGCATCATTCAAATCATCATATAATCGGTTAAGAAATCAATAATACAATTACAATATTAAACAGACAGTAAATCAATATATTCGTCCGCTCACACATTTGAAAATGGAAACTTCTGAAGGTTCTTTAACATTTATTAAAATTTTACTTTTTCTACTTTATGGAAGTAACTTAATTAACATCTAAAAATTCAATTTTATGTAAATATACTTTCGAACTAACGTTGGAAGCTGTTCTATTTATTCTAAATATTCGAAATTTAAACCCCCTTGTGTTCAGGACAACAATAAGTTTTAAATTTCTAGCGTCAAACAAAATATTTCCGTAGGCAGTATAATCATTTCCAATATGAAATTTTATATTTGTTTTATTTTTCCTACAATTTATAAATTACATAGGGTTTATAAAAAAAATGCCTTAAGTACCACAATAACATTGTAAGTCTGCGCCCCCTAGCGAAGAATAAAAAGTTGGAAACACTAAATCGGTAATAAAACGAGGTAAAAGGAAAACGTCACTTACAAAGTTGTGGCGGATTGTCTAATTAGTAGAAACCGGCATCAGGGATGCACGAAACGCGTATATGTAACGCGTAAATTGGTAATCAAGTAGTTGTATCCTCAGGGCCTGCAACACGGTGACACCTGCAATAATTCTCAAAGTGCGCGGTAATATCCTTTCTGAAAAACAAACATGCATTTTTACAGACGATGGACATTTTGAATAGGTTGTACATTAGGCTTCTCAAGTTGCAGGAGATTGGATTATTTTTGTTTTTAAAGTTTGAAATGTTTTTATTTCAAAAACTAAACGTGTTAGCTGTGAACAAAAAGCAAGGATTTATGAGTCTTTAAATGCCCTACAAGAATATATAATTAGGTTTTAGATCAGGAAAATAGCTTTCGAAATATAATGGATATAATTTCGATATTTTACTATTTTAAACCATTCATTTGTAACATAGAAAGATAAAGTTTATTCAATTGTCTTTCTTGCTTTAGTTACTAGTGCTATAAGCCCATACTACCTGTTATAAAAGAAACAGATGAGATTGAGAACACCAAATAAACTTATTAAACTTCACTAAAATTTTATTTTACACTAGCAGTATACCCCCGGCCACACAGAAAGCTACCATTAGCCTATGGGTTGGTCGTGTGGTCTGGGCTTTCTACTAGCAGTATACCCGTTCTTAGTACAGAATATACATTATAAAGAAACTTAAAATTCACATGCAAATTCCTATAGTATTCTAAATGACATTGTTATTCAAAACATTCTATTAAAATATTTAAATTATTGCTCCTAAGAAGAAGTTTAAGAATCTCTGTTCTCGCTATACGAAATTATCTTCACAGAATAAAATATCCTGATCCCGTTTGTAAATAATTGTACAAAAAATATGGAATAGAATCAATATATGTCCAAATAAAAGCTCTAAAATCGTATGGGAAGATATAACCTTACTACTCATATTCTCGTAGATTAGAAGATATACCCTTGTATTAATAGAAAATTACACGTACTGCAATATATGCATTTCAAAAATCTTTGCCAAAATAAAACATATAACTTAATAAATTGAAAATATCAATAATCCAAGTTATCTTTAAACCTGAAGACCGCAATTGATTCCAATATATGCCAAAATGAAAGCTATAAAATTGTATGGGAAGATATACCCGTGCTATCTATATTGTCGTAGATTAGAAGGCGTATCCTGTATTAGTAGAAGATTACTTGTATATATGAGTTTCAAACATATTTGCCAAAAAGTAGTAATGACGTAATAAATTGAAAATATCAATAATCCCTGTAATCTTTATAATCTCGTCAAAAATGCAATTTCGGTAAAAATTTATTTTATATACATTTCTTTATTATTTAAACAGAAAAATATTTAATAAAAATCGTCTGCCGCATAAACACATTGGATTTAAATCCATTGCTAAGCCACATATTATTTTCTTCAAATAAATTAGCTCAAAAAATATCGTCTGCATAATAGTATGTCTATGGAAGGTTTAACTGTACATTTTTATTAATATCTTGACAACCCTTGGTTCTTAAAATTCAAAACATGTACTAAATTTAAGTCGGGCTATTCCAAGGCTACCCACAAAATTTCATGAAATTCGCTGCCATAGGCGGCGCCAGGTTTTCACAGTTGGGGGTGCTTTGCAATTGGGAGTGCTGATCTCAGATATATAAATCCGTAAAAAAAAAAATAAATAAAATAACGACTTTAGCGAAAAGAGAGAAAGAGAGAAACTGAAAGTTGTTGGAATAAGGGGCAGTTGTTAGTTAAAAAGGAGTGTGTGTGCAATTTGTAATGGGGTGCTGATGCACCCCTAGCATCCCCCCCCGCAACGTGGCGCCACCTATATTCGCTGATTCCTTTCTCCCGTGATGGTGATACAGACACACGTGCATACAGACAGACAAAGATATTTCCAATTTTATTTATATAGAAGACGTTATTGACACAAAACCATTTCGGTTCTATTGGACTTCATTGTATACTTATTTCTTTTTATTCAAACTGAAAAATAGTAAAAAATAAAGTTAAAGGTCATTATTTTCAAATGAGTACATGCGTTTTAAGTACTGCTAATCAGGAATGAATTGAAACTATTATTAGGTTTTGTAAAGTGAAAGCTCCTTTTGTAGGTTGAATAAAGGTTTCATTGATACCTTTATTCAATATTTACCTGCTGTGCCAATAATGATGGCTTTTACTTTTACACATTTTTACGCACATTATATAGAAGTATTACTTTAAGATAAAAATTCTTTCAATCTGGGAAAACGCCATGGTCTTCGATTGATAAAAAAGAAATCTGCAATAATCGTCAGGTGTATTAAAAAACAGCAGACGATATTTCTGATGGCATATTTGCGCCACCTAATGGGAAAAATTATATTCAAATTCTCCATCTTCTTAAATAATAAAAGGCAATGTCTGTGTGTGTGTCTGTCTGTCTGTCTGTCTTATACACTATACGTTCAGCGACCGCGAGTCGGAGAGCTACGAAATTTTGCAATCGGAGACCTGGGGGGGTGGGAAGGGGACACGTGAAAACCGATTTTTAAAATTTTAATTATTTTTTTTGTTATTTAATGTTTTATGCGATTTCGACCGTTTTTTGCCATTTTTGCCCTTTTTTTTCCACGATCCGGACATCGTAGGAAAAAACAAATTACACCATCGGAAAGAGCAGAGAATTTCGAGTAAAAATATATCAATTTCAAATCTGAATTTCGATTTCTAATATTTTTTAAAGATTTTAAAACAAAAGTCACTTTTTGCTCAAGAAAACGATTTTTGGTTTTTAAATTCTCGCATCGTGAAAAGTACTCATAATTTCGACTAATAATTTACATTTTCAGAAAGGTCAAACATCTGGCATTCTTACAAGTCCAATCTGGTCCAGAAATAATGAAAATTGCCTTCAGGATGGCAATTTTAAAGACGCCATGATTTTAAATTTGTCGGCTACCGGCTCATTTCCTCAACGCCATTTTCCTCCCATCCACATTAGTTTCTTCCCCGTCTCCATGGAGACCGCGCTTTCGGTTTAAGTGTTGTATACATCGGGCGAAATTATTATATTTATATGATATTTTAAATGGATTTTTTTAAATGGATATTTTAAATAATTTAAATGATTGAATTATGGTGGTTTGAATTGTGGTGATGTTTATGGATTGGTGGAACGATATGGTTGATTTTTTTATTTTAAATGGATATTTTAATTTATGGATATTTTAATTTATAGATATTTTAAATGGATATTTTAATTTTATGGCTATTTTAAATGATGGAACGATGGAACGAGGATGGTGGAATTAAGAGCCTAGCATATGGTCGTTATAAATTTAAATTAGCGCGCGGGAAGTTAGCGCGCGAGAATTGCACTCGGTAGGCCTGGGTTCGATTCCCGCCACTGATGCGGAGTACGATCACCTTAAACATATGGGTCGATAATTCCTTCCGAGAGGTTGGTGGCAGGGAAAGGAGGGTACGGTCTCTGTGGATGCCTCCCCCACTGGGTCCTGGTCCAAATTGGGTGAATAAAAAGAAAGTTATGGAGATTGTCGCGGAGGGCGCGGTAGCCCAGTGGTTAGCGTGCGGGAATTTCACTCGGTAGGCCCGGGTTCGATTCCCTCCACTGACAAAACTGCTGCCGTGTTCACGCGGAGTACGATCACGTTAAACATGTGGGTCCGTAAGTCCTTCCGAGAGGTTGGTGGTAGAGGAAGGAGGGTACGCACCCTGTGGATGACTTTCCCACTGGGTTCCGGTCTAAATTGGGTGAATAAAAAGAAGGTTATGGAGATTGTCGCGGAGGGCGCGGTAGCCCAGTGGTTGGCGCGCGGGAATTGCACTCGGTAGGTGATTGAATTATGGTGGTTTGAATTGTGGTGATGTATTTGAAATTATTATATTTATGGATTGGTGGAACGATATGGTTGATTTTTTTATTTTAAATGGATATTTTAATTTATGGATATTTTAATTTATAGATATTTTAAATGGATATTTTGATTTTATGGCTATTTTAAATGATGGAACGATGGAACGAGGATGGTGGAATTAAGAGCCTAGCATATGGTCGTTATAAATTTAAATTAGCGCGCGGGAAGTTAGCGCGCGAGAATTGCACTCGGTAGGCCTGGGTTCGATTCCCGCCACTGATGCGGAGTACGATCACCTTAAACATATGGGTCGATAATTCCTTCCGAGAGGTAGGTGGCAGGGAAAGGAGGGTACGGTCTCTGTGGATGCCTCCCCCACTGGGTCCTGGTCCAAATTGGGTGAATAAAAAGAAGGTTATGGAGATTGTCGCGGAGGGCGCGGTAGCCCAGTGGTTGGCGCGCGGGAATTGCAATCGGTAGGCTAGGGTTCGATTGCCGCCACTGCCAAAACTGCTGCCATTTTCACGCGGAGTACGATCACGTTAAACATGTGGATCCGTAAGTCCTTCCGAGAGATTGTTGGTAGAGGAAGGAGGGTACGGACCCTGTGGATGCCTCCCCTACTGGGTTCCGGTCTAAATTGGGTGAATAAAAAGAAGGTTATGGAGATTGTCGCGGAGGGCGCGGTAGCCCAGCTAGCCTTCCAAGCTAGCCTTCCGCTCTAGCCTTCCAAGCAGTTACCTTACACCTTTCTGGTAGGTCGCGCCAACGAGTTTGCCACGGTCAGAATTTTCAAGGGTAGCGAACAGGCTGGTCGCCAAAGGCGGCTAGTAAATAATAAAAGGCAATGTCTGTGTGTGTGTGTGTGTGTGTGTCTGTCTGTCTGTCTTATACACTATACGTTTCGCGACCGCGCGTCGGAGAGCTACGAAATTTGGCAATCGGAGACCCGGGGGGGAGGGAAGGGGACACGTGAAAACCGATTTTCAAAATTCTAATTATTATTTTATTTATTTAATGTTTTATGCGATTTCGACCTTTTTTTGCCCTTTTTGCCCTTTTTTCTCCACGATCCAGACGTCGTAGAAAAAAACAACTCACACCATCGGAAAGAGCAGACAATTACGAGTAAAAATATATCAATTTCAAATCTCCATTTCGATTTCTAATATTTTTTAAAGATTTTAAAACAAAAGTCACTTTTGGCTCAAAAAAAACGATTTTTGGTTTTTAAATTCTCGCATAGTAAAAAGTACTCATAATTTCGACTAATAATTTACATTTTTAGAAAGCTGAAATATCTGGCATTCTTACAAGTCTAATCTGGTCCAGAAATAATGAAAATTGCCTTCAGGATCGCAATTTTAAAGACGTCATGATTTTAAATTTCTCGGCGTTCCGTTCGTTTCTCCCCCGCTGAAGCAGGGAAGGTGGTGGGTGGGGACGTCAAGGTGGAGGTGACGTCACGGTTCTGAATAGAGCGCCTTTGCTCTATATAAATTATTATATTTATATTTTAAATGATGGGACGATCTGGATTTTTTAAATGTATATTTTAACTTTTGGATATTTTAATTTTATGGATATTTTAAATGATGGAACAATGAAACAATGGAATGAGGATGATGGAATTAAGCATATGGTCATTTTAAATTGCAAATTAGCGCGCGGAAGTTAGCGGTAGGCCCGGGTTCGATTCCCGCCACTGCCAAAACTGCCGCCGTGTTTACGTGGAATACGATCACGTTAAATATGTGGGTCCGTAAGTCCTTCCGAGAGGTTGGTGGTAGGGGAAGGAGGATACGGCCCCTGTGGATGCCTCCCCCACTGGGTTCCCGTCTAAATTGGGTGAATATGTAGAAAGTTATGGAGATTGTCGCGGAGGGCGCGGCAGCCCAGTGGTTAGCGCGCGGGAATTGCACTCAGTAGGCCCGGGTTCGATTTCCGCCACTGCCAAAACTTACGCCACGTTCACGCAGAGTACGATCACGTTAAACATGTGGGTTCGTGAGTCCTTCCGAGAGGTTGGTGGTAGGGGAAGAAGGGTACGGTCCCTGTGGATGCTTCTCCCACTTGGTTCCGGTCTAAATTGGGTGAATAAAAAGAAAGTTATGAAGAATATCGCGGAGGGTGAAGTACCCCAGTGGTTAGTGCTCGGGATTTGCACTTGGTAGGCCCGGGTTCGATTCCCAAAATTGCCGAATAAAAATAAAGTTATGGAGATTGTCGCGGATGGCACGGTAGCCCAGTGGTTAGCGCGCGGGAATTTCACTCGGTAGGCCCGGGTTCGATTCCCGCCATTGCCAAAACTGCAGCCGTGTTCACGCGGAGTACGATCACGTTAAACGTGTGGGACTGCAAGTCCTTCCGAGAGGTTTGTGGTAGGGGAAGGAGGGTACGGTCTCTTTGGATGCCTCCCCCATTGGGTTCCGGTCTAAATTGTGTGGCACTTCCTGGCCTTCCAAGCAGTTACCTTACACCTTTCTGGTAGGTCGCGCCAACGAGTTTGCCACGGTCAGAATTTTCAAGGGTAGCGAACAGGCTGGTCGCCAAAGGCGGCTAGTATATTATATGACTTTAAAATTGAATTTGCGCAAATTTCCAGAGAATCTCAATGGAATTATTTTACCTGTAGACACAAGGCTGCTGTGAATATACATAACATGCGTGGACCCTTAAAGAAATTGGCAAATTCTAAATGGTAAATACCGAAATAGATAATACCGAAACCTTTCCCAAGTACCCGGAGTTAATTCCTTGTCATGCTAATGAAGCAAACTTACTTTAAAAGATTCGGTTTTATGACAAATTTGCATAATTCAATCGCGCTATGAATCCAAAAACTTAAAATTTTACGAAATCATCTAATTTCTCAAAGCATTTTGCTTCCCTGCTTAACGCAAATCGACGATCTAGTAGATCATTTACCTCTTTAGCGCCATCTCTATAAACCACATTTGAATTTCAAGTACGATGAAATCAACCCTTAAATTGACAGCAAGGTTTTAAATTACAAAAGTTTCGTATTAATACTTTTAAAGGAGACTAATTAGGGATTAAAGATGTATCATTTAAGTAATAATTAGAAAACGAGTTGCGTTTACGAAGGACATTATATTTCTGATTTATGAAAGATTTAAATTAGCTCTTCTTATGCAGCGTACTTAAATATTCTCAGTGGATTTTATACAGAGCGTAAAGAAGTGTCAAAGACCAGGCTTATAACTCAACAACTATGAGGGTTTCAGTATATACACTTTCTCATACTATGTAATACATTATAAAGTATTGTTTTCATGAAAATTTTTGAATTCGAGATTTTGATGCCAATACATATTTTAGAACCTTCTTAACACGCTTTGATTATTTTTGGAGTGATGTCCATCTGTCAGTATGTCTGTGGTCGATTTCTTGTGTACACATTAGCGGCCACAAATATTATTGGATTTTTACGAAACTTTATATCCGGCTTTATTATCAAAAGATCTAGAATTAGGCAGAATTTTTTGAAATTCGAATAAAAACTTTGTGGGCGCGGTAGCTCTGTGGTTATATATATAGCGCGCGGAGGTTGCACTCGGTAGCCCCGGGTTCGATTCCCGCCGCTGCCCAAACTGCCGCCGTATTCACGCGGAGTACGATCACGTTAAACATGTGGGTCCGTAAGTCCTTCCGTGAGGTTGGTGGTAAGGGAAGGAGGGTACGGTCCCTGTGGATGCCTCCCCCACTGGGTTCCGGTCTAAATTGGGTGACACTTCCCGACCGTCCAAACAGATACCTTACACCTTTCTGGTAGGTCGGACGGTCTGGGTCGAAGAAGAGGAATAAAAACTTTGAATCTTATTCGAAATTTTATATTTTTTAACATGGCAGAATAGGAGAAAATTTAACATAATCGTGCATAAAAGTGTTTATTTAGGACTAAATGCTCATGAGACTTAATAATTTCAGTCATTGTGAAAAATAGCCACGACTCAATTTTTTTATTCGTAACGTCATTAACCCCTCCCCTAGGGGGCAAGTTACCCTCCCCCTAAGGGTACATTGTAAAATATGGTATCAATCTAAAGATTTTTTCAAGTCCTCTAAAGTGAAGGATAACATGCTAGAATTGTAATTATTTAGACCCACAATACCAATTTTTTTAAAATGTTCTCTTAAAATTTGAAAAAAAAGTTACTAAAAATGGATCCAGGAATGAGAAAGTCGAGTTGAGCCATGTTATTTTAATACAAGTATATAGGAACTCCCGATGATGCTAGATGATGAGACAACTTTAGCGGAGATGAGCCCCCTCCCCCCCCCCCCATTTTTAAGAGGGGGTACAGGGGGCTATCTCGCTTCCAGTTAAAGATAAAGAGACATTTTCAATTCCAAAGTTGTAGTCTTACGAAATTAGTACTAAGCCTTTTTGTCCACCAGTAGACGATATAAGGATACAAACCCTGAAAACCAGTATCTGCAACTACCTTCTCTAAAAAAAGTAGGGCGTTTAAACAATGCGGCAGAATTAAACTGATTTTATTATACATAAAATGCAAACCGTTCATCTTCAGTAGCTTGCACACATGTAATAAGATGAAAAAACTCATGTATACTAATTCGACCATGCTGAATCCAAATCTTAAATCCGTTTTTCAAATTAATTCTTAGATCAGGAGAAATAGTCTCTCAAAGTTTGGCCTTTTATGCTATTTTGTGTTTATAATATCAGGCCGAAGGCTTTGCCACAATATAATGCAAATGCATGGCCATGAAACTTTAGCGCCTGAAGACATAAAAGGAAAACTGTATTCAGCTCATGGAGACTATCACCATGATTCAGCTGAATAGCCCTTATTAAAAATTCAGAATATTAATATTTAAACCATGGCGTTAGACTTGCTTCCTGTTAGACTTGCTTCAAATTCACGTTTTAAACGATGCAATTAATGCAAACTTGCGTCGATTGCATTAATTGGAATCGATGATACAGATAGATAGGTTGAATCTGAATTGTGTGACCCATAAAATAAGAGAGAGTTGGTCCTTTTTCTTACATGGTATGACCAAAAATTGGAAATTGGGATAAAATGATTGTTGTATTAAATTGGTAGAGGGTCTAGGGGAGCGTAAATTAATTGCGTTATGTTAGGGGTTGATATAGTATGGATGTTTGATAGACAGTCGTATAAGAAATATTGAATGGGAAGGGTGGGCTCGCATGTGTCTGTGGATATTGGGAGCGGATGGGAGGGTCGGCGGGAGTGGATGACCGCTGGTTCCTGTTTCCCATGCATGGCCGTGGTGTACTTATAACGGGCGTAGCGCATGAAGCGCGCGGACTTTGCTGGTTAATCATATAAACTGTATCCAAAGGAAATAAGCAACACAAATGAGTTTATAAGTTTCATTTTCTTGCAACATTTTATATAATATATAACTAGTCGTATTGGCAGTGGAGTAATTCCATTTTTTAAAAGACATAATTTGTAGAAAGGATAATGTCAATAGATAGCTACGATTTATCAAAAATAATGTGATTTAAAATGGTTAATAATTACCATCATATTTTTATGAGATTTAATTATGCTTTTGTATAAAGACTGAAAAACACCTTAATGTGCATTAAATTCAACATCACAAAGAGAATAAACTAAACGTTAACATTATGAAATGATAAAAATTTGTTTTAGAAATATAAAATGTAAATATTAGATTTATCTATCTTTATTATGTTTTCTGTGTTTCCCATTCTATACTCCAGAAATTAGCCGCTTTAAAATGACTATAAGTATTCTTACATTCAATTAAATTTACACGACATTAAATATTTAGATGTGTAATTAGTATTATCTTAAGATTAATTTTTGAAATAAAAAAAATCGACGGTAAAAAGTACAGGTTTTTTGTGCTTATATTCATTAATAAAAACAATCGGTTTACTTGATAAAATCGTTTCAAATAGATTAAAGGTATTTTTTTTTAGTCTTTTTTATACTAATTTGTGTTTTCAACTGAAAGTTGTCATTAATTTGCCTTTAGCTGCATTTTGATTTTAAATTTGTTAAACTGTGCCATGATAATGATTTTTTTTTGTTTTGAGTAGCAATTAAACAAGATTTTTTTAAGTGCTCGAAAAAAAAATAATCGCATTTTTTTTGTTAAAAAGCAAACGTGTATCTGATTTAATGACTTTAATTATTGCTAACGGGTGGGTTATTTTTTCAGGTTAAAAATGTTCAAGTTACCTAGTTAGTAGACAGAAGTAAAGAAATACTTCATTTTTAATTAATTTTAGCTTTATTGACACGTGATGCTGCAGTAAAATATTTTTTCGAACTCATTTTTCACGTTTCTGCAATACAAGATTATACACAAGTAAGTCTAAGCAACCCACAGCTAAGAAATTCGGTACAGTTCAGGTCAGGTTCCGAAATTCCTCGGAAAATTTTTTTTAATTCGAATTAGCTTCGTAATTATTTTGCGTTGAAGCTCGATTTCGAGAGATTTTCACACAAGTTAATCTATTAGCGACCAAAAATAATATCGCAAAATTTCCATCCTAGCATCATCGGAAAAAGTAAAAAACACTCTTTCCACCGAACTTTGAACCGAATCTGAAAACTCCCTTACATAAATTTATTTAAGACAATTGTTTAAACATACATCGAATAACGCATATTTTAGGACTTCTCATTCATATTTTCGTGCATTAACGAATTGAAAATTCAAACACGCCACATTATTCTAATTTTTGGCGTGAATATGGCTTGATATCTTCGCATTCTAGTAAAAATTTATTGCTCTATTTCACAATTTTCCATGCATTCTCAAGTGGGTCTATAAAAGTAGAGATTTCCAATTCAGCCGTGAGCGGGAATTAAATTCGCCTGTCTTAATGGCATCACAACTTGGGACGTGCACGTTGCTATGGAGAGCAGTGACGTATATAAAATCGTTGTTACACTACCTTTTTACAATCTGCATGGTTTTGCATTGAAAAAACAGAGCACTGGAAGGATTTTTATTCAAAACAGGCGTTTCAGAATTTGAGTTGTATTATTTGTATCTGTATTATTTACGTAGCGGGCACTTATTTAAGACTCGGGCGACGTCGGGTAATTCGTTTTAGTTTGAAATAGAGTTACAGAAAAACCGGGAATTTTGAGTAACGGGAATAAACCCGGGAATTTTAGGGAATAAATCGGGAATTTTGGAAGCATTGGAAACTTCGATGGGAAAAAACTAATTTACGCGTTTCTTATGTGTTCTGACTAATCAGGCACCTTCCGCTGTTTAAACCGTAATGATGGATTGAAATTTAAATAAATTTACTGAATTTTTGTATTAGTTTAATGGTAAAGTTTATTGAAATAACATTTTCAAAAATCAGTAAATTACAAAAATTTTGTTGAAATTGAACAAATTTTATGAGTCACAAAATTATTGAAATTTTATTGGGATTAATATAGATTTCTTATTATCGTTCAATATTAAAGGAATATTAATGAATGCATCACGTTGTAATAAGTATTTCATTGTTCGGATCGTTTTTACTTTTTTAAAATATTAAAAAATTAAATTACAATTTGTTTGTGGAATTAATTTTCATTTTTACTTATACATAATAAGAAAGTCACATAATTTAAATATATTTTTTTATCTAACGAATCTGTCACAATTTCCATGCTTCAGCTATTTACAATTCCGAGTGTAAAAAAAAATATTTGTTTTGTCATAAATATTTCTTAATGCAATAGCTGAAAATTCCCTCTTTTTGAAAACTTTCAAAATTCGCAGTGCTTTCAAAATTCCCTTCCCAAAAAACCCGGTTTATTCCCGGGAATAAACCGGGTACTTTCCCATCTTTGCAACTCTAGTTTGAAATTTTAAAAAAAATCAAATATGCTTAAATGCATTGATTAAATGTTTGTTTTATACTTAATTTTTGATGGCAAATAAAGACAACCTCATTAATCTAAGATAAACGGTTTTTGAAATATTTCAGGTCCTCCCTCCTCACCCAGAATTTTAGAGAGCTGGCGAGATTTTGAAATGCGCTAAGTCGCCAAATCGGATAGACATTGTTTTAAAATTGCAAATTCATATTAATTTCTTTCAAACACGTATCTAATTCATGTGTGTGTGTGCGTACTGTATAATTTAGGATACATCTTGGATAGACGCCGCACATTTTTTTAAATCAACATTCTGAGACCCATGGTGCACAGACAAGAAACTTATGTAGCCATAATAATTTATTTACATTTTGAAAACATATGTATTAGGACAAAATAAATCATAAAATACTCAATAAGCAGTTGTAATTTATTTTGTAAATCTCGTCATTGCGGCCTCTCTCCCTGACGAGTCGGGTGAAACGCTGTAACATAAGGATGACTCTCAGCATTTAAGGTAAATGAATTTTAATGAACATAACAAATATTTTATTTAAAAAAATATGTATGTTTACATATAAAAAAGATAGAAACAGTGAAATTGTAATTTTGCAAGATATAAAAAATTGACTAAATTCGAAAAGTGTTTGCTGTTTACTTACCCTGCAATACATGGTAATGTATAGGGGAAGTATTGGAATCATGCCGAAAATCGCAATTCAAGTTTTCGACGGATTTACAAGTTTCGAGACCTCTAGAACACGAAAAAACTATTTTTAGCGTGACGTCTGTGTGTGTGTATGTGTGTCTGTCTGTGTGTCTGTCTGTGCAGATTTCGTATCCACTCTAACTAAAAAACTAATGGACCGAATTTCATAAAATTTGGTAAGTCACTTGTGGGCGAATCTGGTGCTGATTAGTTTTGAGTACGATTCGGGATAAAAGAACCCGCCTTGTTTTGTGAAATGGCCCGCAAAAGCTTGTATCCACTCTAGCTGAAAAACTAATGGAACGAATATCACAAAATTCGGTAGATAAGTCACTTGTGGGTCACCCTGGTTCTGATTAGATTTTGGTACGATTCGAGAAAAAATAAACTGCCTTTTCTTGTAAAATGGCCCGCAAAAATCGCCAAAATCTAAAATAAAAAACTACGTATGCTCAAATACATCCATTAAATGCTTGTTTAATACGTAATTTTTAACGAAGAAAAGAATAAGACCAACCCGATTACACTAGGTTTAGCCGTTCTCGAGATATTTTAGTTATTTCGTATTTTCTCAACGCCACCTTTGAAAATAAGTCCAGTTATCAAATGAGAACGAAAATTGAATTAAAAGTGAATTAAATTTAATTAAAATAAAGAGAACGTGAATATAAGTCTGCAGGGAAAGTCATGTGCTGCCCACATCAGATTTTTACTTTCCCTATACATTACCAGGTATTGCAGAGAAAGTTTTGGAATCATAATGAAAATCGCAACTCGAGTTTTCGACGGATTTACACGTTTCGAGACCTCTAGAACACGAAAAAACTATTTTTAGCGTAACGTCGGTGTGTGTGTCTGTGTATCTGTTTGTCTGTGCAATATATGTATCCACTCTATCTCAAAAACTAATGGACCGAATTTCATAAAATTTGGTAGGTAAGTCACATGGGTGTGATCCTGGTGCTGATTAGTTTTTAGTACGATTCGGGATAAAATAACCCGCCTTTTTCTGCAAAATGGCCCGCAAAAATTGCCTTTATCCACTCTAGCTGAAAAACTAATGGACCGAATTTCACAAAATTCGGTAGATAAGTCGCTTGTAAGTTCCCTGCTGCTGATTAGATTTTATTACGATTTAGAAAAAATAACCTGCCTTTTTTTTTGCAAAATGGCTCGCTAAAATCATCAAAATCTAAAATAAAAAACTACGTATGCTCGAATATATCCATTAAATGCTTGTTTTATACGTAATTTTTAAAGAAGAAAAGAATAAGACCAACTCCATTACACTAGCCGTTCTCGAGATCTTAGTTTTATCGTATTTTCTCTACGCCACCCTTGAAAATAATACCAGTTACCAAATGAGAACGAAAATTGAATTAAAAGTGAATTAAATTTAATTAAAATAAAGATATGGTGGATATAAGTCTGCAAGGAAAATCATGTGTTTCTCGCATCAGTTTTTTTATTTTAAACTCAGTTTAAGAATACAATCAACACAGACATTAATGAACAACGGAGTAGGATGAAAATCGACTTAATAACATAATTGTGAAAATTTTATTTATTTTTCAAATAACTCTTGAGTGTACACATTTTTGGGGAGAGATGTCGCACCTCACAGTCCCTTGGCCTCGGATTTAAACATGGGCGAAATCACAATAAAAACACTCTACACGAAGACTGTGCTTTGCTCAAACAAGGCATCCGCTGACATTTCTAGAGTTTTAGCTATAATGTACAATTTGTAGTAGCACAATAAAATATTTCATGATACATTCTACGACTCATCTTAGATATTTGTCAATTTCAGGTGAAAAAAGGCTCAGGAACACAATACTTTTATCGAACACATTTGAAACACCAAATTTTTTACACTGAATGAAAGCACTCACTTTGAAACACTAATGTTTATGAAAATAAGATAATAATAAACGTCAGTAACCATGATAACGTCTTTAAATAATAAGTTAAATAAAATTACATCTTAATGCTTGCAATAAATGGGTTACATAAGAGATCAATCAACAATCACGATTCGTGATATCTTTCGTTCATGAAAAATAAAAATAAAATTTGAAAATTTGGTATAGTGCGTCTAAATTATTACAACTATAATGTGTTACCCTTCACGTTAAAGGGATTGAAAAAGTATTTTGATGGATACCATACTTGACAATGTACCTCCCGGGGGGTAACTTGCCCCCAAGGGGGACTAATGACGTCACGAACAAAAAAATTGTATCACGGCTATTTTTCAGAACAATGATTGAAACTATTAAGTCTCGTGATTTATAAATTCGTATGATTGAGTTGTAAATAAATCCTTCCATGCCTGATTATGTTAAATTTTATCCTATGCTACTATGTAAAAAAATATAAACTTTCGAAGTTTTCCCTCGAATTAAAGAAAATATATATAGTTCTAGATTTTTTTATAGAAAAGCCGGATATAAAGTTTTGAGAAAATCCATTAATATTTGTAGCTGCTATCGTGTACGCAAACAATTGACCTCCGACAGATAGATGGACGGACATCACTCCAAAAATATTCGAAACGTGTTCAGGAGGTCCTAAAACATATATTGGCATTAAAATCTAGAAATCGAAAATTTTCGTGAAAACAATACTTTCTCAATACTACTGTGGGACGCAAATAAAAAACTTAACTTTATAATTAACATTCATTATTATTAATCATCATATCTTAACATTGCCGTAAATTCTCATATTAGTGGACTTATTGAAATTGTACATTGCTAGTTGTGCCGCTATATAAAACCCTCCAATTATTTAACTTTCGTGTGAGTCCTGTAAAGGAATTATTAATTATTATAATACTCATTGCCTGCACCATTTAAACTTTAACAATAAAACATTTATTAATAACATAAATCTTAATTAAATTCAATTACACTATTTAATTATATTATTTCAGCGGAGGGGACATATGTGACCAAAAAGGAAAATCCTAAATAGTGGTTATGACCGGATACCATTTTCAATGGGCACATACCTTCGAGTCTGTCTTGGACTTTGTCAGCATCTGTATTTAATGTCGTTCATTTATTGCATTAACTCTTGGTGTAATGCTCCCACACGTAAATTTGTTGAACATATTGTCTGCTGTAACTCTGCACTCGCACTTATTTCATTCTCTTAGTATATCAATTCATTGCTGTAGCATCTGCACAAGTCATAATGTCGAAGTTATCTGTTCCAAGTCATGTTAGTATCCCATTCTGTTATCTGGTCTTCTCTTAAGTCAAATCTTCATAATTGTCTTCTCTCGTTCTCGGGTCACCGGTTGTGGTTCCCTCGGAAAGGGGGGGGGGGGGGTAACTCCCTCTTTTCTTCCATTTCGCTCATTGAGTTTGACGTAACAATCTTCTTTTTTTATTGGTTACTCCTTTAACCAATGGAAACATTCCACATCTCGTAAGGCCCAGCTCAGCCCCTCTGTCACGACCCCCTAAATTTATGGTCTTCTGACCTTTAGGTTCACGGGGTGATAAAACTCTGTGCCAGCCAAACTACAAGTATTGTTCGCCGTTTTGGCCACAATAAATTTATATATAAAAGTGTCTCATCAAATGTGAGATCTATTTCTGGTCTCACAACTACATATGAGAAAGTAAAGGTAAAAATTTAAACATTAGAATCAACGGTGAAATGGCTCACACTTCGCCCCCCCCCCACACACACACACATAAAAGAGTGAATGATTTAATTATCGGAGAAAAACTGCCTTTCATCAAGTGATTGTAGGAAAAGAACTTTTCTACAATCACATTCTTTTCGCGATGCTTTTCAAAGCAGATTTATTAAATGTATTTTTTCTCCGATAATTAAATCATTCGCTTTTTTTTTCGGGGGGGGGAGGGGGGGTCGAAGTGTGAGCCATTTCACCGTTTATTCTAATGTTTAAATTTTAATTTTTTTCAATTTCTGCAAATTCTGCAATTTCTGAAAATTATGCAATTTCTGCAAACTGCAATTTCTGAAAATTATGCAATTTCTGCAAACTGCAATTTCTGAAAATTCTGTAATTTATATAACACCATTTTCTCATCATTTGCATTGTCGATATTTTACGCAAATTATGTGTCTCGCCAAATATTTACTAAGTTGCGTTCATATTTTCTTCAGCGCTATTTTACTATGCTGCGTAACACTTAATTGATTCAGAACCCGCGCCCATATCACAATTTTCAAAACGCGTGTTGAAACCTAAACAAAGGGGATCAAAAATTAGCAAATGAATGGATTTTACAATTTGGGCAACAAACTATTCAAATATTTAAGCAAAGTCGCTTTCGCATCACGTTTATTATGTCTCTACTACTTTCCCCACAATACGTGGTAATGTATAAGGAAAGTATTAGAATAGGGTACTGTGAGACCAGGAGACAACTTATGCAGTTTTGATGTTTACGACAAAACAAAGCGTAGACTTTTAGGCACCATTTTATGACAGTCTTGGCCCGGAAAGTCACGACCCCAATAAATATGCGTCACAAATTGCAGGTGTGATTAGGGCAAAGATATCCTAGGGCCAAGCCTTAAACCAAACTTCATTGGCAACTGAAAGAGCTAATGATGCGTAGATGCAGAATCGCACTGCAGAGCATCCAATGAGAACAAGGAGGGCGTATCTGAACCTCAGGTCAAATGATGTGGCCACAGGGAGAAAAAATCAACGAATATATGGCAATTAATAATTGAAAACCTAAAGAAAGAGGTCGTGATGATTCGAGCAGTGCTGTTAAGAGAAAGATTCGTTTTTTCAAGCACTTCACTTTTGTTAAGAGTATGTTGTTATTTTAAATATGAGAATGTTATAGAAAAAGACAGAGTCTGACTCCAAATGTCTGTAAAAGAATCCGTAAAGATTCCAATCATGCTGAGCTACAGACCGGAAATACAGAAGTATGTGCCAGGCTTTATGTATATTAGGTCGATTTTTACTTTCCCTGCAATACATGGTAATGTATAGGCAAAGAATTGGAATCGTGTCGAAAATCGTAACTCGAGTTTTCGACGGATCTACACGTTTCGAGACCTCTAGAATACGAAAAAACTATTTTAGCGTGATGTCTGTGTGTGTGTGTGTCTGTCTGTGTGTCTATGTGTCTGTCTGTCTGTGTGTCTATGTGTCTGTCTGTCTGTGTGTCTGTCTGTCTGTCTGTATGTATGTATGTCCATCTGTGTGTCTGTGCAATGAATGTATCCACTCTAACTCAAAAAACTAATGGACCGAATTTCATAAAATTTGGTAGGTAAGTCACTTGGATGTGACTCTCGTGCTGATTAGTTTTTGGTACGATTCGTAAAAACAGAACCCGCCGCGCGAAATGACCGGTAAAAATTTCATTTATCCGCTCTAGCTGGAATACTAATTGACCAAATTTTACAAAATTTGGTAGATAAGTTACTTGTTAGATACTCTGGTGCTGATTAGAATTTGGTACGAGTCGGAAAAGAAGAACCCGCCTTTATTTATGAAATGGCCCTGAAAAGTTTCATGTATCCACCCTAGCTAAAATACTAATTGACCAAATTTCACAAAATTTGGCAGATAAATTACTTATGGGACACTCTAGTGCTGATTAGATTTTGGTATGATTCGAAAAAGAACAACCTGCCTTTTTTTACGAAATGGCCAGCAAAAATCGCCAAAATCTTAAAAAAAAGACTAATTAGTGTATGCTCAAATGTATCAATTAAATTCTTGTTTTATACGCAATTTTTGAAGAGGAAAATAATATAACACACTCCATTATACTTTAGGACTAACCGTTCTCAAGACATTTGAGATTTCTTGCATTTTTGTTACGCCGATTTCGGAAAAATGTCCAATTACGAAATAAAAACAAAAATTGAATTAATAATGCAAATTTAGTGTTATTTGGTTTAATTAAACTCAATCTAATGAATTATTAAAGAAATAAAGAAAATATGAATTTGAGTCTGCAGGGAAAGTCATGTGCTGCCCACATCAGATATTTATCTTTGGAATAAGATTCGAAAGACCTGGTCTCACTTGATACTTTTCTCCCCCTTAAGCGTTTGTTAGTAAATTGATGTAATTTTAATTATAATAATAATAATAGAGGTATGAATAAATGATAATTTATTTTAAAGGTTAAAATGTGGATTTTAATCTGCAGTGTTTTGATTTAATGATTATGTTAGTGCAAAGAGGTTATGGTGGATTTTGCGGCCACGATAGCAATGTACGAATGTTAAGATTCACGATCACGTTATTCCAATTTTCAAAATAATGAGCGTTGATGTTTTTAATCTATCACCACATGTATAAAATCGGAAATCGAGTTTTCAACTGGTCTACATGTTTCGGGCACCCTAGAATACGAATCCTCATTGATTGCGGAAAAATCGATTGATTATGTATTAATACATCGATGCAAATTATCGATACACCCATCACTATTCCTCGGTTATCGTTAATCTGTAAACAAAATTCGTGTTCATCAATCTGATGATTTAATCGAGACCAGTTGTTTATTCGTTTTCGTACAAAATACATAAAGAAACTCAATTCACAATTTACGGTGAAAGTGTAAGAAATAAAATAATTCTAAAACTGTAATAACATCACTATTTTATGTATAGAATATTCTAAATGAAGCTGTTGGTAGTAACAAATAACCTAATGTTGCCAATCAGTAAAAAAACAAATAATTAAAATTTTACTGTTGCTAAAAAATACATGACAGACGATAAAACAAAACTCAAATGAAAGAAATATTTTCATTCTTTTTGCATTGTCTGCAGATTAAAATATTTGTTTTTTTTTTCGTTAATTCATAAAGTTACTATAATTTTACATATAAAGACACAAACAACAATCGAGTCACGTTAAAAGATTTTGAATTGCATTTATTGTAGACACACACAAAAGATGATTAAGTCATGTTAGCTTGGAGACTCAAATAACGTTTAAGTCCAATTTATTTGGAGATTAATATTACAATTAGGTCACATTCAAAGTTAGAAAACAATCAAAAGGATATGAAGACAAACTGGAGGACAGACAGACGTCTAAATTTTAGGTGGGATGATAACCAAGACTACTCATCAAAAACTTCATGAAATTCGGTATAGGCATTCTCCCGTGATGATGAGATAATTAGATTTGAACCTTTATTTATATCATAAAAAAATTCTAAATAAAAAATGAAAAAAATAGAAGAATGTTTTAGTTGAATTAAAAAAAATGTAACAAAAAAGTTCAATTTAATTTTCATGATTCTTTCACTTTATATATCTTTACCATCAACATTTTATGAATAAAAGGAAAAGAAATAAAAAATATCTTTTAAATGTATCTAAAAGGTTTTGATAAAAATTGTCAAACGAACAAAAATTAGAGAATGCAACATATTGTAATATTCTTATTGAATGTGATATATTTTTTTTTATTATGATGAAACTGTAGAAACAAACACTTCGAGTTTTATGTCAGAAATATCTTTCATGAGTAAAAATTGAATTGAAAAAAATTATATTTCCTCTAGGATTTATCGTGGATTAAAAAATAAATAAAATGAGCAAAACTGCTCAGAAAACATTATCTACAAAAATAACCAGTGCGAGGATTATAAATATGTTCTAAGATCATTGAAATATAATTATCAACGGATTCCCATATGCTTTTAACTAAAAGAAACATTTTTTAATACTTGCAAAGAAAATGGATTAATGAAGAATGAGAAAAAGTTGAATTGTATTCTCCAGTGAAAATTAGATTTATCGTATATATTTATTTATTATTAGTATTTAAGGGAAACTGACGCTCATAAAGAAACTAATTTCAACTTTTTTTAATACGTTTTATTTTGTTTAACAAGGTATGGTACTTAACGTCGAAAAGAGTCAAAACTTGTTCCAGTTAAGTAGTCTTTCGTGGTCTCTACCATAAGTATGCAACGTTCCAGACTTTTAGTTCCTTGGGTGTCTTCCAGACTGTCGTGAAAGATTTTTCGACAACCTCCTCCCACATTTTGCCTATATAAATCGAAACCCCGACTCTGTTAGGTTCTGTTCAATAGACGATACAATAACCGCGTTGATTTTTAGCCTTCTAGGTCAACGAGAGAAGGGCTTCCGCGAGGGTGTGGACAGGCTTTTTTAATTCTCATTTTTTCCAGCTCGCTTGAGGTCGTCTACTTGAAGTCCTTTGTATATAGTCTAATAACTTTATATTTTCTGAATGTCAACGCTAAAATTTGTTGACTGAAGTTCTTGTCTATTATAACCATTATAATTCAAAAATTAGGAATCCGATCCAAATTCCAATTATATAACCTTGTTGGACTTTTAAAAAGACACAGATTACTTTCCTGAAGCTCATGACCAGGGCTTTTAGGTCTCGAGATAAAAGCTCTGTCAAATTTAGAAACGTACATTTTTCAGTCTTCAACTTGACATGACGATTGCTTGAAAACTATAAAAGCTTTATAAATACAAATTATGGATCTAGAAACTGGATATTTTATACTGAATATTTTTGTTATTTATTATTTACATGTATCTTTCATAGATTAGAAGATATTTTGAGTAAAATAAGCAAAATGAAATAAAATCTCGCTCGGACAAAAACTTTTTATTTATTCATTATTTTTATTTTATTTATTTATTATTTATTTATTTTTAAATGGTTCAAAATGTAAACATATGGAACTTATTTTTGTATATTCATAATTGATACCCTATTTTCGACAAAACAAGTAGAAATTATTTATTTTTGTGTCTTAAAAATTCGAATATATAAGTCTTCAAAGTGTCTGTATTTTTCGTAACTCTCCGATTGCACCACAGATGCTATTCACAGCAAATCTTAAAGCATCACTTATCGTGCACGTTAGGTGCAATAAATTGATTAAAAATTTGCACACTTTTCTCAAAATAAAAAATCTGATGTGAGCAGCGCATGACTTTCGCTACACTATCATCCCAGACGTAATTCCCATCAAAATCCTAAAAAAAAAAATATTTTTTCTTTAGATTAATTTAAATTTATTTGGATAAATTTCATTTCGGTAGCAGTATTTACGCATTACAGTAATTTCTGATAGGAAGAGTACCTTAGTTAATTAATTCCAATCTTCCAACTTGAAGGGGGAAAAAATGTACTTTGTATTTATATCCCTTTAACCTATATTATGTTGCTAAATACGTAACTAGACATGATGGTTTATTTAGTCAATGAAATGTAACAAATGGTTCTTCGGTGGTGTTCTATTTAAGATGGAAACGATGTTAATGATTGATGATTGATAATGATCGTTCAGAGATGAACTCGATGACTTTTTAATTAGGAGTACCGAGACCTTTTATTAATTTTGAGACGCTTATGTTTTCAGTTAAGTAGTTCATTGTGTTAGGTTTGTTTGGTTTTTATGACACATAACACCGCAGTTTTCCAGTTTCTATAATTATTTTCGAAGTGTATGAGCTTCTACAAATACGTTCAGTGTCCGTAAAAGACTGGAAATTAGTATCGGAATGACTGGAAAAGTGCCACTCCAGAATATGGCAAGATACGGTGTGACGAGATTATTGGTTTAGGATTTAAATTTACTATAAAAAAGCAAACGAAGAAGTAGGAATCGAGCAACGCATATATAAACACAAGTAGAAAAACAATTTAACATACAGATGTTTTGAGGATGCAATCCTCTTCATCAGTCTTAGACAATCAACAAACCTGAAATCAATAATCCGGGTGGGTGTCGTTACAAGGCAGACCACCATGCGCCAAGCACCTTTAATCTCCAGTATCATTCTCTGGTATCATTATCATTCTTTGGCATTATTTCAGTGACCACTGTGGAGGGTTTCTAAATTTTCGTTTTACAAATTTATTTAGCCTAAAACGCTAAATATTCTGCCTAAGACTTTATTTAGCCTAATTTATTTAGCCAAAATGTAACATTTTGATACACATTTTGTTTCGGACAGTTTAGGGGGTTGACACAGATATGTAATAATTTTAGTAAATTAGCAGTTTTAGAGGATCGTTTTAGGATATTAATTTATTCTGGTGCTGATTTTATTTCAGTTTAGAGATTATAAAGAATCTACCAGTTCTTAGTTATTAAGTTGATAAATGCGCAGGATCTCTTAAGAGATATCAAAACGACGAAATGAGCACAAATGAACGAAAAAGAGGGGTATATTTACAAATCGTGGATAAAACTCGTGGATGAGAGGGCCAATCAGAAAAATAGAACTAAAATACAAGATTGAAGTAAGCCAAAACACAAGAAAAATGTCCCAACAAGACGGGACAAGTCCAAAAAATATTAAGCGAGTTCCAACAAGATTCAAAATATATCAAAAGGACACACGATAGTCTCAAAGACAATAGGGAAAATAAAACTAATGAAAATAAAAAGGCGGGGGATTACAGGGCACCTCGTAAAACTGTGGACAAAAGGAGTACTAACCAAGTCAATAACTAAATTACAATAAATAACACTTCTGCTTGTGAGAATATAACATTCTAATACACTTTCTTAAAAAGGCAATCACAGGACAATTAGATAACTGCAATTATTTCGAGGGAGCTTTCAGCCCTCTTTCTCAGGTCAAAAAACAGTGAGTGCAACAACAATCGTTGTTGGGAAAGAAGAGGTCTCAAAACGCGCGCGAAGCAATTGTTGTCATCAATTTGCTGATGCCGGGGATCGAATACGAAACATTTGCATTTTGTAACTGCTCTTCAACCTGAGCTGGACGATCTAGATAATAAATAAATATATGGCAATTTGCATTGGGACGCCCTGATGAGCAACAATCTGCTTTACACTGCTTGTGTAAGGATAATTTGAAATTACTTTCAAACTTGTTTATTAGATTATAAATATGAAATCAAATACTAATCCCTAGAGTTCAGCGAGTATCCACTGCGAAGCAGTTTCTGCTGTAAACAAAACATTTTGATCAGAAAATCTAGATATTCTGTATATATCTGAGGTCTTAACCATTTTATACAAAATAGACGATAAAAACTAAAATAAGAAGAGCATTTTATTCATGTGTTTATGTAATTTATTTGAAATTCTAATGGTGCATTTTCATTTGATATCCTATTTCATTTTCTTTAATGCATTTAGATTTAAAATGGGTATATTTAAAACACACACGCACTCATACACACACCTTCGGAATTAAAATATTAGACAGAATTACAGCGGCACTTACAGCGGCACACTTTACAGTGGCACACCGCTTCCATAGATGGTGTAATGGTATGGGGTGTCGTCGCATACGACACTCGGTTACCTCTAATATTGATCCACGAAACCATCAGCGGTACGTTCATGATATCCTTCAGCTACATATGTTGTCAGTGATGGCAGGGCTCACAGGAGGCATTTTTCAACAGGACAATGCTCGGCCACACATAGCAAGAGTGTCACAAAAATGTCTTCGCCACATTACCAGCTTTCCCTGGCCTGCCACATCCCCAGATATGTCACTGATCGAGCATGTCTGGGATCACTTGGGACGGCAAGTTGGACAGTCTACGAGTTTGGTCGAACTAGAGGCGCGCTTACAACAACTGTGGAATGAGATAGCGCAGAACACCATATGGGACGTGTATGCCTCAATGCCCGCCCGTATCGTATCGTGTTATTACGCTAGAGATGGCCCAACAGGGTACTTGAACCTGCATTCATTTGTAGTTTTTCCTGTAATAAATTATCCTTTTGCTTTGATTTTATAATCACTTACTTATATCAACGTTTCACTCACATATATAAAATTTCGTTCGATTCTGATAACACTTTCTTGGTGCGCAAAATTTTATGGCAATGAGTGTATATGATATAACGATGAGACATTTTTATTTGATTATTTACGATGCCTAGAACGGCTAACAAAGCTCTAGTCTGGCTGGCGCCGGGGTTTACGACAACGTGAACTTTAAGGTCATAATACTATAAATTTAGGTGTGCCAGGCCACAGGGGCTGAGAGGGGCCTTGATAAATGTGAAGTGATGCCATTGGGTTCAGAAGAAGAACCAATGAGCGCCAAGGGGAAGAAGGGCGGAGCTACACCCCCCTCCCCCCCCCCCCCCGCAGAGGAAACCACATCTCAGTGATACAGACGAAATCAGAGTTCAGTTATAGAAAAATGAGAGTTCTGTGATATACGAAAAGAGAGTTCAGTTATAGAAAAATGAGAGTCCTGTGATATAGACGAAATCAGAGTTCAGTTATAGAAAAATGAGAGTTCTGTGATATACGAAAAGAGAGTGCAGTTGGAGATGCAGAGATAGAGAGAGTTGCAGACGAAAGACAACGAGCAGTCATATATACGAAATGAGTTTGGAGTAGACGAAAGATAACGAGCTCAGTTATATATACGAAATGAGGTTGCAGTTGGAGAAGCAGAGATATGAGTTTGGAGTAGACGAAAGACAACTTTCAGCAATAAGACTGATGCAAGCCTCAGAGTGATGATAAGCCCAAGATTAAACTGGAAGATATGTGCTCATTTTCACAGGTCCTAGACACTATCGTAAATCTAACTATTTCTGGTCGCATATCTCCCCTCGCTAAAATAGTTAAATGAAAATTGATAATAATGATAAAATGATGTTATTGATAAACTGATGTTGTTAATAAATTATATTGTTTAAGTTAAATAGTCTAATCTTTTTATATTAATTAATAATTCTTTTCAGGACTTACACAAAAGGTAAAAATAATTGGAGGGTTTATTGCGGCACAACAACGAGCAATGTACGTTAAATGTTAATTCCACTATATATGAATTTACGGCAATGTTAATATAATTTAAAAATATAACTTAACATAAATTCTATTTCGTATTGCCACACACAGCATCAATGTTTTCTGGCATCACAGCAGTTCTACGTAGACATTTACGAAATTCATCACTAAGACTCTACGTCCACGATGGAATTACTTAAACCAGTTGCAAATTATTGCTCTGGATGGAGCTTCATCAACAAAAGTTGAATTCATTTAGTCAACACACTGTTACTGTGTCATCCCTTCTTCGACCCAGACTGTCCGATCTACCCGAAAATGTAAGGTATCTGTTTGAACGGCTGGGAAGTGCCACCCAATTCAGACCGGAACCCAGTGGGGACAGCATTCACAGGGACCGTACCCTCCTTCCCCTACCACCAACCCCTCGGAAAGACTTACGGACCCACATATTTAATTTGCTCCACACTTAGCGTAAACACGGAGCAATACCTTGTGTGGAAAGTCCTTGAAAAACACGATGTTCTTAGCCAAGTTACTAAATTCGAGAAGTTTCTAGAACTCGCCAAAAGGCGCCATGTTAGAAATATTTTAACCCGATTCACCGAATTCGTTGACATGGTCGGATAACCCGGATCTACCAATTATAACAATGATTTTCTGTTGCGTATTCGTAACAATAAGATGCCACTTTCGTTACATATTTATGTTTCATCTAAGTCACAATGCTTTCAAGATTCACTCTATCCGATGTCTGAAATGCTTCACATCAAAACTCAAATATCTCGATAATGGTTCATCCTAGAGAAATGGAGTTAGTCGTTCTTTTTTTATCAAACATAACGTATGAAACAAGCATTTAATAAATAAATATATGCATATTTAGTCTTTTATTTCAAATTTTTTTCGGGCTATTTCACAACAAAGGCCAGTTCTATTTCTTCGAATTGTACCAAAATCTAATCAGCACAAAGAATAACCTTCAAATGACTTTTCTACCAACTTTTATAACATTTCGTTGAATAATTTAATTAGAGTATATACATACATTGCACAGACAGAAAAATGGTGGATAGAAATATCTGTTATAAATAGTTAAAAGTAATGGATTCGTATTCTGTAGTGCCCGAAGCGTACAAATCCGTCGAAAACTCGAGTTCCGATTTTCGACGCAATTCCAATACTTTACATTACTATGCGCTATGGAGAAAGTGTTATGAGACTGATTTCCTGTTATGATGCTATACATAACTGCATATTCACCCCTCTTCCATTGCAGAATGTCATAATAAAGTCTTACAGATGTGACACGTTTGACATGTCGCAACTGAAATGTTTTCCACGCGTACAAATTTAGTAATTATTGCATCGTGTAAACTGCGTGGGAATTCACATTAGATGATTAACTGAACAAGTCACGTTTTAGTACCCACATTTGTGGACAGCGTCACGGAATTGGAAATGGTATTCCAGTCCGTAACATAATTTATTACGTACTACTTACTTATAATCATACTCATATGATGACTGTGACATTCAATGATGGGTGAGAAATTCTCATGGAATGTGTCGTTTTAGTTTTCTAAGTACTTTTTGTGAATAAATATTTCATAGTGGAAATATTCTAAGGAGTATAATATTCACGAATGTGTTGAAAAGCTCAGAACCAAAACGCCTAATTAACATCTGTGTAACAAATGTCAGTGACCAATCCGCATTTAAATTTTGATATAAATCTGCTCATCTGACTTCTATGGTGAATTACAATGAATAAATATTTTTTTCAATACCTTTTTCTTTTTTTCAAACCAGCATCTGTAAAATCAATTTAATAACTTAATATTCAATTTTATACTAAGTAATATTATACATTTTTGGAAATCATAATGGGATATATCAATAAAAAATCTGATGTGGGCAACACATGACTTTCCTTATATAATGCAATGAATTTACTACTTTTACAGTTAAAAAAATGTTATTCTTATAGCAGATACTTATATTCTTTCCAATATATTGAATGTTCTTCAATTAGTCGTCATTTTCATTGATTTAACGTCATTTTTATCAATTTAGCGAAATTTTTGTTAATTTGGCAACAATTAAAAATGTCACCAAGTTGGCGACATTCCGCCTAATTCGTCGCCAAAATCTCACCAAGCGCTATGGACGGAGTAATAAGTTAGTCTTACAGCAGATAAATGACTATTGACGTTCAAATACAAAAGTATTACTCAAAGTATCTTGTTTCATGAATGGAACGAGTTAGACCCACGAGAATAATGTCACCCAATTTATCGCATGGTATTACATATGAAAAGTGAACATGTTTGTCAATAGGAAATATTTTTTTCTTATTTTATATAACTTTTTGATAATTTTTTTGAAAAATGTGCAATATCTCGTGAACGGTTCATGTTAGCGTTCTAAAATTTATGTCAATCGTTTTCAAAATGAAAAATTACATAAGAAATGTCCATTTGCGTAACTTTATTAGCGGTTTTGATTTTTTGACGATTTTTTCAACATTTCACTCGAAAATTTAAGGGGATTCTGAACATTCGATTGCGTATAAAAACAATAGGCTTCCAGTGTTTATGGATTGTGATTTTTGTACTAAATTTCGTTCGAATCGTTCCATTCGTTCGTCAGTTATCGTCTCCACAGACTCACTGACACACACACACACACACACATACTTTCACACACACACACACACATACTTTCACACACACACACATATACTTTCACACACACACATACATACTTTCACACACACACACAGACTTGACTTAAAAAATGTTTGATTCGTGGTCAGGGATGCTTGAAACGTGCTCTCTCGTCGAAAACTCGAATTCGAATTTTCGACCCCGTCACAATACTTTTCTTATACATTATGTATATAAGGAAAATAAAAATCAGCAGAAATTATTTAATGTTGGGCTGAGGAAATTACAATATGCTATGAAAAATTTCATTAATCCAGTGACTGATAACTTATATTTGTTAACATGCCACACCATATACATAAATATGCTAATACTCTTTATGATTATACCATGATTAATTATTAATACTTATGTTAGTTTAATGTATGAATTTCAAAAAAAAAATAGTAAGGTATTTACTAGTAAATTTGTTGAAACCAGGCCCTCGTCTTATTAAAAATGAATTTACCGAGCCGTGCTCTCCATCGTTTTATTAAAAGTGAATTTACCGGGCCGCGATCTCCTAAAGGTTAAGAAGCACTACTCTATAAAACGAATTCACAACTTTCAACGCGATGTCTGCATATGTATCTGTATGTATGTCTGTGTATATGTATATAAGTATGTGTGTGTGTATCCACACTATCTAAAAATTTATTCGGCGAAATTTACAAAATTTAGTAGATAATTCACTTGTGGGTTGGTTTCTCTTGTGCTGACTAGATTTTGATACGATTCGGAAAACAAAACCTGCCTTTTCCTGCAAAATGGTTCACAACATTCGACAAAATCTGAAATAATGAAGACTGTTGTTGTTGAGACCCAGACCGTCCGACCTACCTGAAAGGTGTAAGATAACTGATTGGACGGTCGGGAAGAACCAGTCAATTTAGAACGGAAACCAGTGGGGGAGGCATCCACAGGGACCGTACCCTCCTTCCCCTACCACCAACCTCTCGGAAGGACTTACGAACCCACATGTTTAACGTGATCGTACTCCGCATGAACACGACGGCAGTTTTGGCAGCGGAGGGAATCGAACCCGGGTCTACCGAGTGCAATTCCCGCGCGCTAACCACTGGGCTACCGCGCCCTATAATGAAGAGTGTGGCTCGACTCAACTTTCTCATACCAAAATCCATTTTTAGTAGCTCTTTTTTTAATTTTTGCAAGAAAAAATTTAAAAAATCGGTACAGTGCAATTATTTCGTGTTCCCCTTCACTTTCGTGCTCCCCTTCACTTTCGTGTTCCCCTTCACTTTCGTGTTCCCCTTCACTTTCAAGGGCTTGAAAGAATCTGTCGATTGATACTATACTTTACAATGCATCACCATGGGGGCGGGTAACTTGCCCCCTGAGGGGAGCTAATGACGTCATGAACAATAAAAATCGTATCTTAGTTATTTTTACAACAATGATTGATAATATAAAGTTCCATGATCATTGGCTATAAATAAACCCTTTTGTGCAATTATGTCAAATTTGCTGCTATATTAAAAAATATAAAATTTCGAAGTTTTCCCTCGAATTTAAAAAAAAATCTATCTATTTCTAGGTTAATTGATGACAAAGCCGGAAATAAAATTTCATGAAAATCCCTTAATATTTGTGACCGCTGTAGTGTACACAAGAAATCAACCAATGACAGACATTACTCCAACAATAGTCAAAACATATTCAGTCTTAAAACATATAGGAGGTCTTAAACGTATTCAAGAGGTCTTAAAACAGAAGCATTGCACCTGCTGCAGCAGGTGCAATGTTTCTGTCAACTGTTTCTATGGGCGCCAATGCCTGCAAAGGGGGATCGAACTGTTTGGGATAGGGTATGTCAAATACCTGTCTTTTTAGGAGGTTTTTCGTTTGGGATTGACGCTATTCCACCCGTAAGCAAATGTTAAATGTGTAAAATAATGTTATATATTAAAAACATTTTTAGTCGATTTTTGCTCATTTCAACGTCCATCGTCCCCTTAATGACTATCAACATGTACCTGGATATACATACATTTATATTTGTGTTTCTCTGCAGTAGTCAACAGTGGTGTAAAACAAAGTCATTGTATAAAAAGTCGATTTGGTACAAATAACTCGAAAGCAATCTAAACAATTTACAGTTTAAACATAACCTATTTCATTTGAACAACAGAATACGTAAATCCAAGAATACGTTACAAAACTAAAGGAAACCAAACGTTACAAAAATACGACGTCCAATCTAATGTTACAATAACTAAAATCAGTTTATCTCAATCTATCTCCTTGATCAACATGAACTTGTATGTCTGTGTATTAGAATATAACTCAAGTCAAACAAAAGCCTTATTTAAATAATTTTAATTCCCATATTCAAATTTTCCAAGTATCTAGAATAAACTCGGCTGAGAAAAATGTTAAAATTTCTCACCTGCACAATTGTCTTTTTAAGTTTATTTTTCAAAGTTAACAGTGCTGGCAGATGTTTTCATATCTTCATCAAGCAATTTCAAATATTTACTCTTCTATTCCAATTGTCTCCAAATATTTAAGATGTTATTCGATCTTTAAAATAATACAGTTTCTTTAGATTGTAGATAAGAAAATTTTTTCTATTTAAAATAAATTTTAAACAAATATTCGCAATTTTCCTTTATACAATCCTCGTACAAAGAAATATCCACTTGCAATTGTTTAAGAACAGGAACAAATTATATCAACTTTGAATAAATTTGTCTTTACATATTTAATAAAGTAAAAGAAATTGTTGAGCATTTTACTTGATAAGAAAATTCATTCGGCAAAATTAATTATCTCTCTTTCTCTCTATCTATGCATTTCTCTGTCTCAATCTATCAATTTCTCTAACGCTATCTATACATTTATGTGTCTGTATATACCTTTCTCGACCTCAATCTATCCATTCTCCATCTATCTATTCATTTCTATATCCCTATATATCTATTTCTCTCTCCTTATCTATGTATTTATCTATCGCTATCTATATATCAATTTCTCTATCTCTACATATATATTCATTTCTTTACCCCTATCTATATTTCTGTTATATCTATTCATATCTATATCTATCTTATTCTATATATATCCAACCACTTCTCTAACTTTACCATCTATCTACTTATCTATCTCTATCTTTAACTATTCATTTCTCTATCTCTACCTAATTATCACAATCTATACCTATCCATTATTATTATCTATCCATTATTATTTCTCAATATGTATCCATACATTTCTCTACCTGTTTTAACTTATTTCTTTATCTCTGTTTATCTATAGATTTCTCTATCTCTGTCTGTCCATTTCTCTATCTTTATTGGTCTATTTCTCAATATCTACCATTTTATCAATTTCTCTATCTCTATTCCTCTATCTATTTCTCAATCTCTTATTATGCATTTCTCTATCTCTATTAATCCACCCATTTTCCTATATCTATTTAACTATCAATTTATCCATTTCTATCTATCCGTTTCTCTATTCATCCATTTCACTATATTTTCTTATCGCTATATTTCTATGGTTTATCTATATCTCTACCTATCCATTTCTTTATCTCCATTTCTATAACGCTATCTATCTGTCTAACTCTTCAGTGTGATTTATTTTATCAACTAAAGAATTATTAGCAATTCAAACCCTTACATTAGATTTTATGTCAAACAAGCGTTCAAACTGGGCTCTCCAGGACGGGCCAAAACCTTATCACACATGCTTATAATAATGTAATGTAAAAACTCTAACATTCGTGTCCTCAAATGTGATAGGGTTGACAAATTTGAAAGCGTTCGTGTCTTCAAATGTGATAGCATTGTCATATTTGAAAGAGTTTTCTTTTCTTAAAATTGACAATTATTTTCTTAATCTTTTATTTGTGAAAACTGTTTAGTTATGAAATTCACCAATTTATATACGTAATTTAGATATATTTAATCCATATTTATATATCAAACTACATTTCAGAAAAATATTTAGATTACTCAGATCACCATATGACAGGGCGTATAAAGTTGTAAAAGATTACCTCCCATTAGCACACTTACCAGGATAGCAATAAAGCCGACTAAAATTTTTAAAAGGCTACGTTAGCTGGCTTTTTTTAACCAAATTTTGTTGGCTTCCTTTTACTTCACTGGCTTTTTTAACACTTTACAACAAAGTTGAAAAGTGTTTATTACTTTGTTCATTCATTCTGCCTGTCTGTCTGTCCGTTAGCGCGATAACTGCCGTAAAAATGACTTTATCAAAATGAAATTTTAGTATCTTGTTCAGACTGTCTGTGGGACCAATGGGAATTTAAATAAATAATATCGCTCAATTAGTTTTGGATTGAACCCGGGTTGAAAAAATGAAATACATTGAACCCTATGGGACCTAATTTTTCAAACATTTTTTAAGCAGATTTAAAATTCACAAATTGCTTCGAAAGTTTTAGAAAATATGTAAATTATCCCATAAAATATATAAACAAAATTTCAGCAAAATATAGTCAGTAGTTTTTTAAATAAAAATTAAAATAATAATTACACCTTTTATATGAAGAGATCACGTGACCCACTTCAAAATAAAATATGGCATTCATCTTGTATCAAAATCGTGATTTTTAAAGTTCTCTTTAATTCATATTTAGTGCTGTATCCGTCCTAAAACAGCTTTATTTTTGCTTAAATTCAATGCTCTGAAACAGCGCAATTACAATATATTTGAGTTTAAATGATTATCAAACTTTGATTATTTCTACAACGAAGCCTAATTTTCATTTATGGAAAATGTAAACTCCAAAATATGTAGAATGAGTTGTATAAGAATTGCTGCATTTCTTTAACGCAAAATTATTTAGCTCATGGAGTCTGCAATGTAACTGATATGAATGAAGCATTCATTAATTTCACACAAAGAAGACGATTTCTTCGATGAAGTTTTAAGCATGGAGTTAAATTACTTGTACCTCCATGGTTTTAAGTTTTTAAATAAAATAAACTATTATAGTATTGTGATGAATGAAAGGAATTTAAAAAATTTATGAATGAAATGCTGCTTTTATATAGAGGCGATTTATCTTTCGATGACGTCATTTGAATAAAATTCATTTGTTTTCGATGAAATTTTCAAATATAATAAATTATTGTGGTATCATGATAATTTTAAAAATATTTCCGAGGAATGTATCGCATTTTATAGATGTTTAAACTAGGCAATGTATATTTAAATGCCGTCATTTGAATGAAGTTCATTTTTTTAGATGAAGTTTCAAGTTTTCAAATATAGTAAATTAATGTAGTATTGTGATAATTTTTTAAAATATTACTGAGGAATGTACCTCATTTTAGAGATGTTTATATAAAATTGCATTGAAGTTGGAAAGTGTTTCATAATCAACGCTTTAAGCATGATTGATCCTTCTTGTTTCTATTTCACATACTTTAAGTACTTTTACGAATTCAAACGACGTAAGATATTTTAGCGTTCTTTTGTAAATAATTGTCATTTTGGAATGGGAGAATGCATTGCTGAGTAGAAAGTCAAATTAAATTATTTTGAAGCAAAAATTCTAATTCAATTATTTACTCTTTCTTCGAATTTTATACAAAAGGAAACAACTTTAAAAATAGCTGCCTATCCAGCGTATACATAACATTTGATTTTATACAGGGCTTTAACATTTTACAACTTTTTTTTTAATATTGTTGCAAATAAAACAGGCATAGATGGGCAAACATCCTTGGCCAAAATACACAATAAGAGCCCAGCAGAATACAAATAGATAAAATAAGTAACAGAGGAAAACTATGTAGAACAAACAATTAAGTGAACTGCCTAGCCTCCCAATACCAAATGTAAGATTTCCTCATTCATCACTTCAACACTAGTGCAGGGGAAGGGGCACGGGTTCCTAAATACTCGTATACATGCATCACTTCAACTGGGAGGCCATCTTGCCTCCCAGTTGAAGCGATGTCTGTACATGGCAAAAGAAAGTTACTTCCTCGTCCTCTTCTCCGAATTTCTTAAAGCATTCCAGACTGCTTTCTTGAATGATTGATGCAATTTTTTGAAAGCAGAAGCCCCTATTTTACAGCTAAATTGCGTATCAAAAGCCCCTATTTTACAGCTAAATTGCGTATCAAAAGCCCCTATTTTACAGCTAAATTGCGTATCAAAAGCCATGCAACATGCGTGCTCAGGCAGTCTTTCAGGACTTTTTGAATGAAATTTTAAGGGGGTAGGGGAGGGGGGGGTCTTGTGTCATTATTTCATATTTCAGAACAAAGCAAATAGTGAAATGTTTTAACAGGTTTTCATTATCACTATTGTACTTTTACATTTTGTCAAATACAGGGTCTTTCAAAAATCCGTATAAACTTTAAAAATTCATTAAAAATCGAGAAATCATCGCATTGAGGTACGGTTTGTACCATAAGTATTGCTAGGATGGGGGGGGGGGGTTCTTTTTACGTGAAAAAATTTTGTAGTTTAAAAAATCACCTATTGGAGGCGCTGAACGCATTGGAAAGACAATTAAAATAACTTACTGTACGTGTTAAATCCTGTGACAAGCCTAAGTAACCCTGAACAGGTGATAGGACCTTTTCCTTTCTTTAGATTTTTCCTAAATCAGAATTTTCGTAAAGTAGCTGATGCTGATTCTCTGCTCACGTAATACAGCTTCACTAACAAGGCTTTCTCGATCAAAGTTAACATTCTTGCAAAAACTTCTTCTTTGCACACCGTTTACTAATGCATCAAATGAAGAATCTACAGAGCACTACAGCTCTTTTATAACAGCCTCATTTGCATACTTCTGGAAGATGTATTCCAGTAAGCGCCACCTATATGTGATTTTTTAAACTACAAAATGTTTTCACGTCAAAAAAAAAACTCCATCCTGGCAATATTTATAGTACAAACCGTATCTCAATGCGATGATTTTTCGATTTTTAATGAATTTTTAAAGTTTATACGGACTTTTGAAAGACCCTGTATATGACAATACATGAGGTTTTTATTTATTCAACTAGCAATCTCAAATATTTATTTTTTCCCATTGTAAAATTTTTACTCAGATTTCGAATGTATTTTCTTTTTTTACTCAATATTATTTTTTTTTCTTACTTAAAAGCAAGTTTCTCTATTCTTTATATAAAAATTTAGTTTTACTTTAAATAAGTCTTTTTTCCTTCTGAAAACTATCTATTTTTAATAAGTATTTTCAAACAAATATTCACCTTTTCCTGTTTATAATCTATAATGAACAAATATTCACTTGCTTCTTTGAGGGAAAAAATAAGAAAAAAATGTGCATTGGCTTTAAGGAGATTTGTCTTTGAAAATTGATGCATTCTTTTCTTGAGTTTGCAATAATAGAATTATCCTTCTGTCAAACACTTCCGAATGTTAAATAAGACTTGGAGAGTTTTACTCAGCAATGAAAAAATTATTTTACATTTCTTAAAACATTGTGAAATTTTTACTGTTGAAAAATACTAAAAAAAAGTTTTCTGTCCTATAAAATCAAATCCTTGAAAATTTTGAACACAACATTTATTTTTCCTATTACTGATATGTTTCAAGATGTCAATGTGTGAAAGATCAAACATGCGTGAAAGATCTAGCTAAAAATTATTTATTACTTTCCCTGCAATACATGGTAATGTATAGGGAAAGTATTGGAATCATGCCGAAACTCACAACTCGAGTTTTCGACGGATCTACACGTTTCGAGACCTCTAGAATACGAAAAAACTATTTTTAGCGTGACGTCTGTGTGTGTGTCTGTCTGTATGTCTGTGTGTCTGTGTGTCTGTCTGTCTGTGCAGATTTTGTATCCACTCTAACTAAAAAACTGATGGACCGAATTTCACAAAATTCGGTAGATAAGTCACTTGTGGGTTACCTGGGTGCTGATTAGATTTTGGTACGATTCGGAAAGAATTGACCTGCCTTTCTTTGCAAAATGGGCCGCAAAAATCGTCCAAATCTAAACTAAAGAACTGGGTATACTCAAATATATCCATTAAATGCTGATTTAATACGTAATTTTTAACGACGAAAAGAATAAGACCAACCCCATTACACTAGGACTAGCCGTTCTCGAGATATTTTAGTTTTTCTTACTTTCCCTACGCCACCTTTGAAAATAAGCCCAGTTACCGAATGAGAACGAAAATTGAATTATAAGTGAAATAAATTTAGTTAAAATAAAGAGAACGTTAATATAAGTCGTCTGCAGGGAAAGTCATGTGCTGCTCACATCAGATTTTTTTACTAGGTAATGTAGCCGACGTTGGCCAGGATAAGTTGCATCCCGCCCCGCGAATTCTTCACAGAAATTTGTTACAATCAAACAAGTTAAAAACCTTTTGAAAATAGATACATTAAAATTAAAAAATTAACAAATAATTTAATAGAAACTTGGCGCAACAATTGTAAAATTCAAAATGATAACTTCAAATATCGTAATATTGCGTTGCTTTCAAAACACGTCGCATTGCGAACAACGCACAAAACAACGTACTTTTCAATACAAGTAAAAACACTTTTCAAACACAATTTCACAACCGCAAATTTGATTTTATGGTTTTCGCGTAATGACTTATATCAAAACTTTTATAAATGTCACATGAGTTTTCATGTAAGTCTATCATTTTGAGAGTAACTATTATACTTTGGAAAATAATTCCGTATTATAAATGTTACTATAATAATAGTTACTCTAAAATAATTACTTAATTTGTTGTCAAAGTTTCGTTGGCTTGGGAGTAAAATTTTATTATAAATTTTCTTTCAATGAGCATATGCAGCAAATAACATTGGAACAGAATTCTTGAGTTTTTGATTAAAAATTCTCACGGTCTTCATTATAAAATTAAGATTATATTACTTAAACAGTTGATGAGAGCTACATTTAAATATGCATTGTTAATCTGGGATGATGAAAAAATGATAAAATAAAAATTATTGATTTCTTGACTCAATATAGACTGATATGTTAGTTTATTCCTTTTTGCAGGTTGTGGAGCCTTTATATTTTTAATTTATGTATATTTTAAGTTATTTTAATTTTTTTTCGTATATATTTTGTGTTTGTCAACTTTTCAGTGCCTGCATAATCGGGTTGTTATATAAAAAATCTGATGTGGGCAACACATGCCTTTCCTTATATAATGTAATGAATTTACTACTTTTACAGTAAAAAAATAGGTTTTTCTTATAGTAGATACTAATATTCTTTCCAAGATATTGAATTTTAGACAATTAGTCGTCATTTTCATTGATTTAGCGTCATTTTTATCCATTTGGCGAGATTTTCGTTAATTTGGCAACATTTTAAAAAGTCGCCAAGTTGGCGACATTCCGCCAAATTCGTCGCCAAAATCTTGCCAAACGTTATGGACGAAGAAATAAGTTGTTCTTACAGCAGATAAATGACTATTGGCGTTCAAATACAAAAGTATGACTCAAAGTATCTTTTTTCATGAATGGAACGAGCTAGATCCACGAAAAATGATGCCACCCAATTTATCGCATGGTATTACATATGAAAAGTGAACATGTTCCTCAATAGGAACTATTTTTTTTTTCATTTTATATGACTTTTTAATATTTTTTTTTTAAAATGTGCATTATCTCGAAAACGGCTCATGTTAGCGTTCTAAAATTTATGTCAATCGTTTTCTAATGAAAAATTACATAAAAAATGTCTATTTACGAAACATTATTAGTGGTTTTGATTTTTTGAAGATTTTTTCAAAATTTTATTCGAAAATTTAGGGGGTTCTGAACATTCGATTGCGTATAAAAACAATAGGCTTCCAGTGTTTACGGATTGGGATTTTTGTACCAAATTTGGTTCAAATCGGTCCATTCGTTCGTCAGTTATCGTCTCCACAGACTCACTGACACACACACACACACACACACACAGACATCACTTCAAAAATGTTTGATTCGTGATCAGGTATGCTTGAAACGTGCTCTTCCGTCGAAAACTCGATTTCGAATTTTCGACCCCGTCACAATACTTTCCTTATACATTATGTATATAAGGAAAGTAATTATTCTGTGCACCTTAATTTAAATAAATAAATAAGTAAACTACATTTATATTGTTAAAAGTATCAGCATAATGCATTAAGTAATAATTCAATTTCATAAAGCAAATATAAAATTATTATCAAACCCAAACACTTAAAATGTAGGAAATGTGAGTGAAAATTAATTGTCCCTAAAGATTGTTTCTAATAGCAAGCAGTGTTTGCGACTGTTTCTGCACAGTCTCACTTTGTTGTTAGGTTGGCAGAGCACCTGTCCCGCGCATGCGCCGAGCCACAGGAGATAAAGTTCTAAACTAGAAAGTCAAATATTGAGAACGTCAAACTTTATATATAAATTTTAAATTAATGAAAATATTCAGCAAAAGAGTAAATGTTTATTGTATTAGAACGCGAAGATATCGGTTAAAATCGTAGAAATTTTCTATTCTCCGACGCGACGAAATAAAAATGAAATGTCTTAAAATACGAATATTTCGGTCCGTAAAAACTAGTTTACAGATAAACCAACAAAAAATTGCAAAAATTCAAATTGCAGTCATGGAGTAAGCTAATCGAAAACGCGAGTCCTACGAGTATGATAATTTCAACGTTAATTTACTGCGCATCTGTATGTCGAAGTCATTGTATGAACCATCCATTTCGAATGTTTCTGCTATGATGTGATAACACGTTCTTTGTAGACCTCATACACTACAACACATTCCATACAACGCTGGCCCACAGTACGCACCTAATTATTGTGCAAGACCTTCAGAGGGTTTTCTAATTAATTGGATCAGTCCCATGAGAAGATTTCGCGAAAGCCCAAAATTATTGAACCAAATAGCCATGTGCAATATCTCATCAAGCAGCAACTGGCCTGTGATCTGCAAAATTTGAGCCCCCAGGAAATATGACATTGTCTCCAGTGATTACTTTATAAGGTAAATTGGTATTGATGTTTATTGATTAAAATGGTAAGAATACAACATGTGGGGGGAAATTATATGATTATATAACGTGTAATAGTCCATAGGGATTATATAGTATACACACACACTCACACACATATATATATATATTGTGTATATATATATATATATAAAAATAAATTATATATATATATATATATATATAGTATATATATATATATATATATATTGTATATATATATATATATATATATATATATATATATATTGTATATATATATATATATATATATATATATATATATATATTGTATATATATATATATATATATATATATATATATATATATATATATATATTGTATATATATATATATATATATATATATTGTATATATATATATATATATATATATATATATATATATTGTATATATATATATATATATATATATATATATTGTATATATATATATATATATATATATATATATATATATTGTATATATATATATATATATATATATATATATATTGTATATATATATATATATATATTGTATATATATATATATATATATATTGTATATATATATATATATATATATATATATATATACAATATATATATATATATATATATATATTGTATATATATATATATATATATATATATACACACAGGGTATCTCAAAAATATTGACCTCGGCTTTTATTCCATAAATATTGATCTTAGACATATATAATAAATTACAAAGTTGCGTAAAAAAAGGTACAGAATTTTATGAAATCGTTAAAAATTTATTTTTTCAAGGGAATTAAATTTTAGAAATACAAAATTTAAATTTTTGTACGATCCCCGTACAAAAACATTCCCAATGAGTAAAATGTGCCCCATACACTAATAAGGTGATTACAAAATTTCAGCATTTTATCCTAAAATGTCCCAGAGATATGAAATGACAAAAATGCTGACTTAAACCACTTTTCGATGCATCAACATGGGTTCTCAGAGGGGAAAAATCGTGTCGGCGGATCGCGTTTCAGGGGTCATACACAAATTACAAAAGAAAACAATGATTACATAAATAAATAATAATTTTGCTATTTATTGGTACAAAAGTATCTGCACTGTGTAGAAATAATAACTTTACACAAAGATTACAAAGCTTGTTCAAAATGTTTTCCATCCATGCCTAAGATCCATTAAAGATAAGAGGCAGATACTATTTGCCTATGATGCATTTCTGCGTTGCGTCATTTGCACTCTTGCTGTAAACATTTACATTTTAATGTGTGATTAATCCCTCACCAACTTTGTTTAAACATATCTCTGTAACTTTTTTATGATAAAAGGCTGAAATTTTGTTCATCACCTTATTAGCGCATGGGGCACATTTTATTCATTGGAATATTTTTGTACGGGGGCCGTATAGAAATTTAAATTTTGCATTTCTTAAAATTTAATTCCCTTGAAAATTTTAATCGATTTCATAAAATTCTGTACCCTTTTTTACGCAACTTTGTAATTTATTATATATGTCTAAGATCAATATTTAAGGAATAAAAGCCGAGGTCAATGTTTTTGGGACACCCTGTATATATATATATATATATATATATATATATATATATATATAGTACTGAATCACGTCAGATGATACTTTAAAATTGTGCTTATTCTCTACATTTGTCAGTTTGAAAACCAAAAGAAATTGTGAGATTTTGAGACATTTAAAGCATTTAGATGTGTCAAAGAGACTGCATGAAAGGACACTAAGGGGTTCAAAGAAACAGGTAGTGTTGAAATAAGGTGCAATTGTAGAAGAAAACGGTGTTTTAATGAAATAATTAATAAAAACTGTACGTGCGAGAATTCGAAGAAATCCTTCATAATCTGCCAGAATAAAAATATCACAGGAATTACATCTGTAAAATATATGGCTGAACTGGAATTATTATTAAAGTATATTTAAAATTAGAAAATTATAAAAAATAAGCTGGAAAAAACAGAAAAGAAAGCGTACGACAGTGTAAACTGCTGTTGAAGATGCATCCTGTCCATGATATCATTTTTTCAAACAAAAAACTATTTCCTCTGCAAGCATCTTATAAGTCAATCAAAACAGTTTTTAAGCAATACACTGTAAAACATTCTGCAACCTTTGCTAATTTTTTTTTCAGCTACTTTGTTGATAATTCGGAAAATTATCAGAAAAACCGCAATTACAGGCGTTCATGCTACATTTCTTTAAAACCTGGCTACATTTCATTAAAACCTAGCTACATTTCTTTAAAACCTAGCTACATTTCTTTAAAACCTAGCTACATTTCTTCAAAACCTAGCTACATTTCTTTAAAACCTAGCTACATTTCTTTAAAACCTAGCTACATTTCTTTAAAACCTAGCTACATTTCTTTCACACCTAGCAACATTTCTTTAAAACCTAGTTACTTTTCTGAAATATTCAATTAATTATCGTCTGCCGAAGCGTTATTTTTGTATTTTATGTATATTGAACATTATACTCCCCATTACAGGCAGTTGATTCCCCTGAAACTTTCAGTAACATGCTTGCAAATGTTTTACAGTGTACCTGTTAACCATTCCCTTCCACAAACAGAACCATTCACAGATTCCAAAAACCTTTTTCTTTAATGATTTGGAAAAGTATTAGCAAAAGAGACAAACTGCCTCTTCTTTTCACACAAAAAGGAGCCAAATTGTTCAGGAATACTATTTAGATAATGTTTTGAAATCTCACGTGATTAAACAAGTCAAACATTTGTTCCAGAATGATTCGCTCATCTCTTCAGCAAAACTTAGGATGGGCTCGCATCGTACAAAACTGAGGCAAATTATCCAGATTTCATATCTGCAGAAGAATGGGTGGCTGTTATAAAACCCTGATTTCAGTCTCCTAGATTTTTGTGTGGCGTAAATAATTATTAGATAATAGATGCTTGATTTCCGTGTCTTAAACTTACATAGTACTTGCTGTTGTAATAACATTGTGTGTTGTCCGGTGTTAACTGAAAGTAAAATGCTTTATTATACTTTTCAAATCCCCTCGGTTTCTTCGCCCTTAATTGGGAATTGAATGTAGGCTTCCATTAAGTTTTACCTCGTGGTCGATACGATACGGTTTGAAAAGATTCCGACTTCTAAATCGCCGGTGGACTTCTGGGGGGTCTGGAAAGACAAAAATATATTCTGATGTGGACAGCACATGGCTTTCGCTGCAGGCTCACATTTATTTTCCCTTTATTTATTAAATCATTCATTAAATTGAGTTTAAATGCTCAAAATAACAACCACAATTATTTGAAATGACGATAAATTTACACACACTTAATTAAAATTCCGTTTCCATTCGGTAACTGGACGTATTTTCCAAGGTGGCGTAGCAGAGATGCTAAGAACTAAGATATCTCAAGAACAGTTAGTCTTAGTGTGATGGAATTAGTCTTATTATTTTCATCGTCAAAAATTACGTATAAAACAAGCATTTAATTGATACATTTGAGAATACGTAGTCTTTTACTCTAGATTTTGAGGATTTTTGCGGGCCATTCCATAAAAAAGGCAGGTTTCTTTGTTCCGAATTATACCAAAATATATACAGCACCAGGATAACCTACAAGAGATATATCTATCAAATTTTGTGACGTTTGGCGAATTAGTTTTTTAACTAGAGTGAATAAAGGCAGACACACACACACAGAGACGTCACGCTAAAAATAGTTTTCTCGCATTCTAGAAGGTGTAGATGCGTCGAAAACTGGAGTTGCGATTTTCGACACGATTTCAATGCTTTCCGTATACATTATCATGTATTGTAAAGAAAATAAAAACGGATTAGATAATTATTTATAAATGTTAGATAGGGGAAATTGTGCATACTCAGCAGTCACCATATAAAAAAATCTGATGTGGGCAACACATGACTTTCCTTATATAATGCAATAAATTTACTACATTTACAGTAAAAAGTAGATTATTTTATAGTAGATATTTATATTATTTCCAAGATATTGAATTTTCGTCAATGAGTCGTCATTTTCATTGATTTAGCTTTATTTTTATCCATTTGGCGAGTTTTTCGTTAATTTAGCAACATTTAAAACAATCGCCAAGTTGGCGCCATTCCACCAAATTCGTCGCCAAAATCTCGCCAAGTTGTATGAACGGAGAAATAAGTTATTCTTGCAGCAGATAAATGACTATTGGCGTTCAAATACAAAAGTATTACTCAAAGTATCTTTTCTCATGAATGGAACGAGCTAGATCCACGAGAATGATGTCACCCAATTTATCGCATGGTATTACATATAAAAAGTGAACATGTTTCTCAATAGGAAATATTTTTTTTATTTTATATAACTTTTTGATAATTTTTTTGAAAAATGTGCAATATCTCGTGAACGGTTCATGTTAGCGTTCTAAAATTTATGTCAATCGTTTTCTAATGAAAAATTACATAAGAAATGCCTATTTGCGTAACTTTATTAGAGGTTTTAATTTTTTGACGATTTTTTCAAAGTTTCACTTGAAAATTTAGGGGGGTTCTGAACATTCGATTGCGTATAAAAACAATGGGCTTCCACTGTTAACGGATTTTAATTTTTGTACTAAATTTCGTTCGACTCGGTCTATTCGTTCGTCAGTTATCGTCTCCACAGACTCACTGACACATACACATATTTTCACACACACACACACGCACACACATCACTTCAAAAATGTTCGATTCGTGATCAGGGATGCTTGAAACGTGCTCTACCGTCGAAAACTCGAATTCGAATTTTCGACCCCGTCACAATACTTTCCTTATACATTATGTATATAAGAAAAGTAATAATGTTGAGTTCTTATATGTACCATATGCTGCTCATGTAATACACATAAATTCAAACAGCAATGGGTCATCTTTAAAATAAAAAAAAATGGCGACAGGTAAATTGCAAAATCTAATGCATAAATGTTCTTCAATATTTCCAAACACTTAAAGTGTGTTTAATTATTTTCATTCTCTTATGACATTTTCACATTTCATGACATTTCACACATTCTTGACTTACACACACTTCAACACTTCCAAACACTTACGAGAATGAAAAGAAATAATCACACTTTATGAATGAGTTTTTCAATGTAAAGAAACTCCCGAAAGCGAAAGAAATTTCATAAAAAGTGGTTGATTAATTGAGAGCGTTTTTCACTTGTGGACTACTTCTGACACATAATTAACTGCCGAGCACCTTTGCTCAGATAAGTCACGGGTATTTTATTAATTCGTAGTAGAGGCTTGAAAACTTTTTCTGAACGTTGTTCAGCACGTTTTTCTTAGAAATGTTTAATTGAGCATTTCTTTAGAGGGGAAATCATAAATCCATGGAGGTAATAATAAGAAGTTAAAACTTCACATTATGAAAACGCCAATATCGTTTGAGACAATAATTCAGGTGGCACTGAGATAAAATAAGTATACCTGCATTATATGCATTTCTATGGCGAAAAGCTTAAAATATGTATTTAAACTGTCAATTTTGTAAAAATAAATTATTAGAGCAATGCAAAGAAGTGAAACAATAAAGAATATTCCTACGTATTCAAAATTATTTTACCTTTCAATTTATTTTTATCTTCATGTATTCTGTACTCTATCCTACAACTATTAAAATATCTGATGTGGGCAACACATGACTTTCCTTATATAATGTAATGAATTTACTACTTTTACAGTAAAAAAATAGATTTTTCTTATAGTAGATACTAATATTCTTTCCATGATATTGAATTTTCGACAATTAGTCGTCATTTTCATTGATTTAGCGTCATTTTTATCCATTTGGCGAGATTTTCGCTAATTTGGCTACATTTCAAAAAGTCGCCAAGTTGACAACATTCCGCTAAATTCGTCGCCAAAATCTCGCCAAGCGTTATGCACTAAGAAAAAAGTTATTCTTACAGCAGATAAATGACTATTGGCGTTCAAATACAAAAGTATTATTCAAAGTATATTTTTTCATGTATGGAACGAGCTAGATCCACGAGAATGATGTCACCCAATTTATCGCATGGTATTACATATGAAAAGTGAACATGTTTCTCAATAGGAATTTTTTTTTTTTATTTTATATGACTTTTTAATAATTTTTTTAAAAATGTGCAATATCTCGAGAACAGTTCATGTTAGCGTTCTAAAATTTATGTTAATCGTTTTATAATGAAAAATTACATAAGAAATGTCTATTTGCGTAACTTTATTAGTGATTTTGATTTTTTGAAGATTTTTTCAAAATTTCATTCGCAAATTTAGGGGGGGTTCTGAACATTCGATTGCGTATAAAAACAATAGGCTTCCAGTGTTTATGGATTGTGATTTTTGTACCAAATTTGGTTCGAATCGGTCCATTCGTTCGTCAGTTATCGTCTCCAAAGTCTCACTCACACACACACACACACACACACACACACACACACACACACACATACTCACACACACACACACACACACACACACACACACACACACACACACAGACATCACTTCAAAACTGTTTGATTCGTGATCAGGGATGCTTGAAACGTGCTCCCCCGTCGAAAACTCGAATTCGAATTTTCGACCCCGTCACAATACTTTCCTTATACATTATGTATGTAAGGAAAGTAAAAATACTGATTAATTATGCTCATAATTAAGGAACCCTTAATTTAAAAATATTCAAAAATACATATACTAAATACTACGTCTTTCTGTTGTGTCAACTAACAATACCAGCTACTTTACTAACACTAGCGACACCTAGATAGAATTCTCAAAGCACTATGGTATTTTCCACAGACTAATATTATAGTATTCTGTGGTATTTTCAAGCGTTTCATCCGCAGACATATATCTCTGAAGATATATGTCTGTGTATACCGCGCGTAACTGAAATTCGAAGCTAACGATAGTAGTGAAATTAGATACAGACGCAGCTGAACTCACGAGACAAAGTATTTCGACGAATTGTTTTTGGCACATTCGAAGTTTCTTAAAAGATATGAATGTTCAAAATGAGAATTTTGTCGAAAATTCGCCATTTTAAAATTAAATTTGTTGAGCAGACGATTTTCCTAGCCGTAAACTTCAGTGACAGACAGATGCTTGCACCTGAAGGAGTTCGCAGACGGGTAGCGAGTTTTTAAATCCAAAAATCTAACTTCTTGAATTTTACGGATATCGTTTTAATTTTTGCACGTGCCATTTTTTTATGATTACATACATCGTACTCTAAAATGGCAAATATCGGGGAAAATGTTCAAAATAGCAAAAAAAAATGCATTTTATATTTCTATAAAGGAACACATTTCTCTTTTTACGATTACAAATATTTCCATTTATGTTTTAGAACAATAGTGTTAATTTAAAGTAAATTTATCTTCCCCATTTTCACGGGTCCCTCGTGCTTGTTTGGAATCTCTTACGCTTGCGTTGTACAATTGGTATTTTTGTACATGAAAAAAAACGGAGCAGGGAAATGATTTTTATTCAAACAGGCGATTTGGAAATATAGTGGTGTTCTTTATATATGTATTATTTACGTAGTGAGCATTCATTTACGACGTAGTATATAACAATATTATTACGTTCCCATAGCAGATATCAGCATGCGCGGATTGGTTTCGCTTTTTGCAACACTCTTCAACATGGTATAACCGATACCCACAATGTCAGCCAAATAAACTTGCTATATGTCACAATTTTGCTAATAGCTATGGAGTCCAACCCATTTAATCTTACCAAGCTGCCGGCATCCAATTTCATATGGATTGAGTTCAGACTGCATGAAGCTGCAATGGCCAAGTTCACACTCACAGAACCGACTGCGTGGTAAGACTGAATTTGTTAGTCTACATGGAGGTTCGCTTAACTGTGGAAAACATACCAATTTTTCTTGTTGAAGTTAAAATGTTTCGCTATTTAATACACAATATTGATAAACAGGTAGTTGGTGGCAAAAATGCTGTTCTTTTCGCCCACTGTTTATTGCATATTTATTCGTAGTACTTGTAAACTTTATTACATATACTGCAATCAAATTACTTTTAAATTCACATTTGTTTTAAGCATTGTAATTATCATTGTATGTATCAATGTAGTATTGAAAGCCATGGTAATCTGTGAGATTTGTTTGTATATGTTGTATAATAGTTTTGTATGTATGTTTGCATAAGTAGTTTTGTATATACGTATATATATATATATATATATTATATATATATGTATATATCTTTGAAAATTATTCGTGTCATTTAGTATATGTAATAATCAATTTTAGAAATATTTTTATGTATATCGTTGCTCCCATTTAAAACAGTTCTGCACATAAGTGTTTATGGATATGAAATATTTGTGAAATACTATCTGCATCTAGTATGGACGAACATATTATATATAATTGTTTATAATTTTTATCTTGGCATTAAGTTTTGTTTTCTGATTTTGGTCTCGGCCATAGGCTGTAATTACTATAAACCTTCGGGTCGGTGCTTATAGGTGGTTAATCTGTTATTTTGATGTTATAAAAAGGTTTCTTTGAAATATATATTTCTCAAGATGTGTTATAGATGTAGCTTACATTACGACTGATATGGTTTCAGTATCAAATTCCAGAGGAGTTTAGAGGTTCACTAAGGATTTCAATCTCTGATTCTGGATATGACTTTTCCGAAAATCCGTATAAGTGTACTAAATAAGTGTGCAAAAGACAAAAGAAATGATTAACAGCTCCGTCAAAAATTAAGTGTACACACCATTTTCTCACCCTAAGAAGGTTTCTTTGCAGATTTCTTGTTTAATTTACTAATTTGTGAATAACAAAAATAATTGTGCTACTCAGACTGCTCTTGAATAATGCGTCCCAAAATATTTCAGACTTTCTGTTTTACAGGAGGTGGAATTCATTAAAAATACGACAAATTTTCAAATTGCAAATAAATTTCTGAAGAAATACACATTCGATTTAGTTTTTAAAATCTGATGTGAGCTGCATATGGCTTCCCCTACACTCCCAAACTCATTTTCTCCTTGGTTCATTAATAATGCATTAAACTGCGTTTAATTGCACTAAGTAACATGCATAATTACTTGAAATGACACTGAATTTAAACTTTTCATTTGGTAATTGGACGTATTTTCAAAACCGACGTAGCAAAAAGGCGAAAAAACTTAAATTTCTCGAGAACGGCTAGTCCCAGAGTAATAGGGTTAATCTGATTCTTTTTACCGTCAAAAATTACGTACAAAACAAGCATTTAATCGATACATTTGAGCATACGTAATATTTTATTTTAGATTTTGACGATTTTTGCGGGCCATTTCGCGAAAAAAGGCAGGGATTTTTTTTTTCCGAATTCTACCAAAATCTTATCAGAGTAACCTACACGTGATTTATCAACCACATTGTGTGAAATTTGGTTAATTAGTTGTTTTTTTATCTAGAGAGGATACATACGATATTTGCGGGCCATTTCGAAAAAAAGGCAGGTTCTTTTATCCTGACAGACACACACACACACATACACACACACACACAGACGTCACTCTAAAATTAGATTTTTCATGTTCTAGGTGTCCCAATGCATGTAGATTCATCGAAACCAGGAATTGCGATTTTCGACATGATCCTAATACTTTCCCTATACATTACCATATATTGCAGAGAAAGCAAAAAAGAGTACATTTTATGTTTTATTTTGCGTTGCAAAAGCGAATATGTTCCATTTTAGCAATTATAAGTAAATCTTTTATTTCTGAAACGCACCCCCCCCCCCCCCCCCATCTATCAAGACCAGCGAAATTCCATTATTTTCCAGATTCATAATGTCTACAGATATACACATCGATTAATGCTGAAATTAAATATGTGAGCGTTCTAGAATCGCCCGTTCCATTGCTCCCGTCTGCTGCAGAAACCCCTCAAGTGACGCAATATACGGTCTATTTTGGTTCAATCAAGTGTCTTTTGACGAAGATTGACCGAATTTATGTGCTTGAATAGTACGTGCAACTCATCTTGAAGGCGAGCAGAATCGGTCACTTCGCCATTCATCAGGTGTCTAGTGATGAAACCCTAAGTTTCCAAATCCAGTGGCCACGTTCGTGTAAGAAGACAACAATTTCTGATAAAACTTCTAAAAGAAGTACACCAAATATCATTCAGAGAATCTCAATCAAGGTATCATTGCACAAACAATTTGTATAAAAACTCATCGTCCTTACAATGGCAAAACGAAATATCTTGAAAACGTTATTCTTTATAATTTTTACTTCCTCATACTGTAGAATATAGTACAGAGAAAGCATTGTTTTCTGGAAAAGTTTCGATTTCGTGATATTGATGCCAATATATGTTTTAGGACGGCCTGACCACGTTTTGAATATTTTAGGGTAATGTCCGTCCTTTAGTCTGTCCGTCTGTCTTCTGTATATGGTCGATTTCTTGTGTACACGATAACTTCCACAAATATTAACCGATTTTCAGGAATCATTTTATCAGGCTATGTTAACGGAAGGTCTAGAACTAGGTAGGATGTCTTTTTAATTCGAGCGAAAACTTCGAAATGTTATACTTTCTCAATATGACAGCATAAGACAAATTTGACATAATCTTGCGTAAAAGGGGTTATTTTGCAAAATCCACTTTGAAAATAAGAGCTTGCAATTCAGTTCCAGTAACTCAAAGGATCGGCTGGACAGTACGAATATCCAGGGAATATCCAGGGTTCCAATCCCTCGGCCACTCAAAAAACTGCTGCAAGCCTTAGGGCCAGTCGAGTGGCCTGGGCCTTCAGGGTTCCAATCCCAGTTGGGACAGCAAGGTTATTTACAATGGCACCCGAACAAATAAACCCTGAAGGTTAGTGCAAAGATGTTGGTGGTCTGAAAGTGATCCTAGTACGACTAGCACGGATCAGTAGACCCTAGAATATTAGGAGGACAATAACCACGCAGGAAGCTAGCCTGGAGTATAAAGCTAGCATCAGAACCTAACATGGAGGATAAAACCAGTATCAGCAAGCTAATTTGTGGTCAATATAGCTGGTTGGGGTCAATCAGACATTATATATATATAATATATATATATATATATATATATATATATATATATATATATATATATATATATATATATATATATATATATATATATATATATATATATATATATATATATATATATATAAAATATAAATATATAGAAATTGAAAAATCGGAAATAAAGATGTTTTAGTAACTTTTGCGCAAGGCAGCAGAGGGTACCAAACACTATATATATAGAAAAATAGAAATATACAAAGTGAAAAAAACATGTAAAAAGGAAGGAAGGCTCGGCAAAAAGCTTACATTATGGCGGTAAGGGGTTGTGACCTTACTCCCCAGTTCAACGAGCTCGTCAAAATCGCCGCGGCATTTTCACTCCTGGTCGCCAGCCCTGGCCCAAGCCAACCTCCGGAGTGACTTTGAAATCATCACGAGACCTTGATAGAGATGTGTACGAGAGCCATATCACCACAAATAAAGCCAGCTGAACCGCCGACTCTAATGAAAAGTAGTTCCAGCCGCGGTCCTGTGATCACAGTGCGGTCCTGTCATATGGAGGGTTCGATGATTTTGTCTCTAATTGAACTCAAAAAATACTTAAGTCTTACACCATATGCAAAATTGTTTCTGTATAAATTATCAATATTTTTAATCATAAAGGAAATTGGATATTTATTAAAAAATGCTTGTTTTAAAAATTCTTGATCAAAATTGATACGTAAATGTTCCTCTTTGATAGTTCTTTTTATTCTGATTAAACCTCCCAAGAAAACATTGCGAAACACATTCAAATGTATGTTGGAGTTCCAATGTATAATTCCAATAATAGGTAGTTTAAATTGTTTTCTTTTATCATATATGGTGAATATGAGAGGGATTTGACTATAGTTGATATTCAAATCCAAAAATTCGACTTCTTTGTTATTTTTAAGAGGGTTTTTCTTCAAGATGAGGTTTGGTGGATAAAAATCAAAGTTCATTGTGTAGTTTTCATTCTCATAGCCAATAATTACGTCATCCACATAACGTAGGTATATGATTTCGTTGTTTATATGAGATCTTCTTTCATAAAAACTAAGATATATATCAGCCAATATGGAAGAACATCCCCCCCCCCATGGGGATGCCCTTAATTTGTTGATAAATAGACAATCCGTTGTAAAGGTAATTTTCTTTAATAACTATTTTGATTATAGACTTGAATTTATTGAATTCCAGACTCCTTTTTAAATCATATTCTTCAAACAAGCTGTAAAGTATATTTGTCATGTCATCTAGATCTATGGTATTAAATAGCTCTTGGAAATCATAAGTTCTTAAGTGCAAAGGATGTTTATGATCTTTCAAAATATTGATCACTTGTAGACTGTTTTTTATAATATAGCTTCCTTGGTTATTAAGTTTCAGCAAAACTTAATAACCAAGGAAGCTATATTATAAAAAACAGTCTACAAGTGATCAATATTTTGAAAGATCATAAACATCCTTTGCACTTAAGAACTTATGATTTCCAAGAGCTATTTAATACCATAGATCTAGATGACATGACAAATATACTTTACAGCTTGTTTGAAGAATATGATTTAAAAAGGAGTCTGGAATTCAATAAATTCAAGTCTATAATCAAAATAGTTATTAAAGAAAATTACCTTTACAACGGATTGTCTATTTATCAACAAATTAAGGGCATCCCCATGGGGGGGGATGTTCTTCCATATTGGCTGATATATATCTTAGTTTTTATGAAAGAAGATCTCATATAAACAACGAAATCATATACCTACGTTATGTGGATGACGTAATTATTGGCTATGAGAATGAAAACTACACAATGAACTTTGATTTTTATCCACCAAACCTCATCTTGAAGAAAAACCCTCTTAAAAATAACAAAGAAGTCGAATTTTTGGATTTGAATATCAACTATAGTCAAATCCCTCTCATATTCACCATATATGATAAAAGAAAACAATTTAAACTACCTATTATTGGAATTATACATTGGAACTCCAACATACATTTGAATGTGTTTCGCAATGTTTTCTTGGGAGGTTTAATCAGAATAAAAAGAACTATCAAAGAGGAACATTTACGTATCAATTTTGATCAAGAATTTTTAAAACAAGCATTTTTTAATAAATATCCAATTTCCTTTATGATTAAAAATATTGATAATTTATACAGAACCAATTTTGCATATGGTGTAAGACTTAAGTATTTTTTGAGTTCAATTAGAGACAAAATCATCGAACCCTCCATATGACAGGACCGCACTGTGATCACAGGACCGCGGCTGGAACTACTTTTCATTAGAGTCGGCGGTTCAGCTGGCTTTATTTGTGGTGATATGGCTCTCGTACACATCTCTATCAAGGTCTCGTGATGATTTCAAAGTCACTCCGGAGGTTGGCTTGGGCCAGGGCTGGCGACCAGGAGTGAAAATGCCGCGGCGATTTTGACGAGCTCGTTGAACTGGGGAGTAAGGTCACAACCCCTTACCGCCATAATGTAAGCTTTTTGCCGAGCCTTCCTTCCTTTTTACATGTTTTTTTCACTTTGTATATTTCTATTTTTCTATATATATATATATATATATATATATATATATATATGTATAATATATATATATATATTAATATATATATATATATATAATAATAATAGAAGTTTGAAAATCCAATGAACGAAAAGTAAGAAGATGTAACACGATAAACCTAACTTTTTAAAAACACCCACAGAATAAAATATAATACAGCAAATCATCAATCAAATGGATTAAAAATACAAAACACTAGCTATCAAGTTACAGAAAATCAACCAAATTAAAAGGTATGGAAACAAAAAAAGAAAAACTTAAACTAAATTCAACTATCTAACTGGCGTACAAAACAAATGTAAAAATCAATTAATCCTCAAGGATATGGAAAAAATAAAAAAATTAATATCGAATCAACAAGTCAATGAAAAATATAATACAAAGGTATGGAATCGAAATAAGTATAACAAACGAAATCAAGCACAAACGCCTTACACGTGGACGAGGCTCTAAGCCTAAATCATGAATTGTTAACCTCTACAAAAATCTAATCATGTCCAAGTTTTTTGTAGAAGCAAACTCAAAAATGTATGTTTCTGAAGAAATAGATAGATTAAATCTATGTACTATTTCTACTTGGACGACATACATAAAGATGGAATAAAAAAGAAAAAATGAATACCTGGAAAAAGCACAGCGTGTGTATAGACGATTCATTACAGGGATCGAGGGAACACTGATAGAAGAGACCAGTGTTGCCATTCGTAAAGAAAAAATAAAAAACCATTTACTGTTGCCATTCATAAGAATTGAAAAACAGTGAAGCGAAATGTTAAGAAAAAGTATTAATATACAAAAAGAGCTACTAAAAGGAGGGGCAAATAATAGTAATGCTGAAGTGGAAGAGAATGTAAAAAAAAAAAAAAAAAAAAAAAAGAGAGAATGGAGATGTCTGGCTAATATAAGATACTATGAATAGAATTATATGATACTATGAAAAGAATTATAAAAATCCAGCTATTTTAAATTTTTTAACAATACTATTTACTAAATAAGTGGGATATTTATATAAATTACTAGTAATTTTGAGATTATTGATATGCATAGCATGAAATTTTTTATCAGATAATCTATAAATTCTAAAAAGCTGATTGAGTATAATATTTCTAAACAATTGAATCGAGTTACAGGAATTAAAAGGTAAGATTTTATTAATATTAAAATTATAAAAGTCTTTTTTATCATATAAATTTGTAACAATTCTATTAGAAGGATCAATAAAAAGATTTAAATCCAAAAAATTAACATTTTTATTAATAGTAGCTTCATTAGGTATTAATTCCAAATTGTCTGGATAGTAATCTATATCTATGAGATAATTTTCTGTATGTACTAAGCAAATCAGATCATCAACATATCTGTAAAAAGTATAATCTATTGAAGTAAATGACATTTCATAATGATAAAGGTATAAATTAGCTAGCATACTGCTACTACAGCCACCCTGTGGAACTCGTGAGACTTGTAAGTATAATTTATTTCCTTGAAAAATATAATTATTGAAAATAACAAAGTGAAGAAGTTTAGGAAAATTTTTAAATTTAATTTGATTTGAAAGAGGTGTAATATAAGCATTATATAGAGCTAAAATTACATCATATAGATCAGATATCTTAATATTATTAAAAAGATCTTTAAAATCAAAAGTTTGAAATCCTATTATTTTTCTAAGAGATGTTAATTTATTCTTTAATTCTTTACTATTATTTAGAATATGGTAGTTATTGCTAGTCTGGCTTAAACTATTATTTATTAGATTTAAAGAATTTAGTAATAATTTACTCGCAGTAGTAGAGTAAGTATTATAGCCACTAGTAACTGTTCTAAATTTAATAGGATTTTTATGAAATTTTGGAATAAGCACTATATAAGGAAATTTAAGATATTTATATTTAATATTTAAATCATTATACATATTGATAATTTTCAATTTAATACTATTGATGGAATGTAAATCAGGTTTAAAAAGACTATTATTTTTTAAATAATCTAACAGAAATTGAATATAAAATTTTTTACAGATAATAGCATAATTATTAGAGGCTTTATCAACATAGGTGATAACAAAGGATCTTTGTAAATCATTAATAGAATGTTTAATATTATCAATATTATATAAAGATCTAGACAATTTAATATCTCTAATAGCATTTTTAATTGATTCTAATATAGTAAATTTCCACATATTAAATGCCTCTAATGGCAGAGCGTATTTACAAGCTAATTTATATATATATTTATCAAGATCAAGATTAATTGATTTTAAGACTTTAAAAGAATTATTACAAGAAGGTATCCTAAATTTAGTGCCAAATGACATAATGGTTCTTAACACATTGTCACTAACAAGGTCTAAATCTCCTGTAACTATGTGCCCCAAGTCAGGATTTAGAAATTTAGCAAATTTATTTAATTTACAAATACATTCACTATCTACAATTGACTGAGAAGAATGATCAATAGAGAGCGATTGTGAAACTTCATTATAATTAAATATAGACCTACCAATAGGCTTATTGTATTTGAATGTCTTTGAAACAAATAAATCACCAATAGGCAATAAATGTTTAAACTTGTTAAACAGATGTCCAAAATTTATAGAATTATATATAGGATGTTTGAAAGATATAACACAATAAGAATTAGTAGTTGTATTATTATAATGAAACTGATTTAGTTTTAAATTTAAAAACTGTGATCTTGTAATAAGCAAATCAAAGAAAATATGATTAAAATGTTCATTAGCAAGATTTAATTTTAAAAAAATGGCATAAACCTTATTTAAATGTTTTTTCTTTACTGCAAAAACCCAGGATCTAATGAATTTCCATTGAAAAGTTCTATTAAATTGATTATGTAGAGTTATAATCTCAGATTTATGATCATTAAGATTGGAATGTCCCTTTCCTCGTTTAAATCTTTTGAGTTTGATTGATTCACTATCATTTAAATGGGGTTTCAAAAAAAGGTGATTAAAAATAGAATATTTATTATCTACAAAATTATTTTTTACAACATTACCATTTAGATACATTTGATTTAATCCATATGGAAAAAGAGTACAATGTGATTTAATATAGTAGTTTTCAAAATAAATCCTATCTGCTGATTTTGTTTTTATATCTAAAATATGTATAGTAATATTTTCAAAACCATGTTTGGCAAAGTGTTTATATTCAATTTTATTGGAAGTAGGAAGAAAATTATTATTTAGAATATATTTTTTGACATGATCTCTGTGTACATTCATACGTAGATGAATGGGATTACTAGTTTGTCCTATATATGATAGATTGCATATGTTACAAGATAAACGGTAGATGCAATTAAAAATTTTGCAGAAAGGCAGAAGACTTTCATGGTTTGTAATTTGAGTATGAGAAGCATATGGGCAGGTTTTGCATTTTTTATTCTTACATTTATTGAAATTATAATTTTTAGTAGGGTAATCACTATATTCAAAATTATCCCTGGCACAAAGTTGGTAATGGGATATCGGTCTAAACAATTCCCAACTTAAATTGTAAATACCGGGCAATATCTATCAAATTATAGAATAATAAGTATAAATATATTTGCCAGTCACTAAATCAAATAATATGTGTAATTCATAATAGTATAAGTAATTTGATGAGTATTACAATATATCATAGATATAATAATAAAAGTAATAAAATAATTGCATGTATATAAGTAAAAACAATTACTTTTATATAAGTAAAAACAATTAAGTCCATGTAAAACCTAATCCTAATGAAAATCAGTAGGAAATTACAAGATATGCCAAAACATAATGTTATAGTTACATTAGTTCTAAACTAGATTAAATATAGATAAAGTAAAAAACACTTAAGTATTAAATAATGCGATAAGTGTATAAAGTGGATTCACTTAAAATCCTGTCCGAATACGTAATAAGAAAATAATTAATAGTAGATTGTACTAAAAAGTACAGTTGAATGAGCCAAAATAAAGCAATAAACGTCAATACAAGATTACCAACCCTCCAAAAATACAATAACAATATTAAAAGTAAGAATAATAAACTATAGATGGCAGCACTAGATTTAAAACAAAAAGTTGCAAATAAAATATAAAAAAATATATTATAAGAATAAAAGCATAATGCTAATGATATAAAAGAAATTAACTAAAATATAAGCAGTATGGAATTGGACAAATTATAATACAAGTAATATACTAAAAATATAACAAATGCAATAACATAGGCAGTAAAAAACCGATAAAAAATTAGGAGAATACGTGCAACAAGATTCCTCTAATAACATTGGACGAAAGTAAATTCAAAAATAGAAAAACAAATATAGAAATAACTAATTCTATTACTAAATTTAGCGCAAATGCAGCATAAATTTGAATAGATTGCAAATAAAAATTTTTTAGATACTATAGCTTACAAAATTATGAAAGATACTATGCAGAAATTATTAAATAAAGAATTTAAAGTTATTAAGTAAATGGAATGAAAATGCAAAATACATTTAATTTATTGCGCAAATGCAGCTCATAAATAAAATGATTTCAATAATAATAGAAGTTTGAAAATCCAATGAACGAAAAGTAAGAAGATGTAACACGATAAACCTAACTTTTTAAAAACACATACAGAATAAAATATAATATTATTATATATATATATATATGTATAATATATATATATATATATATATATATGTATAATATATATATATATATATATATATATATATAATGTATATATATATATATATATATATATATATATATATATATATATATATATATATATATATATATATATATATGTATATATATATGTATATATATATATATATATATATATATATATATATATATATATATATATGTATATATATATGTATAATATATATATATATATATATATATATATATATATATATATATATATATATGTATATATATATATATATATATATATATATGTATATATATATGTATAATATATATATATATATATATATATATATATATATATATATATATGTATAATATATATATATATATATATATATATATATATATATATATATATATATGTATATATATATGTATATATATATGTATATATATATGTATATATATATGTATATATATATATGTATATATATATGTATATATATATATGTATATATATATATATATATATATATATATATATGTATATATATATATATATGTATATATATATATATATATATATATGTATATATATATGTATATATATATATATATATATATATATATATATATATATATATATATATATATATATATATATATACATATATATATATATATATATATATATATATATATATATATATATATATATATATATATATATATATATATATATAAAAAGTACTCATAATTTCGACTCATAATTTACATTTTTCGAAAGGTCAAACATCTGGCATTCTTACAAGTCCAATCTGGTCAGGAAATATTCCGTATTGCCCACAGGATCGGGATTTTAAAAGTTTCCGAATTTCAATTTCTCAGCGTTCCGCTCGGCGTGCCGCTTCTTAACCGGCGTGCCGCTTCTTAACCGGCGTTTCTCCCCCGCAGAAGGAGGGAAGGTGGTGGGTGGGGACGTCAAGGTGGAGGTGACGTCACGGTTCTGAATAGAGCTCCTTTACTCCATATAAATTATTATATTTATATTTTAAATGATGGAACGATATGGATTTTTTAAATGTATAGTTTAACTTTTGGATTTTTTTAAATGGATATTTTAATTTTATGAATATTTTAAATGATGGAACAATGAAACAATGGAATGAGGATGACGGAATTCAGCATATGGTCATTTTAAATTGCAAATTAGCGCGCGGGAAGTTAGCGGTAGGCCCGGGTTCGATTCCAGCCACTGCCAAAACTGCCGCCGTGTTTACGTGGAATACGATCACGTTAAATATGTGGGTCCGTAAGTTCTTCCGAGAGGTTGGTGGTAGGGGAAGGAGGATACGGCCCCTGTGGATGCCTCCCCCACTGGGTTCCCGTCTAAATTGGGTGAATATATAGAAAGTTATGGAGATTGTCGCGGAGAGCGCGGCAGCCCAGTGGTTAGCGCGCGGGAATTTCACTCAGTAGGCCCGGGTTCGATTCCCGCCACTGCCAAAACTTACGCTACGTTCACGCAGAGTACGATCACGTTAAACATGTGGGTTCGTGAGTCCTTCCGAGAGGTTGGTGGTAGGGGAAGGAGGGTACGGTCTAAATTGGGTGAATAAAAAGAAAGTTATGGAGATTGTCGCGGAGAGCGAAGTAGCCCAGTGGTTAGCGCGCGGGAATTGCACGCGGTAGGCCCGGGTTCGATTTCCAAAATTGCCGCCGTGTTCACGCGGAGTAAACATGTGGGTCTGTAAGTCCTTCCGAGAGGTTGGTGGTTGGGGAAGGAGGGTACGGTCCCCGTGGCTGCCTCTCCCACTGGGTTCCGGTCTAAATTCGGTGAATAAAAAGAAAGTTATGGAAAATGTCGCGGAGGGCGAAGTACCCCAGTGGTTAGCGCGCGGGAATTTCACTCGGTAGGCCCGGGTTCGATTCCCGCCACTGCCAAAACTGCAGCCATGTTCACGCGGAGTACGATCACGTTAAACATATGGGTCCGTATGTTTTCCGAGAGGTTGGTGGTAGGGGAAGGAGGGTACGTTCCCTGTGGATGCCTCCCCCACTGCGTTCCGGTCTAAATTGGGTGGCACATCCTGGCCGTCCAACCAGTTACCTTACACCTTTATGGTAGGTCGCGCCAACGAGTTTGCCACGGTTGGAATTTGCCACGATCAGCATTTTCAAGGGTTGCGAACAGGCTGGTCGCCAAAGGCGGCTAGTAAATAATAAAAGGCAATGTCTGTGTGTGTGTCTGTGTGTCTGTCTTATACACTATACGTTTCGCGACCGCGCGTCGGAGAGCTACGAAATTTGGCAATCGGAGACCTGGGGGGGAGGGAAGGGGACACGTGAAAACCGATTTTTAAAATTTGAATTATTTTTTTTGTTATTTAATGTTTTATGCGATTTCGACCGTTTTTTTGACATTTTTGCCCTTTTTTCTCCACGATGCAGACGTTGTAGAAAAAAACAAATCACACCATCGGAAAGAGCAGAGAATTTCAAGTAAAAATATATCAATTTCAACTCTCAATTTCGATTTCTAATATTTTTTAAAGATTTTAAAACAAAAGTCACTTTTGGCTCAAAAAAACGATTTTTGGTTTTTAAATTCTCGCATAGTGAAAAGTACTCATAATTTCGACTAATAATTTACATTTTTAGAAAGCTGAAATATCTGGCATTCTTACAAGTCTAATTTGGTCCAGAAATAATGAAAATTGCCTTCTGGATCGCAATTTTAAAGACGCCATGATTTTAAATTTGTCGGCTACCGGCTCAGTTCTTCAACGGCATTTTCCACCCATCCGCAGTAGTTTCTTCCCCGTCTCCATGGAGACCGCGCTTTCGGTTTTAAATGAATTACGAGCATAAGTGTTGTGTACATCGGGCGAAATTATTATATTTATATGATATTTTAAATGGATATTTTAAATAATTTAAATGATTGAATTATGGTGGTTTGAATTGTGGTGATGTATTTGAAATTATTATATTTATGGATTGGTGGAACGATATGGATGATTTTTTGATTTTAAATGGATATTTTAATTTATGGATATTTTAATTTATAGATATTTTAAATGGATATTTTAATTTTATGGCTATTTTAAATGATAGAACGATGGAACGAGGATGGTGGAATTAAGAGCCTAGCATATGGTCATTATAAATTTAAATTAGCGCGCGGGAAGTTAGCGCGCGAGAATTGCACTCGGTAGGCCTGGGTTCGATTCCCGCCACTGATGCGGAGTACGATCACCTTAAACATATGGGTCGATAATTCCTTCCGAGAGGTTGGTGGCAGGGAAAGGAGGGTACGGTCTCTGTGGATGCCTCCCCCACTGGGTCCTGGTCCAAATTGGGTGAATAAAAAGAAAGTTATGGAGATTGTCGCGGAGGGCGCGGTAGCCCAGTGGTTAGCGTGCGGGAATTTCACTCGGTAGGCCCGGGTTCGATTCCCTCCACTGACAAAACTGCTGCCGTGTTCACGCGGAGTACGATCACGTTAAACATGTGGGTCCGTAAGTCCTTCCGAGAGGTTGGTGGTAGAGGAAGGAGGGTACGGACCCTGTGGATGCCTCCCCTACTGGGTTCCGGTCTAAATTGGGTGAATAAAAAGAAGGTTATGGAGATTGTCGCGGAGGGCGCGGTAGCCCAGTGGTTAGCGCGCGGGATTTGCACTAGGTAGGTCCGGGTTCGATTCCCGCCATTGCCAAAACTGCCGCCGTGTTCAGGCGGAGTACGATCATGTTAAACATGCGGGACCGTAAGTCCTTCCGAGAGGTTGGTGGTAGGGGAAGGAGGGTACGGTCCCTGTGGATGCCTCCCCCACTGAGTTCCTGTCTAAATTGGGTGGCACTTCCTGGCCCTCCAAACAGTTACCTTACACTTTACTGGTAGGTCGCGCCAGCGAGTGTGCCACGGTTAGAATTTGCCAAGGTCAGAATTTTCAAGGGTAGCGAACAGGCTGGTCGCCAAAGGCGGCTAGTCTTAAATAATAAAAGGCAATGTCTGTGTGTGGGTGTGTGTGTCTGTCTGTCTTATACACTATACGTTTCGCGGCCGCGCTTCGGAGAGCTACGAAATTTGGCAATCGGAGACCCGGGGGGGGGGGGGAGGGGACACATGAAAACCGATTTTTAAAATTTTAATTATTTTTTTATTTATTTAATGTTTTATGCGATTTCGACCGTTTTTTGCCCTTTTTGCCCTTTTTTCTCCACGATCCAGACATCGTAGAAAAAAATAAATGACACCATCGGAAAGAGCAGAGAATTTCGAGTAAAAATATATCAATTTCAAATCTGAATTTCAATTTCTAATATTTTTTAAAGATTTTAAAACAAAACTCACTTTTGGCTCAAAAAATCAATTTTTTGTTTTTAAATTCTCGCATCGTGAAAAGTACTCATAATTTCGACTAATAATTTACATTTTTAGAAAGCTGAAATATCTGGCATTCTTACAAGTCTAATGTGGTCCAGAAATAATGAAAATTGCCTTCAGGATGGCAATTTTAAAGACGCCATGATTTTAAATTTCTCGGCGTTCCGTTCGTTTCTCCCCCGCTGAAGCAGGGAAGGTGGTGGGTGGGGACGTCAAGGTGGAGGTGACGTCACGGTTCTGAATAGAGCGCCTTTGCTTTATCTAAATTATTATATTTATATTTTAAATGATGGGACGATCTGGATTTTTTAAATGTATATTTTAACTTTTGGATATTTTAAATGGATATTTTAATTTTATGGATATTTTAAATGATAGAACAATGAAACAATGGAATGAGGATGATGGAATTAAGCATATGGTCATTTTAAATTGCAAATTAGCGCGCGGGAAGTTAGCGGTAGGCCCGGGTTCGATTCCCGCCACTGCCAAAACTGCCGCCGTGTTTACGTGGAATACGATCACGTTAAATATGTGGGTCCGTAAGTCCTTCCGAGAGGTTGGTGGTAGGGGAAGGAGGATACGGCCCCTGTGGATGCCTCCCCCACTGGGTTCCCGTCTAAATTGGGTGAATATGTAGAAAGTTATGGAGATTGTCGCGGAGGGCGCGGCAGCCCAGTGGTTAGCGCGCGGGAATTGCACTCAGTAGGCCCGGGTTCGATTCCCGCCACTGCCAAAACTTACGCCACGTTCACGCAGAGTACGATCACGTTAAACATGTGGGTTCGTGAGTCCTTCCGAGAGGTTGGTGGTAGGGGAAGGAGGGTACGGTCTAAATTGGGTGAATAAAAAGAAAGTTATGGAGATTGTCACGGAGGGCGAAGTAGCCCTGTGGTTAGCGCGGGAATTGCACGCGGTAGGCCCGGGTTCGATTTCCGCCACTGACATGGAGTACGATCACGTTAAACATATGGGTCCGTATGTTTTTCCGAGAGGTTGGTGGTAGGGGAAGGAGGGTACGTTCCCTGTGGATGCCTCCCCCACTGGGTTCCGGTCTAAATTGGGTGGCACATCCTGGCCGTCCAACCAGTTACCAGGCCCGGGTTCGATTCCCAAAATTGCCGTCGTGTTTACGCGGAGTACGAGCACGTTAAACATGTGGGTCCGTGAGTCCTTCCGAGAAGTTGGTGGTAGGGGAAGGAGGGTACGGTCTAAATTGGATGAATAAAAAGAAAGTTATGGAGATTGCCGCGTAGGGCAAAGTAGCCCAATGGTTAGCGCGCGGAAATTGCACTCGGTAGGCCCGGGTTCGATTCCCAAAATTGCCGCCGTGTTTACGCGGAGTACGATCACGTTAAACATGTGGGTCTGTAAGTCCTTCCGAGAGGTTGGTGGTAGGGGAAGAAGGGTACGGTCCCTGTGGATGCTTCTCCCACTTGGTTCCGGTCTAAATTGGGTGAATAAAAAATAAGTTATGAAGAATATCGCGGAGGGTGAAGTACCCCAGTGGTTAGTGCGCGGGATTTGCACTTGGTAGGCCCGGGTTCGATTCCCAAAATTGCCGAATAAAAATAAAGTTATGGAGATTGTCGCGGATGGCACGGTAGCCCAGTGGTTAGCGCGCGGGAATTTCACTCGGTAGGCCCGGGTTCGATTCCCGCCATTGCCAAAACTGCAGCCGTGTTCACGCGGAGTACGATCACGTTAAACGTGTGGGACTGCAAGTCCTTCCGAGAGGTTTGTGGTAGGGGAAGGAGGGTACGGTCTCTTTGGATGCCTCCCCCATTGGGTTCCGGTCTAAATTGTGTGGCACTTCCTGGCCTTCCAAGCAGTTACCTTACACCTTTCTGGTAGGTCGCGCCAACGAGTTTGCCACGGTCAGAATTTTCAAGGGTAGCGAACAGGCTGGTCGCCAAAGGCGGCTAGTAAATAATAAAAGGCAATGTCTGTGTGTCTTATACACTATACGTTTCGCGACCGCGCGTCGGAGAGCTACGAAATTTGGCAATCGGAGACCCGGGGGGGAGGGAAGGGGACACGTGAAAACCGATTTTTAAAATTTTAATTATTTTTTTTGTTATTTAATGTTTTATGCGATTTCGATCGTTTTTTGCCATTTTTGCCCTTTTTTTCCCACGATCCGGACATCGTAGGAAAAAACAAATCACACCATCGGAAAGAGCTGACAATTGCAAGTAAAAATATATCAATTTCAAATCTGAATTTCGATTTCTAATATTTTTTAAAGATTTTAAAACAAAAGTCACTTTTTGCTCAAGAAAAGTATTTTTGGTTTTTAAATTCTCGCATAGTAAAAAGTACTCATAATTTCGACTAATAATTTACATTTTTAGAAAGGTCAAACATCTGGCATTCTTACAAGTCCAATCTGGTCAGGAAATATTCCGTATTGCCCACAGGATCGGGATTTTAAAAGTTTCCGAATTTCAATTTCTCGGCGTGCCGCTTCTTAACCGGCGTTTCTCCCCCGCAGAAGGGAAGGTGGTGGGTGGGGACGTCAAGGTGGAGGTGACGTCACGGTTCTGAATAGAGCTCCTTTACTCCATATAAATTATTATAATTTTAACTTTTGGATATTTTAAATGGATATTTTAATTTTATGGATATTTTAAATGATGGAACAATGAAACAATGGAATGAGGATGATGGAATTAAGCATATGGTCATTTTAAATTGCAAATTTGCGCGCGGGAAGTTAGCGGTAGGCCCGGTTTCGATTCCCGCCACTGCCAAAACTGCCACCGTGTTTACGTGGAATACGATCACGTTAAATATGGGGGTCCGTAAGTCCTTCCGAGAGGTTGGTGGTAGGGGAAGGAGGATACGGCCCCTGTGGATGCCTCCCCCACTGGGTTCCCGTCTAAATTGGGTGAATATATAGAAAGTTATGGAGATTGTCGCGGAGGGCGCGGCAGCCCAGTGGTTAGCGCGCGGGAATTGCACTCAGTAGGCCCGGGTTCGATTCCCGTCACTGCAAAAACTTACGCCACGTTCACGCGGAGTACGATCACGTTAAACATGTGGGTTCGTGAGTCCTTCCGAGAGGTTGGTGGTAGGGGAAGGAGGGTATGGTCTAAATTGGGTGAATAAAAAGAAAGTTATGGAGATTGTCGCGGAGGGTGAAGTAACCCAGTGGTTAGCGCGCGGGAATTGCACGCGGTAGGCCCGGGTTCGATTTCCGCCACTGACACGGAGTCCGATCACGTTAAACATATGGGTCCGTATGTTTTTCCGAGAGGTTGGTGGTAGGGGAAGGAGGGTACGTTACCTGTGGATGCCTCCCCCACTGGGTTCCGGTCTAAATTGGGTGGCACATCCTGGCCGTCCAACCAGTTACCTTACACCTTTCTGGTCGGTCGCGCCAACGAGTTTGCCACGGTTGGAATTTGCAACGAACAGCATTTTCAAGGGTTGCGAACAGGCTGGTCGCCAAAGGCGGCTAGTAATTAATAATATCTTTAATATTCAAAGGAAAGAGATTACAAGATCCATGAATACCCAATCCTAAAAGATAAACTTCTAGATGGAGATGGGTAAACGCGGTGATTATTATAGTTGCATCAAATGACATAAAAATAATTCCAGATGAAGCAGTTACAATAAATCATTGCAGCATAGCATTTAAAAAGATAAACATAGACAAAAAGGGTAATGATGACAATTAAAGCAGGTCAATAATTAACTATCAATACGGAAAAAAAATCTCAACTTCAACTAAATTATAAGCAAATAATTAGTCTTTAGTAGTCCTGAAAAAGGAATAAAAACAAACTATGCTTTTAAGGGTGAGCGTCAGTAAATCTTTTGCCCTATCCGCTCTTTGTTAACTTTCGCGGCACACGTTTTTCGTTGAAATTCTACTCAAACAGTTGCGAAATATTTTTTTTAGATGAAATGCAATGTTTAGATTATATTAAAAGTAAATTTAATAACCAATAAAACATAGAATAAATACTTTTTATTTTAATCCAAAATATTTTTGGTGCTGCCATCTGTTGTCGTAATTTAATTCACACCGATTATTTTTATTTTTTAATGAACATTTTTAAATATTTATTCTTTCTAATACCATATTAAATACAACAATAGATCATATATAATAATGCCACAATCACGAAAATGTAATTTCTCATTCTATAAATTTGATAAGGGGTTTGAATGTACATCACTGAGGACTGCAGCTTTGTTTTCAAGTTCCTTTGTCTTCAAATCTTCAAGTCCAATTTGAATTGCGTTTCCGTGATTGTGACATTATTATATATGATCTGTTGTTGTATTTAATAGCGTATTAGAAGGAATAGACATTTAAAAATGTTCATTAAAAAATAAAAATAGTCGGTATGAATTAAGTTACGACAACAGATGGCAGCACCAAAAATATTTTGAATTAAAATAAAAAATGTATTCTATGTTTTATTGGGTACTAAATTTAGTTTTAATATAATCTAAACATTGCATTTCATCTATCAGAAAATATTTCGCAACTATTTGAGCAAAATTTTCGGCGAAAAACGTGTGCCCCGAAAGTTAACAAAGCGAGGATAGGGCAGAAAATTTACTGACGCTCACACTTAAAAGACTGAGGCAGAAGATTGTAAATCTAAAACTTAAATAGAATTAAAATTTCTGAAACCTAGCATGGAATTGGTGGAATTTCAATTTAGGCGGTGTTATTTTGATACCAAAAACATTTTTCTGTAATTTTTGTAGATGTGAAATAACTAAAATCCTTGCATTATGTAAAAAAGCCACGTGATATACCCACATCAAATTTCTTTCTCAAAACATAGATTTCTGGAGATAGAGAATTTCTGAAACGAACAATTCAAATAACAAAGAAATGAAAAATAAATTCGAGCGTGTAGAGAAGATCAGGTGCTGCCCACACGAATTTGTCCCCTTAATTCCAAATCCACTATTTAAGATGAACGGATTATCAGAGTTCAGTTTTCAATAAATATTCATCAGCATCGTGTCAAACGCGAGGACTGAAATGCAGACCACTGTATCTTTTTTAAATGATTATGTTGTTAAGAAAAATGATTAATTGCAGCCTTTATTCGGGAAAAATAGAAATCCTGTGAAAATATGCCAGGTCAGCATCGGCATTCCATTAATCAAGTTCTTAAGGACAACTTAGGACAGAGCTTGTGTTGGATGCTTTCATCGCTGTCAAACTGCAACTGGTTTAAAGAAACGGTTAAGAAACTTTCTATTAAAAGCTCTTTTGTTTAAATATTTACTTTATTTTATTAGAATTTCAATAACCGACGTTAATCTTTTGATAAACGAAACATACACTGCTGTCAATGTTTCTTTTAGGACTTTTTAACCGAGGAGAAGAATGGAAATTTAGACCCGGAAAGTTTTCCAATATATTTTAGAAACTATAATTACATATATGGAAAAAATTACTATAATTACTATATATATATATATATATATATATATATATATATAGTAATTATAGCACTATAGTAATTATAGTACTATATATAGATATATAGTTGAGAGAGGGAGATGGGGAAGTTAATAGATTATGCATTAATGTCATACCCTAGTTCAATATCATTTAATAGGCTATATGGTTTCCGACAATGAGAAATTGAAAATTAAATATTTAACAAAAGAAAAACAGTAATGCCTGAGAATTAAACATGAATAATTTAATACTAAATAGTATAAATTTAATTTAATACTAATTTAATACTTAATTTAATACTAAAACAAGAAAGATCAATCATGCATAAAGCATTGATTATGAAACACTTTCCAACTTAAATGCAATCCGCTGAACGTATCGCATCTCTAAAATGCTATGCATTCAGCGGTGATATTTTTTTTAATTATCACAGAACTACAATAATTTATTTTACTTGAAAACTTAAAACTTCATCGGAAAAAGGAACTTTATTCAAATGACGCCATCGAAATAAAAATCGTCTGGCTCAATATGTAAAAAAGTGAATATTTCATTCATACACTTTTATTCCAGACTCCAGAGTTAAATAATTTTGTATGAAAAAAATTCAGCAATTCTTATACAACTCATCTTGCAATCACTTGTCTACATTCTCATAAATTATCACAGTGCTACAATAATTTATTTTACTAAACTTAAAACCATGGAGGTAAAAGTACTTTCTAGCTCCATGTTTAAAACTTCAATGAAGAAGGCAATGCTATAAAATCATCTGCTTCTCTATGTAAAATCAATGAATATTTCATTCATATCACCTATATTTCAGACTCCAGAGCTAAATAATTTTGAGTTAAAAAAATTCAGCAATTCTTATACAATCATCTTGCAGCTTGATTTGTTTACATTTTACATCCGTTAAAATTAGGCTTCGTTGTAGAAATAATCAAAGTTTGATGATCATTTAAAATCAAAAATATTGTAATTGCGTTGGCGCAGAATATCGATGCACAGAAATTAATCAAAATAAAGGTTTTAGGACGGATGCAACACTAAAACTAAATTTAAAAAAACTTTTAAAATCACGATTTTTACTCTGGGGAAAAAAGATGGGTGATATATTTTATTTTAAAGTCCGTGACGTGATCTCTTCATATAATATGGGCGCAATTATTATTTTAACTTTTATTTAAAAACTACCGAACATATTATGCTGAAATTTTTTTTATATATTTTATAGGATAATTTGTATATTTCCTAAAATTTTGGAAGGAATTTGTGAATTTTAACTTCACTTAAATAACTTCGCTTAACTAATTGACCAAATTTCACAAAATTTGGTAGACAAGTTACTTGTGAGACATTCTGGTGCTGATTAGATTTTGGTACAATTCGGAAAATAACAGTCTGCCTTTTTTTACGAAATGGCCGGCAAAAATCGTCAACACCTAAAAAAAAATAAAAACTACACATGCTCAAATGTATCAATTAAATGCTTCTTTTATACGTAATTTTTGACGAGGAAAAAATAAGATCAACTCCATTACTTTAAGATTAACCGTTCTCAAGATATTTGAGATTTCTTGCATTTTTGCTATGCCGATTTCGGGAAAATTTCCGATTACCAAGTAAAAACAAAAATTGAATTAAAAATGCAAATTTAGTGTTACTTTGTGCAATTAAACTCAGTTTAATGAATTATTAAGGAAATAAAGAAAAAATGAATTTGAGTCTGCATGGAAAGTCATGTGCCGCACCACATCAGAATTTGTCAATTGCAAACATTTCCTTTTATTATTGAGAATGCAGAATTGAATTTAGTGTTCCAAGTTAAACATTCCTAATTTTCATGCGATCTGTGTGCTTATTTAGGGCGTATCAATGGAGCTTATTTAGGGTATGTTACTCCGACGTAAAGGATGGAAATAATTAATGCAAAATTCAAACGAATATAAACTAGAATTTCTGATAACTGCATTGCGGATCACATATTTGATAAAACAATTAAATGGAGAGCAAAAAGATCAAAACATTTACCATCTTTATATCACTTTTCAAGCACAGCTATCCATCGTTGCCACTACAAAAATCTAATGTGGGCAGCACGTGACATAAACTCACATTTTCTCTTTATTTCTTCAATAATTCATTATATTGAGTTTAATTGTACAAAATAACACTCATTATTATTTGACATTACACTTAATTTTGCCTCTTTAATTCAATTTTCATTTTCATTTGATAACTGGAGGTATTTTCAAATTCGGAGCAGCAAACATGCGGAAAAACTAAAATATCTCAAGAACTGCTAGTCCTAGAGTCATGGGGTTGGTTTAATTCTTTGCATAGTCAAAAATTACATATAAAACAAGCATTTATTTGGTACATTTGATCATACGTTATATTTTATTTTAGATATATATTTTACATTATCAATACTTTTTGCGGACCATTTTGCAAAAACGACGGTTTCTTTCTTCCAAATCCTACCAAAATCTAATCAGCACCAGGATAACCCACAAGTAACTTAGCTACTAAATTTTATAAAATTTGGTTAAATAGTTTTTGAATTAGAGTGGATACATACATTACACAGGCACAGACAAGCACACACACACACACACATAGAGAGTGAGATGGGGAACAGACACAAATGTCACGATAAAATAGTTTTTTTAGTTTTTTCGTGTTTTAGAGATCCCAAAACGTGTAGATTTGTCGAAAACTCGAGTTTCGACACGATTCCAATACTCCGGCCGCTCAATTTGCCGCTCATGCCCTCGGGTGAGTCGGGCGGCCTGTACTTTCCACGATTCCAATACTTTCCCTATACATTACCATGTATTGTAGAGAAAGTAAATATCTACAACCTCAAAGCTTTTCAGTGCATATCACATGCACGTAAGTCGTAGAATTGATGGCAGATATCATTTCTTCTTGAACCAATTATGCTGCGATTATCTGTGATGCACTGAAAGAACTTCCTTCGAAAGAGAGATTATTCGCACATGCAGTACCTGTGCTATTAATAAGCTCTTCCAACAATGGTTACAGAAGAATATAATTTCAAATGAAGTTTGGGAGGAAAAAGCTTAGGAGAATTCCGGAATAATTGGTGATATCATCAAAAGTTATTTGGTGGATTACGTCTTTGTAGGTTTGAGGATCCGCTGGGAAAATATAATTCGAAAAACTTTCCTTCCATACTTATATACGTAACCTTTGGAATCTGTAAGACGTCGATTAGATTCGCCAGTATTCTCACAGAACATCTTTTCTTTAAGGCAGGAAAACACCCAAAATAGTCCAGGGATAACAGAATATATTGAATATTCTTCCTTGTTAATCTACAAATAGATTTTCAATTCATTAATTTTTTGTGAAAATTCGTTTTTACTTCCCCTGCAATACATGGTAATGCATAGGGAAAGTATTGGAATCATGCCGAAAATCGCAACTCGAGTTTTCGATGGATCTACACATTTTGGAACCTCTAGAATACGAAAATACTATTTTTAGCGTGATATCTGTGTGTGTGTCTGTGTGTGTATCCACTCTAACTCAAAAACTAATGGATTGAATTTCATAAAATTTGGTAGGTAAGTCGCTTGGGTGTGATCCTGGTGCTGATTAGTTTTGGTACGATTCGGAAAAAAATAACCCGCCTCTTTTTGCGAAATGGCCCGCAAAAATCTCATGTATCCACTCTAGCTGAAATACTAATTAACCAAATTTCACAAAATTAGGTAGATAAGTCACTTTTGGAATACTCTGGTGCTGATTAGATTTTGGTACGATTCGGAAAAGAACAACCTGCCTTTTTTACGGAATGGCCAGCAAAAATCTAAAAAAAAATGACTACGTATGTTCAAATGTATCAATTAAATGCTTGTTTTATACGTAATTTTTGACGAAGAAAAGAATAAGAACAACTCTATTACTGTAGGACTAACCGTTCTCGAGATATTTGAGATTTTTCGTATTTTTGTTATGCCGCCTTTGAAAAAATGTCCAATTACCAAATAAAAACAGAAATTGAATTAAAAATGTAAATTTTGTGTTATTTTGTGCAATTAAACTCAATTTAATAAATTCAAAAGAAATAAAGAAGAAATGAATTTGAGTCTGCAGGGAAAGTCATGTGCTGTCCACATCAGATTTTTAATGAAGCATAATGCCTTCTTTTCAATTGAATTAGAAGTTGACCAAACTTTTTCAATGTACTCAAAACTAATTTGTATTCCCATTACAAATAACACCATCTATTTATTGGCTTCAGGATGGTGAGTAACAGAGGAGGGATTAATAACCTCCTCTTTTGGAGGGGGTTATTAAAGCCCCTCCAAATCCAACGCCAACAAATCTTCTTCCATTCTTTTCTATACGAAGGATAGAAATATATCTATGTAAATAAAATTCAAAATCTGTCTATCTGTCTGTTTATCTCATCATCACGAGAGAACAGCTGAACCGAATTTAATGAAATTTTGTAGATAACCTTGAAATAGCTCCACTTAAAATTTAGTCCATGTTTCGAGTTTCTACGATCAGAGGTTGTCGAGATATTAATGAAAAACGAAACTTTCATAGGAGTTCTCCTCTCTAACTCCCTGGTTCCTCCAAACGAAAAAGGCTGGAAATCGCTGGTTTAAAACGTGAAAGTGAATAAAAACTCTATATCTGAGTTTGGTTAGAGTTTATTGCGCAAATCAGTCAGTTTTGAATATCGAAGGTTTGAAACATGCATTTAAATGGAAATTCTATCACCATGGTTTATTTTTCACAGGCTCTTACTCAATAATGAAAAGTATTAAGAAATCAAAATGATTATTTAATTATCAGTATTTTATGGGGAAGATTCTTTCTTATATCATGTTTTTCAGAAACGCAATTAAATCAAATGTATTTGTCAATTTTTATTATTATTTTTTCAATTGGAATAATAAATAAATGGATATAAAAATATATCTTATAAATGAACGGTTTGAATTTTCATTTAATTATATTAATTGCGGACTGCGTACATTACTTTAATTTATTTTGGTAAAGAGTTTTCAAACTTATATATTATGTTTAGCCAATAAATTCATATAATGTGTTTAGCCAATAAACTCATATATTGTGCTTAGCCAATAAACTCATATATTGTGTTTAGTCACTAAACTCATATATTGTGTTTAGCCAATAAACTCATATATTGTGTTTAGCCAATAAACTCATATATTGTGTTTAGCCAATAAACTCATATATTGTGTTTAGCCAATAAACTCTTATATTGTGTTTAGCCAATAAACTCATATATTGTGTTTAGCCAATAAAGTCATATATTGTGTTTAGCCAATAAACTAATTTAGCCGATTGTTGAAACAGAATAAGGGCAGAACGTGTATATCTCCTAATACAATTTTAGTGTTTCATTTAGTATATGCAAACGAGATCAGGATGTTTTATTCTTCAGATCTGCAAGTTCAGATCTACGAATTTGGCGGAATATCACTAACTTGGTAACTTTTCTTAAACGTTGCCAAATTGAAGGAAATGTCACCAAATTGATAAAAAAGACTCTAAATCAATGAATTTTATTTTGTTAGAGTACTGAAATGATGTTTCAGTAGCATTTGTCTGTCAGTCCAACCATTCTACTTAGTAACACTTTCAGAAAATTTTTAAAATGTCGCCAAATTGATAAAAATATTTGTAAAAAAAAATATTTGTAAAATAAATTGATAAAATTGCGCTAAATAAATTAAATTAATTGTGTTTTATTAGGGGATAGTATTGTGATGATGTTTCATCAATTTGTCACCAAGTGAGACTTTCAGCTCTATAGTCCCACTTGGTGATAAATTTGGCGATTTTAAAAATGTCGCTAAATTGACGAAAATTTCGCCAAATTGATAAAATGACACTACATTTAACAAAATGATGACGAATCGATGAAAATTCAATATTTGTATAATTAATTACGATTTTCTAGATAATCTCTGTCGTTTTATGAGAATTAAAAAATATGTTTTCTAAACTTGTTTACAAACTGGACCAGGATGCTTTATTCTTCAGATCTGCCCATGGAGATCATTTTGTATATGGAGCCCAGAGATCCTTATACATTTTTTAGAAGAATTAAATTAAATATTTTAATACAATATTTTGAATAACAAAGTCATTTAGAATACTATAGAAATTTGCAAATGATTGTGAATTTTAAATTTTTTATATTATATACTCCGTGTCAAGAACGAGTATGCTGCTAGTATACAATAAAAATATTCAGATGGTATATCAAAAAATCGGAAGTATCAAGTTGAAAAGTAAAACATATAATTTTTTATTCAGGCACTAGAGGGTAAAAGCTGATAAAAAGACCAAAAAACTATTTTTTTAATTTTTATGACTGTTAAAGAAAGTGGTGAATGAAAAACTTTTTAAAAATTACCAAATATATCTCATCTCAATCTAAACGCAGAGAAAACACGTAGTTTCCAGGTTGATTTCAAAAAAGGGGGATGGAGTTATAGAATTTATGGATAAGAAATACTAGATACGAAAATTGAACAACAAAACTATGAAAATATTTAAGTGGGGTATTAATAAAAACATCGAATTGATAAAGACGAAAATGCCAATTTTTTGATTTTGCACTCACTAGGGAAATATGCGGTTTTTAAATTTTTATTTATTATTTTAAAGCAATGATCGAAAAGATCGGAAAGTACTTTCAGAAATATATCATCCCAACCTCAATACCAACCCATATAGTTTTGGTCAAAATTGGGTGGGTCTTTTCTCCTTCCGGTGCCTAAACATCTATGGAAAGTTACTTCACACCTCCGGTCTCCCCGGCCGTCCAACTAGTTACTCTAAGTCCTCTGGACGAGTCGGACGGTCTGGGTCTTCAACACCTCCGGTCTCCCAAGTCCTCTGGACGAGCCGGACGGCCTGGGGCTTTCACACCTCCGGTCTCGGGGCGCGGTAGCCCATTGGTTAGTGCGCTGGAGTTGCACTCGGTAGGCCTGGGTTCGATTCCAGCCACTGCCAAAACTGCCGCCGTGTTCATGCGGAGTACGATCACGTTAAACATGTGGGTCCGAAAGTCCTTTCGAGAGGTTGGTGGTAGGGGAAGGAAGGTACGGTCCCTGTGGATGCCTCCCCCACTAGGTTCCGGTCTAAATTGGGTGGCACTTCCCGACCGTCCAAACAGTTACCTTACACCTTTCTGGTAGGTCGGACGGTCTGGGTTTCAACAACAACACCTCCGGTCTCTCGGCCGTGCAAACAGTTACCTTACACCTTTCTGGTAGGTCGGACGGTCTGGGTCTCAAAAACAACAACACCTCCGGTTTGTCAGTCTGACTAATACAACATGGGAAATACAACCCCAATAGAGAAAAAAAATCTGATGTGGGCAACACATGACTTTCCTTATATAATGCAATGAATTTACTACTTTTACAGTTAAAAAAAATGTTATTCTGATAGTAGATACTTATATTCTTTCCAAGATAATGAATTTTCTTCAATTAGTCGTAATTTTCATTGATTTAGCGTCATTTTTATCAATTTGACGAGATTTTCCTTAATTTGGCAACAATTAAAAATGTCACCAAGTTGGCGACATTCCGCCAAATTCGTCGCCAAAATCTCGCCAAGCATTATGGACGGAGAAATAAGATATTCTTACAGCAGATAAATGACTATTAGCGTTCAAATACAAAAGTATTACTCAAAATATCTTTTTTCATGAATGGAACGAGCTAGATTCACGAGAATGATGTCACCCAATTTATCGCATGGTATTACATATGAAAAGTGAACATGTTTCTCAATAGGAATTTTTTTTTTATTTTATATAACTTTTTGATAATTTTTTTGAAAAATGTGCAATATCTCGAGAACGGTTCATGTTAGCGTTCTAAAATTTATGTCAATCGTTTTCTAATGGAAAAATTACATAAGAAATGTGTATTTGCGTAACTTTGTTAGCGGTTTTGATTTTTGACGATTTTCTCAAAATTTCACTCGAAAATTTAGGGGGGTTCTGAACATTCGATTGCGTATAAAAACAATAGGCTTCCAGTGTTTACGGATTGTGATTTTTATACTAAATTTCGTTCAAATCGGTTCATTCGTTCGTCAGTTATCGTCTCCACAGACTCACTGACACACACACACACACTTTCACACACACACACATACTTTCACACACACACACACACACACACAGACATCCCTTCAAAAATGTTCGATTCGTGATCAGGGATGCTTGAAACGTGCTCTTCCGTCGAAAACTAGAATTCGAAATTTCGACCCCGTCACAATACTTTTCTTATACATTATTTATGTATATAAGGAAAGTAATAACGCAGACGTTTCTGGTTGATTTGAATAATAAGAGGTTATGGGGTTATAATATGTGTAGCGAAAGATAGAAAGTAAAAATAAAAAATTAAATTAATTAATCAGGTACCTCTGTTTATCTTTGATATTACGAAAATCTTCTTATAAAATATTTATTCCAACTGTTCTCTCGCCGCTTCAGGAATGTTTCATTCGAAGCATCATGAACTTGCTCTTACTTAACCATTACAAGATGCTTGTTAAATTTCGAACCATTAACTCTCACATTACATGTCCAGCTGTCCATTTTGTTGTCTAATGAATGGGCACGGAGTGCTTCATAACTGCTCAAAACTGCTCAACGCCTCATAATATCCTGACAGCAATTTAAGGCAGATCATAATTGATTCAATCAAGTTTAATTTCCACTACATCGTTAGTGATTTACTGTTCTCGGCAGACGTGTAATATTCTCTACAAAATGTGGGAAATACACAAGGTACATGGGGAATTCCTTAAGCACTTCGTTAACTTTGTAAAGAAAGGTTCATGAGTATACACGTTTAATCCATCTATAATAAAGTGATCATATCAGATCAAATAAAAGTGATTGCAGCTCTCCTAGCGGAGAATTGAAGAAATGCAGAAATAGGGCGAAATAAAAGAACAATATCAATTGCAAAGTTTTATAGCAGCGTTTTGCAAAGTGTGTTCCACGGAACCACCGGAATTCCGCAATAGTATTCCAGGGATTCCGTAATATGGTAGTTTCGAGTAAATTTTCTTAAAGAAACTCACGCAAAATTGCGCGGACGCAACGCATAAAATTACGCGTGAAATTGCACATTGTTGTCCAAATTTTGCGTAATGCATAATTTGGATCACAAAGGAATTTTTCTCATTTTGGGGTTCGGCCATTAAATTGAATCTCAAAAAGGTTCTGCCCCCAGAAAAAAGTTTTAAAAACACTGCTGTAGAGTGAATAATAATCGAACACTAAATCTGTTACATAAACATATTTGCTTACCACAATATGGTTGCAGATGATTCGGTTTCCTGTCATATTCCAGAATCTATACAGATAGAATTGAAAATCTCTCTCTATGTGTGTTTGTCTTGTCATCACGAGAGAACTGCTGCACTTTCATGAAATTTTGTGGGTGGCCACTAAATAGCCCCTCTTAAAACTGAGTCCATGCTTCGAGTTTCTAAGACCAGGGGTTGTTGAGATAATAAAATTTAAATTAATATCCTTTTCCTGCAAATAGGAAATATTAAACAATTAAATAATTTTGTCACGCTCAGAAATAATTTTTAATATGTTTCATTTAACCTTTTGCTTACGGGTGGGATAGCGTCAATCTCAAACAAAGAACCTCTCAAAAAGACAGGTATTTGACATACCCTATCCCAAACAGTTCGATCCCCCTTCGCAGGCATTGGCGTCCACAGACGCCAATGCGAATTATGTGAATTGTGTTAATTTTATTTTATAATTTAATACTTGTCATTCCAATATTTCACCTTGCGTAATCTGGCTATTCAATGTATGCAAATTATGTCCGTGATTTTTGAATGGGTATAAAGAAAGCCAATGTATCTTTTTTCTTTGCAATTGCCCCTGAGGGTGGACGTTTGGTGCCCTAAAGCGCTCAGGTTTTAATGTGAGTTTAACGTCTTTTAGTGTGACCAAAAAAAGGATTTTATTTTAAAGTGCTTTATTTTACAGTGATTTATTACTTTCCTTATATACATAATGTATAAGGAAAGTATTGTGACGGGGTCGAAAATTCGAATTCGAGTTTTCGACGGGAGAGTACGTTTCAAGCATCCCTGATCACGAATCAAACATTTTTAAACTGATGTCTGTGTGTGTGTGTGTGTGTGTGTGCGCGCGCGTGTGTGTGTGTGTGTGTGAAAGTATGTGTGTGTGTGTGTGTGTGTGTGTGTGTGTGTGTGTGTCAGTGGGCCTGTGGAGACGATAACTGACGAACGAATGGATCGATTTGAACCAAATTTAGTTCAAAAATCATAATCTGTAAACACTGGAAGCCTATTGTTTTTATACGCAATCGAATGTTCAGAATCCCCCTAAATTTTCGAATAAAATTTTGAAAAAATCGTCAAAAAATCAAAAACACTAATAAAGTTACGCAAATAGACATTTTTTATGTAATTTTTCATTAGAAAACGATTGACATAAATTTTAGAACGCTAACATGAACCGTTCTCGAGATATTGTACATTTTTCAAAAAAAATATCAAAAAGTCATATAAAATAAAAAAAAAATATTTCCTATTGATAAACATGTTCACTTTTCATATGTAAAACCATGCGATAAATTGGGTGACATCCTTCTCGTGGATCTAGCTCGTTCCATTCATGAAAAAAGATACTCTGAGTAATACTTTTGTATTTGAACGCTAATAGTCATTTATCTGCTATAAGAATAACTTATTTCTTAGTGCATAACGCTTGGCGAGATTTTGGCGACGAATTTAGCGGAATGTCGCCAACTTGGCGAGTTTTTTAAATGTTGCCAAATTAACGAAAATCTCGCCAATTGGATAAAAATGACGCTAAATCAAGGAAAATGACGACTAATTGTCGAAAATTCAATGTCTTGGAAAGAATATTAGTATCTACTACAAGAAAACCCTATTTTTTTACTGTAAAAGTAGTAAATTCATTACATTATATAAGGAAATCATGTGTTGCCCACATCAGATTTTTTTAATGGTTTTTATTTTAAAGTGTTATTTTTTAAATTATCATTGCGAATACAACTAGAATTTAAACATTTGAAGTCACAAACAACGCCGAATAAAACTGCTCGTAGATTGATAAAAGCAAATTATCGTTTTGAAAACCTGATGTTAATGATAAACTACAAAAAAATTTGTTATTTATAAAATGAGAACAATTCTAATTCTAAGCTAATTATGACTGAAATAGTGGCAAATCTGAAAGAATAAGTTTCAGTTTGTTTCTTTTTGTCCATATATATTTTTCTAGTGACACTTATCGCAAAAAAAAATATGGAATAATGAAATTTAGTACCTCTTCTAAAGTCCAAATAAATCCGATTTCGTTCTCTGGAAAAAAAAAATCAGCTCTTGTCTGATTAATTGGGAGATATTTCAAATGGGTTTAATGCAGTTATTCTAATTGAAATTTATCTTACTGAGTGAAAATTACAGACGATGACTTAAAAGAATAACCCTTTTTGCATTAAAAAAATATATATGGCGTTTGGAAACATTTTCCAAGACGTATAATTAATTTAATGCAGAAGAAAGATTATTTTGTTAAGGTTTTAACTTTGTTAAGAACGTATTGTTTTTGTTTCTCGGTATCGAAGGAGTTGGAAAGTTTGAGTGTTATTCATTGTTAAGAGCAATTGTGCGAATTATGAATAAACCCGTGCGTAGAAGGGAAGAAATAAAGATATAATAACCAATAAAGCGAAAGTTGTTACTTAATTACATAAATAGGGAGACAGTACATTGTTTTCAGTAATTTTCCTCCCGTTTTGATCGCACTATATATAGGGTGATTAAAAAAAGATGGTCCAAACTTTACGAGGTGGTAGTGCACACCAAACTAAGCATTTTTTGTCATAGTTTACCGGGTCGGAAATGAAACGTAAAGGGGCATGTGGACGCTTAATGGTGAAACAGATGAGGTGAGGCGAAAACACAAGAATAACTTAGAAGTTATAAAATGACATTTCATAATCAATAATTTCAGTAATGGCTCAAAAGAGCGACCGCCAACCAGAATGCACATCTCACAGCGGCGATTGAGGGATTGGCGAACTGCCTCGAAAAAACCAGGCATGTCACGCACTTCGACAGCAGCAACCGAAATTCTGGTGACAAGTTCCTCTTCAGATTCAAGAAGAGTGCCATAGACAATACTCTTGAGATATCCCCACGAAAAGAAGTCAAGACACTACAGATCGGGCGATTGTGAGTACCAAGCTATGGGGGCTTCCCAACGAGTAAGCGTCCTGCTTCGACCCAGACCGTCCGACCTACCAAAAATGTATAAGGTAACTGTTTGGACGGCCGGGAAGTGCCATCCAATCTAGGCCGGAACCAAGTGGGAGAGGCATCCACAGCGACTGTACCCTCCTTCCCCTACCACCAACCTCTCGGAAGGACTTACGGACCCACATGTTTAACGTGATCGTACTCCGCGTGAACACAGCGGCAGTTTTGGCAGTGGCGGGAATCGAACCCGGACCGATCGAGTGCAATTCCCGTGCGCTAACCACTGAGCTGTCGCGCGCCCAGTAAGCGTCCTATAACTCCTTTACGTTTCATTTCCGAAGGGGCAAACTATAACGTAAAATGTTTGATTTGGCGTATTTTACCACCTCGTAAAATTTGGCCCATCTTTTTCTAATCACTCTGGGTATATATATATATACCCAATTCTTTTTTACACGGTACATACGTTCCTCAGAAATTCGTGTAAAAAAACCGTGTGTGTATATATATATATATATATATATATATATATATATATATATATATATAAAAGTTCCTATAGTAAAGTTGGAGATACGTTCCATGTTATCCGAAAACCGTGTAGATGAAATAAAGAAGTATAAGATAAAATAAAGAACTATATTTAGTTTAAAAACCGTGTAAAAATTTCTAAAGAATTGGCTTGCCTTTTACGAATCTTTGAAACTTTCGACATTTTGTTAAATGTTATCTAGGGTAAAAATTTTATCTAAATAAAAATACCTTTTTTCACTTCTTAGGATCAGAAATGTTCAAATACACAATTGCTAGCACTATGTATGGCTGATAACACGAACAATTGATTAAATATTATGAGCTAATAAACTTAAACAATTTTATGATGCTGTGGTGAGGTGAAATTTACATAAATACACTACTACTACTTACCCATAGTGTCACCTAGTTGAACCTGTAAAAGTGTAATAGGATCTGATAGATCAACGTACAATGCGTTTACACTAAAATAACCAGTCGATTCTGTGGCCACTAACACATTAATTAAACACATAAAATATTCAACATTGATAATAATAATACTATAATAAACACAGTTACACCACAGTCAAATCTACTGAGCTTGACCACTGTGTACGGGCAAATTAATATATTTGCTATTTAAATTTCTCATTAATTTTTAAATGCAAGTTGTGCAGTACGGGAAATTTCCACAGTTTAAATTTACACTGACACTTTGATTATATTAACACACAAATAACACATTACATTACAATTGAACCTAAATATTACGGTACCTCCTCCCAGATGAGATGCCTTGTAATCCAACATGGGATAATTCACAGTCTAAGAGGTCTCTAGTATTCAATAAAACACAGCTCGTAAGGACGCACGGTTTATTGGAGATATCTCTGAAATCTGAATATCATCACAGATTATCACGGATTCGGTGATCACAATTCGCTACATTCTCCTTCTCGCAATTGTTGGTTGTCTCAGCGATTCCTGGAGAACCGGGAACTACGTGCAGGCCGATGCCAGTTGGATCATATCCCGAATAACTTGTGGTTGGGGTCTCACACAGACCGCACCGATGACGGTTGACGCCCTCAGCTGACACGTGTCGTATGCTGCATAGGGGACCAGGATTGACGTCCTGCAATCACTCTGTCCATATATACTCGCTCATGAAGTGAGATATACACTGAGCGATCAATTCCGTCCTTGCAGTCCACACAGTTGTCACGGCTTAAATGTAGTTACACGGTCCAAAGGGTAGCCCACACTACGTCTATATTCAGAGCTGTGAGGTATTGCGTAGTAAAGGTGACGACTTCCTCACTGCTTCAATGATCGCCACCGCCTGAAGAATGCAACACTCTCTCTGATTCCGTCCTATTCGATTTGGCTTAGAACGGTCATAGACTTAATTTGATGAATGGTCGAGTCTTATTACGAGCTACACTTGAGTATATGTACTCGTAGCAAGGTATAAAATGCGCTGGTTACGTACTATAGGCATGGGGCTGCCGCTCGAAAGTGGCGACGAATATCGGCACCTAAAGAATGCGTCACAAATTTTCGAATCGAGCTTCAAACAAGTGTACAGCTACACTTGGAGACCTTTCCACACGGTATCAGAACTGAGTCTGATTTTGCATTTTAAAGTCGAATCCCTTTAGATTTTGAAAAGGAAGGAAGAAAATTGGGGCGGAAGTCACGTCGTCTTCTCATTCGATATTTCACTTCTGTGTGAGGAAAAGGCGGTTCTAATTCTGACTAATTTTACCGGCCTGCAAAGTGAAGCTCATTTCTTATGCGTCCCAATAGAAATTGGTGACCGGAGAGCCGGAAGGTCCCTGACCGGGCCTTTGTGTGAGCAATACCTGACAGGAGCTATAAATTTCTAGAGATTTGTAGTTTTATAATTTGGCATTTGTTACAAGCTCTCTTTTATGAACATTTACAACTACTGTCATGTATCATTCAAACCATGGCGCCACGCTGTCCCATCATGTCTGTGAGGAGGTATCGCTATAGAAAATATTACCATACACATTACTTACATTGAGTAATTGCTACTCCCGTCCCCTTTCATTCCTGGGGCTAACCCGGGGCATGAAACATATTTGCAGTGCAAATAATATGTAATGCTCCATAATAGATGCAATATGTTATGCTCCATAACAGATGCAATATGTTATGTAAATGTCATACGAAATAGGTAAGAGTCATCGAATAAGGGGATTCCCCAGTAGATTCTAGGGAATCCCCTTATTCGATAACATTAAAGCAGTGCGCAGTGCTGCCTAATTTTTGAAGTGTGATAAAAACGTGAATTTTTTTTATACATTGGTACCAAATGCTGCAATTTATGCTAGACCGCTCATGGTCACGTACATAAGTATAAGACAATGACTTTGAAATTGTGTTAGATTAACTAAATTTTTCAAAAAAGGAATACTTTTTTGAACCGTGTAACTTCAAATTCGTGTAGAAAAGCGTGTAGAAAAGGAGTTGGATATATATATATATATATATATATATATATATATATATATATATATATATATATATATATATAATACAAAAGTAATCAGATGAAGATAATGTAAGCTACAAAAGTATGAAAAAAGGCTTAACGTAGATGGCGCAATGCTGCACAAGTACGTAAAGCAGTTATATAGCAAATAAAAGTATTAAGGAAAAAATGGGAATCAAGCCAACGGGAAAGCATAAATGGTCGAGGGGGATTGTGACCCCTCGTTCCCGGTTATAGCATGCTATTACACCTAGGTAACACTCCCGGAACCAAATACTTTGCCGAAACTTGACCTCCGAAATGGTGTCGAGCACAAGACACTGACCGTGGAAGTGAGTACAAAACTCAAGAATCGAAGAAAAGTCCGAAGTACAAAGCCGAAGTTAAACACATAATGAAAAAGGCCAAGAGTCGTTAACTAAGGAGAGTGCAATCCATATATAGCATTATACTACCACTAGGGTGCGCTATCAGCAAGTTCCGTGTAGGTGAATCTCACAGTTACGATTTCCAAAATCGATAACATCATAGGTGTGTACAATTTATATCCTTAAAATAAGCGTTTTTTACATCGTTGTATGCAGTATTATAATAATGTCTAAGGAAATTTGCGGGATAATGTTTCTTGATCGCCTCTTGCATTATTCTTCTGTCATTTTCAGTTCGATCTTTTTTTAAAGTATGGATTCTTTGATTGCGTATCAGATGATTGACTATAATAATTAATACTTTCAAGACCAGCATCAATCACGTTATCGATTGGAACTCAAATTTGAGTAAAAATATAGAAGAATAATGCAAGAGGCGATCAAGAAACATTATCCCCCAAATTTCCTTAGACATTATTATAATACTGTATACAACGATGTAAAAAACGCTTATTTTAAGGATATAACTTGTACACACCTATGATGTTATCGATTTTGGAAATGGTAACTGTGAGATTCACCTACACGGAACTTGCTGATAGCGCACCCTAGTGGTAGTATAATGCTATATATGGATTGCACTCTCCTTAGTTAACGACTCTTGGCCTTTTTCATTATGTGTTTAACTTCGGCTTTGTACTTCGGACTTTTCTTCGATTCTTGAGTTTTGTACTCACTTCCACGGTCAGTGTCTTATGCTCGACACCATTTCGAAGGTCAAGTTTCGGCAAAGTATTTGGTTCCGGGAGTGTTACCTAGGTGTAATAGCATGCTAACCGGGAACGAGGGATCACAATCCCCCTCGGCTATTTATGCTTTCCCGTTGGCTTGATTCCCATTTTTTCCTTAATACTTTTATTTGCTATATATATATATATATATAAAGGTGACTATTTCTGTGCAATTGAAAATATAGTTATTATATTTATTTTTTCGATTTAAAACATTTGATCGTAAAATGTAATGTCTGTACCTGGTCCATCCTTTTGGAATTCAATAGGTCAGTGGCGTTTATTTACTGTAAGAAACGAACCCAATTTCATTGAATTTTCTCTATGAAATGCCCTGCTAGGGATACCCTCCCCAGCAGAAAAATCATTTAATACGTGATTGATTTGTATCCAAGAATACCGATAACGTATCGATGCATGAAGATAACCATCAACATCAGGCAGTTGAATTTTCGATTCCATCACAATTATTTCACTTTACAAATAAGCATTGTATAAGGAAAGTAATAAAGCTGAATGTTCACCATCCCAATCAAATAACATTCTCTCATAAATGTAGATTTCAATAATGGACAACCCTACACACGGGATAGAATATGATATGATTTACAACTTCATTGACATCAAAAGAGTTATTTATGGTAATACCTAATGACGCAGAGACTCGAAAAGACGCGATTGTTAAAATTCACTTCCGAAGATTATTACTACGTCCATTTTCGTTTCGAAGATGGCTAGAACGTTTATTATCAATCACAGATTCTGTTTGGCATTCAGACCTGCTTGTCCCGGTGGGATAATATATATACATTTTATGCAAAAAGTTATTTATAAAATTAGTATAAAAGTGAAAACTGAACTGAAAGTATGATGAAAGGAGTGAATGGATGAAATGTAGGAATTCGAACAGGCTCTTAACATATTCGAAAGGGTATTGTAGGATCCCCTTCAACTACAGAAGAGTCGTATATTATTTAGTTAAAGCGAGGGAGTGAAGTGGCAAGGAATTACTTTTTAGTTCGACGCGATTTGCTTTCATCCATCAGCATTCTTTGTCCAACGATAACTTTTCTGAAACATCACTGATTTGTGTTTAACTTTCGATATGTGGTGTAAATTAATGCTTTACAAGCCCGGTTCGTTGCTGAAGGCAATCGGATAAAAATTACTGATATATTCTGTCCGACTATAACTTCTCTAAAACTCAACCGAATTTTTAGAAATTTTGATACATGGTATAAATTAGTGGCTTCGAGTTCGTTGATGAACGTGATCCAATACAAATTACGGGCGCTACTCTCTGTTGACTGACATAATTTGTTTGACTGTAACTCCTCTAAAACTTAACCACGGGCGTATGCAGGTTTTTTCCAGGGACTGCTAAAATCTATTGCATTCAAAATTTAGAGAAAACTATCAGCCTTTCATTTTAAGAGTTTCGAAATTAAAAAACAGGTATCCTGTTTATAGATACCTGTATTAGTCTGTTATTCCCCCCTCCCCTCCCAGACACACACCACCACCACATATTTTAAATCTAAGAATCTCTTTTAGAAATTTAGATATCGGGTGTAAAATAATGTTTATTAATGGGTGTATCTTTCGATTCCATAAATAAAAAATAAATAAATAAGTATATGCATAACTCGAAGCTTCCTCGTCAGCGGTACATTTTATGCACCACTCGTTACATGTGCAATTAACGGTTTATAATATACACTAAGATTACTGAAGTACAATCAAAAAGACAAGTACAATCAAAAAGACAGAGTAGCTGCCCGCAAACAAGGAACATTTAAATGTGCTTATGCGTCAAAATCCCGAATTCGGCTGTACAATATTAGAAGAAAATACTATATAAATAAACTTTACCAAAAATTCTAAGAAATTCAAGAAAATTTTTGTGAACGAAACTTTACAAAATGCTATTAATTTTTTTTTAATTCTGATATTGATTGTTATGCAAAATTGAATATATATATATATATATATATATATATATATACAAACATATAAAATAAATATGTGAAAGTCACAGGAGCCCGATATAGTAGCTCCATCTAGTGGAACAAAAAGCAAGTAAAACGAAACAAAGTCAGGAAAAGATTTACACTCCAGATATATTGTTATTCAGGAATAAGGACAATGTTTTTATTAGTTATTCATTAATCGGTATTCTGAATAACATTTTACTCAACATGGGAAATGAACTAGACTATAAGGTAAAGTGCCGTGTAAATAAATTATTGTAATCATGCATACATTTGGGAAATCCTTGGATTCCTTTCTTCAGTGCAGCAGTCCTGGATCTGAACGCCCAAATGAGTTCGGCACAAGGCTGGTTGAACAGAAAATGACTAAACAACCAAGCTCGATATAGTAACGCCCCCTTGTGTGATAAAAACGATAAATCCAGGAAATATGAACTTGAGAAGCTGACAAGAAAAATGAATAAAATGCAATGAACTTAACGTACGGAGCAGAAGAAATGAGAAACACAGAAAGAAAATAATAGACATGGTCATGACATACCTTCAAAAGATAGAGTGTCACTGACAAATCATTTACCATATTAACAGAATTTTTAGCGATATGAAAAGATTCAGAGATAACCAAATCGAAAATTGTAAACCCCTTCCAGGATAATGGAGGCAAAAAAATAATCATGCCAGTTACCTGTCATCCACTAATTATTAACGATTGGAAGGGGTTTTTTGTTAATATATTCTGCATTTTATTTATTTTTCTTCTTGTGTGCTTCTCACCCTCATATTTCCTTGATTTTCTTATATTGTTTTGTTTTATTTCTTTTCGTTTCATAGTGGAACTACAATATTGGGCTCGGTTGTTTAGCTACTTTCTATCCAACAGGCTTTTTTTCGCGAGCATTTGGGCGTTTAGTTCCAGGACTGTTACCTTGAAGAAAATAATGAATAAAATATGCTTACTTATCTTCATTTGCGCTGCACTTTATGTTGTGATAGAGTTCATTATTGATTGTGTCCAAAGTGGCGTGCTCAGGGTGATTGGCAGAGGGGGGGGGGGTAAATAAAAAGATGAATTTCACAGGGACCCGGACGGCATAAGCAGTTTATGAAAAGGAAAAGGCGATAACTAGTAAGATAGGGAGTTCCTCTATTTGCTGCGTAGGGGCCTAAAAATTTTGTCGGCGGTACTGCATGTGCTTCACTGTCCATGAAAACTTGAATCTTATGATGTAAAAAAATGACAGTCATAGGGCATAAACTCCATTAATCTTATAGTTTAAGATTAATGGAGTTTATGCACTATGGCTGTCGCTTTTTTTAGTCATAGTTTTGAAGACATTTTTTTTACCTTATAATTTCCGGCCAAGCAGCTACTCTAAACCTGCGGGTGAGTCAAAACGATCTGAGCTCTTCAGTGATATAATTTATTTATTTATTTATTTATTTTAAATAACAAGATAGCATATATGTCAAAGCGTTGCGCAATAAAAAAAAATGGGAACTCTAAATTTAATAAAATTCAAGACTGAATTTCAAAATGTTGTCAAATCCTGTTTACTCTTCTGTCTATTAGGGATGCATAACTGGCATTCCATTTCAAATGCGTTTCGTCAAAAACATCGACAAATAAACAGAACACAAATTAAATGCGTCGCAAAGTGAAACATCCAAGCGAACGGAAACAGCATTACGGAGCAAAAAACTAACACTCGTGTCGATTTCACCAGAAAAACAGGAAGAAATTGAAAAGAAGTTTTGCATCAACCTGCAAAAGACTGCTTTAATGCTCGAAATTGCATGCTAGAAAATTTCACTAGAATTTACATTTTAAAGGTAAATTTAAAGTTACTGTTTGCAATTACTTTCTTATAGTATTGCATCGAGAAACTATTGCCTTTCCAAAAATTTTCGAATGCGAGATAAAATTGAATAATAAGCACTTTTAAAGACCTCTTAAATACATTATAAACACTTTTAGAAAGGTGCCCGTCTGTGACTGTGTGCGCGCGGATTCGATCTGATATGAGAAAATCGGTGGTGATTGCAAATGTGCACTGGTTCGCATCACATTGAAAGCCATTAGCATGCCGTTTTGATCGAAAGACTAGAGGTGCTGAGGAAATTGTAGACTTGTACTCTATAACAAAAATATCGACGCACTAAGAAGGAGTTGTCGGATTGTGATGAAAATGGGTGGATGTGAAGAACATACATAGAAAAAGAAACGATTAAAATTTCACAACAATTTAATCATTTAGAGTTTGACCGTATAGTCAATAAAGCGTTGGTCCACCTCTGGACTGGATGCAAGATGTCACCCGGCGTGGCATAGGCTGATAAAGTTCACGGATGGTATCCTGCGGAAGGTCTTGTGAAATTGTCTCCAACTGTCGGGCTAAATCGTCAACATTCCGGGATGGTTGCAATCGTCTTTCCATGGCGTCCCAAATGTGCTCTATGGGAGAGAGATCAGGAGACCTAGTTGGCCAAGGAAGCGTTGGGCAAGCTGGAAGACAATTCATAGCAACACGTGCAGTGTGCGGTCGAGCATTATCTTGTTGAAAAGTAAGTTCGGGGTGTCGCAAAAGGAACGGTAACACAGCCGGTGGTAGAATGTTGTCTACGTACCGCTGTGCTGTCAGTGTGCCAGAAATGACTACCAAAGGGGTCCGGCTATCAAAGGAGATGACACCCCAGACCATACTCACCTGCCCAGATATACATATGCTGAATGCGCAGTTCCGATGCGCTGGAGCTCCCACTATTTATTCATTGGACACCAAATTTTATTCATTTGCATGTTCGCTCAAAATGTCTTTGCATACGAAATTTCATTGCAATCGGACAACTCCTTGGTGCGTCGATTTTTTTGTTATAGAGTATATATTAAAAAATAAAAAATAAATAAAGTTTTAAATAAGTCATAGTAAAACGAATGTTTTACAAAATTTACATAAATTGTAGGTTATAGAAAATGGATACATCATTTTTATGTGTCACGTGTTAAAAAGCAAAAAATAATCATACAGTTCAAAACATAACGGGGGGAAAAAAACCTATATTTTACAAATTTTAAACGTATCTTAGAAAATCGACGCACTTTAACATTATTGTATTTAAGAAAGCATTACCTTTTAAAAACATAAAACAACGTAATTAGATGAATTCTGATAAAGGATATTTTTGTATAATATTTTAAGAGTCTTTTGAATTTTAATGAATGACATAAGAAAACTATAGTAGCTGAAACATTGAAAAACAATTAAAAACTATGATTTTTAACATAATTATAAATTGTATAGGTAATCGTCTCTTTAGCGTAATCCATTTAAAAATGAAAATGTGTGTCGTAAACAAATCTAACCATTCAACTTATCATTAAAGTGTTCCCTCATACAAGGTAGGATAAAAAAGTTCGGAGACTGTGCTGATATCTCCAACCCTGATTGGAGGAGGGGGAACTATTTTACCGTGGAGTAGAGGCACATGCGACGCGAGATGTGAAAAGGAAGAAGCAGGTCCGCAATGCAGGGTTTTTCCAGACAATGTTTGCCAGTGAACTGTAGTCGTTCGCGTTAGTCGAAAATGGAAATGGCGTTTGAAGAACAACGTGCGAATATCAAATTCTGCCAGCGTTTGGGGAAATCGTCGATAGAAACATTGCACCTTCTGCTGCAGGTGCAATGTTTCTGTCGGTTGTTCTTCAAACGTTGTTCTTCAAGCACCATTTCCATTTTCGACGAACGCGAACTACTACAGTTCACTCACTGACACGCATTGTCTGGAAAAACACCTGTTTCTTCCTTTTCACACCTCGCGTCACATGTGCTTCTACGCCACGGTAAAATAGTTCCCCTCTCCTCCAATCAGGGTTGGAGATATCAGCACAGTCTCCGAACTTTTTGATCCTACCTTGTATATTCAATGCCACCGCTGAAATCGACTTTCGTTGATGTGCTGATTCTATGAAACTAATTGTCTATGAACAACAGATTGCCATGTTTAAAGGTTGTTTGTTTTCGCTGTGTAAAGAGATTATCTGTCAGTTTACGATTTGAGAAAGGAGGACATTCATTTACAAACATCCACCTCGGAGGGATTAAGGACGCTTTGAATCTGTATACAACTAAACATATCATGACTTTGCTGGCTTTAGTGTAAAACTCTCCTGATTGTTCCTGTAAAGTTGCTGCATGTGGCATTGATCATCCACACATATTAACATCAGTTCGTTGTTACATACAAAGCTGCTGCTCGTGTATAAAGTATTAAAATTGAAAATTTTATGTGAAAAAAGGCACCAGGTGGAAGGTGCCATTACGATACCATGTTTGATTGTCCATTCTGACACTCTTTATATTCTCTGATACGAATTTGCAGATTTTTGCTGAAAACGTAGATCTGAAAGAAAAAATTCCATCCTAACGCAAAAGTGCAGAAGGAATCCGATAAAGACAATGGATTCGTTTGACTGTAATGTCGTCACATGCAATCACGAGAATGTAGTTGAACCTCTATCGCGTTGAAGAAACGCTTCTTGTTTTCAACAACCAAGCTGCGAAATGTGAGATTCATTCGTGATTCTTCAATCTCCGGCTGTGGTGGTATTTTATGCGTAAATAGTTAGCGGTCTCATAATGTAAACAGATCCATGTGTTGCGTGAACTGTGGTAGGATCTGCAAGCCATTGTTCGAAGACAATGTTTCGAGGTGCGCCGAAGCTGAAACAGGCGATGGGACTTTCAGGAGCTAGGTCATTTTTGTTGTCATTGTGGGCTCCAATTTTCGCATCTCCATCGGGGTAGTAGTTCAGAAGCACATAGTTGAATTAAGAATTGCAGAGCTTTTTCACTTCACTCCTTATTTCACTCATCAGCGAGGTCCATTCTAAAGCAGGAATTAAAGCACAGAAGAAGGAATATGAAAGTCCAGAATCTCCATATGCCAACGTTTCGCGAGAAAGAGTGTAAGCACGACCATGCACAACAACATTCGTTTGCTGAAACTGCAATTTCAGCAATCTATCAAATATAGTGTCCGCTCGGGGATTTCTATCAAAAATAGTATCCACGATATTTTACAAAATATTCTAAATGCTTTTTTGATATCGTTTCTTTAAAACGTTTTCGATAGGATATTCACCTTTCATTAGAACTTGCAGTTCTTGCACGTAAAACATGTCTTGCATCGCTTCCCCTAGTAAATCACGTATTGTGTAAACTGCAGGCTCTGTATTTACACATTCTGTCACTCTGACTAGTTCTTCCTAGCAGTTTGTTTCATATCCTTTTTTAAAAGTCATCTTAATTTTCGATACACAAACTACGTTACCTTCCTATAAAATGCATTTAGACATGCCGGAGAATCACTATATGACATAAACCAAACTTCTCGTTCATTGTCTCTGTTCACATCAGCAAGAGGTCTCTTAATACTAGAGTGGTAAATATGATTATTTATCTTTTGTCTACCCTGTTCCAGTGGTCGCTACTATAACTGTTCAAAAATTCAGCCTTCTAAGCCATCGAATGGCTGTTTAGGATTCTGGAAAGACATTTAGATATGCATAATCCCCCCGGAGGATGTTTCAAAAATGCAACGTCGTTATGTTCTATCCGATGACCAATACTATAAGTGTGCAAAAATTCAGCCTTCTAAGCTACCGGATGGCTACTTGAGGATTTGAAAAGACATTTAGAGATGCCTAATCTCCCCCTCCTTAGTAATCCGAGATCCTTATGTTCCATCCGATGATTGATACTATAAGTGTGCAAGATTTCAGGCTTCGAGATCACTGGAGAACTTAAAAAGGGTCTGGAAAGACGAAAACACGTTAGACATATATACAGAGTGTCCCAAAAAGATTGAAATGCGCTTTAATTCTTTACCTGTTGGAGATAAGTGGGCAATGTAATTGCAAAAATGTTGAAAGTAAGGTAGGAAATAAGACTACGTTAATGAAATAGTCCTCCCATTAATTTTCAAAAAGTTACACTTTTTAAATTTTTATACGACCCCTTAGACAAATTGGATCAATCAGAAAATTTTTATTTTTAATGCAGCAAGATCATTAAAAAAACCGCATATCTGTATCTTTAAAATTGAGCGAGTTATATTTAATTGAAAATTGAACATTGTGAATGGGGACCCTATATCAAATTAGAAATGTAAATTTGTGACATATCATAGAAAAGATAAAACTGGATGATAATACATAGGAGACATTTTTGCGAATTCCGCGTAGGCTCACGATGCAATCACGGATTCTTAAGTACTTTTCACATTGAGGCATGCCATCTTTTATTTGAAACAATAAAAATAAATAAGTAAACAAATGCAAGTATGTATTTGATTTTGAAATTTAACTTAATTTTTCCAAACGAAGAATAGAACTCACAGACGATTTTTTCTTTCCTTTAACTCTAATTTAGCCGTTTCAAATGTTTATAGTAAAATCATTTAAAAAAACTAAAGAATGCAATGCAGACGATTTATTTTTTAATTTACGTATTTATTCCCAGTATTATTTCTATTCAATACAACTAAACTTTTTTTTAATATTATACCAAAATAAAGAAGAATAGAAATCATTCAGTGAATCGTCAGCATGTTTAGTTCTGAATTGACGAATTAAGAACGCGTAACTGGTTGTGCATTATGGTAATTTTAACAAATAACGAGCTCTTCGAATTAACTATGATTTATGCTCTGTGTAATAAAAATACTGCAGTAACTGCTCGAAATTTTGGACGGCGATATCCAAACTTGCCTGAGATTTCACGTACATTTGTTTATTGGATGATCAGGATATTAAGAACTACCAGGTCATTTCATCAAAGACCTGGTCCTGTAAGAAATCGTTTGTACACAGAGGACCAAGAAACTGACATCATTGCATATTTTTCTTTCAACCCACAAACAAGCATTCGAGAAGCAAGCGAAACGTTGGGGCTACCTAGGATGTCAATTGCTAGAACACTTGGAAAATACCATCGGTATCCATTTTATATTCATGGACTTCAAGCACTTCATCCCTCCGATTTGGGCCGGCGTGTAGCATTCTGCAACTGGTTGTTAATCCAACAAGACATCAATTCGAACTTTGTTAAGAACATTCTGTGGACTGATGGATGTTTGTTTACGGAAGGTGGAGCAATTACTACTCACAACGATCATTATTGGGATAATACGAAACCATTTTTTGTCCCTGAAATACATCACCAGAGCAAGTTTTCTGTGTCTGGATGGTGCGGATTTTGGAATGGAAAACTGATTGGTCCTGTATTTTATGAAGTGACTCTTACAGCTGAAAAATACATGCAGCTTATTTTAAACGGTACTGTAACGGATTTTATGGGGACAACATTATCGTTTCTAAAAAACATGTATTATCAACAAGATGGCGCGCCTGCACACCAGGCTATAATTGTGACAAACTGGCTCAACGAAAACTTCGATAAACGGAGCATTGGTTTGAAAGGAGCCACAGAATGGTCCCCCAGATCCCCTGATTTATCCCCTCTCGATTTTTACATATGGGATCGTCTTCGAACACTAGTTTATAATACTCGTCCACTAAACGCAATTGACCTTAAACAAAAGATAATTGATGCTTACATTAAGAACATTTGACATTGAAATATTGAAACATTTGAACAAACATTGAAACATTGAAACATTTTGAGAATGCTTTATGAATTGATTTCGTGAATTGTATTTCTGGCATTTGTAACGAAATTTGTCCCTTTATATCAGTGCTCTTCTATCAATGTATGCATATTTTAATTATGTGCCCCAACCGCGTAGGGAGTACCACTGCTTTATATGATCTCTGTCTCTGCAATGCTTTATTTAGATGCATTTGTGATAAAACATTTTGACACATATTAACATAATTTTGATCTAAACAATTTCCATAGTCAATTTATTTATGATCCCTATTTTCATTGATGAAATAGCCTTTCACATGGTACAAAAAAGTGGCATTAGTCAGATTTTTCCCTTTATCATAATTCAGTTGATTTTAAAAATACAGATATGCGGGGTTTTTTTAATGGTCTTGTTGCATTAAAAATTGAAATTTTCTGATTGACCGAATTTGTCTAATGGGATCGTATAAAAATTTAAAAAGTGTAACTTTTTGAAAATTAGTGGGAGGACTATTTCATTTACGTAGTCTTATTTCCTACCTTACTTTCAACATTTTTGCAATTTGCATTGCCCACTTATCCCCAACAGGTAAAGAATTAAAGCGCGTTTCAATCTTTTTAGGACACCCTGTATAGTATAATGGTTCCTCTATCTATCTACGTACTATCAATCGATTTACCTATCTTTTCAGCATCTTCGCCTTGTCCTCAATCTATCTTCATGTGAAAGAAACAATAAAAATTGGAGACTTTAATTAACTAAAAATCTAGCGCTTTATTTGCAATCCTTATTTACTTGTTCTGTTCTCTCGGAATGCATAAATGTCATTTCGTTTCGTGTTAGTCCTCGAAGGGATATTGCAAATTAAATAGAACTCGGAATTAAATTTGCATGTCAGTGATATTTTGCAAGAAAAGCAGCAAGAACACGGATCGGCGAACTGACGTGTGTATCAAGTCAATCTGATCTTCGGGGTATATATAAAGCAATTGTTTCTTTATAAAGTGTTTACATTACAGCTTTAAATTAAATATTAATTGTATTTACGTTTAAAAGAAAATGTGTTATTATTTTTAAATTGCATAAGTTTTACATATTTACATCTATGTCTTGCATTTTGTTGTAAGATATTAAATATTACGTACATATTTTTACCTTCCTTACACCCGCAAACACTTAGAAACTTCAAAAATTTTTGGCGAGTAGTCTATAAATTATATATTATAATATACATATTTGTATATGAAGGCACATATATATACATGCATGTATGTACAGAACATTTACGAATATGTATATACGCATATTTAGAATTTGATTGCTTTAAATTTGCCTATAAACAAACTCGAACCGGGGGAAAAAATATATGACAATACTCACTAACTTGAGTTTAAATACAGAATACTAGATATTTGTGTGACTCAAAATGAAGCAAGGGATGTTTCAATTAAAAAATATATTTTTTCAGGGAATTGGAAAGGAAATAATTTTGCAATTCAAAATTTCCATACTAGGTACGCTGGAATCTGTGCATTTCATAAGTAAAGAAGGCGCAGCTCTCACAATAATTATTCGACCTTGTTCTGTAATGAACTCGGTCTGTATGACATTAATTTGTACCACATATCACAATAACAGAATATGTAGTAGGTCCCGTTTCAGAGGAGTAATTGCGAATTATATATATATATATATATATATATATATATATAATTTGAAATTTTTTAATCGAAAACTATGCATGAACTACGGTAAGTACAAACAAGAAAGATCAATCATGCACAAGCATTGATTATGAAACACTTTCCAACTGAAATGCAATTTTATTTAAAAATTTCTAAAATGTGATACATTCAGTGGTGATATCTTTTACATTATCACAGTACTACAGTAATTTATCATACTTAAATATTTAAAACTGTATTGAAATATAAATCATCTGATTCTCTATGCAAAATCAATGAATATTTCATTCATATAACTTGTATTCCAGACTCCAGAGCTAAATAATTTTGTGTGAAAAAAATTCAGCAATTCTTATGTAACTCACCTTACAATCGCTTGAGATATTTGCATTCTGCATAAGTTAAAATTAGGCTTCGTTGAAGAAATAATAAAAGTTTAGGGATCATTTAAAATCATAACTATTGTAATTGCTTAGGCACGGAATTTAGATACACAAATAATACACAGATACACAGATAATATATGTGCGTGTGTGTGTATGTATTCAAAGTATTGGAATTGTGCCGAAGATCGGAACTCGAATTTTCGAAGGATCTACACGTTTTGGGACTTCTAGAATACGAAAAAACTATTTTTAGGAAGACGTCTGTGTGTGTAAGGGTATATCTGTGTATATTTCTGCGTGTCTGTGAGGATATTACCTCCATTCTAATTGAAAAACTAATGGACCGAATTTCATAAAATTTGGTAGGTATGTTTTTTGTAGGAAACCATGATGTTCATTAGATTATAGTACGATTCGTAATAAAAGAGTCTGCCTTCTTTGCGAAATGGCCTTCAGAAATTGCCTTTATCCACTCCAGCTAAAAACTAATGGAACAAATTTAACAAAATTTGGTGTATAATATTTCAATAACCTACAACTGATTTATATAACAAATTTAACAAAATTTGGTGTATAAATCATTTGTAGGTTATTCTAGTACGATTTGGGAAAAAGGAACGGGCTATTTTTGCAAAATGGCCCGCAAAAATCACTAAATATAAAAATAAAAGACTACGTATGCTCAATTATATGAATTAAATTCCTATTTTATATGTGATTTTTGACAACAAAAAGAATAAGACTAACCCCATTACTCTAGGACTAGCCGTTCTTCAGATATTCTAGTTTTTTTCGAGTTTTCGCTACGCCACCTTTGACAATAAGTTCAGCAATCAAACGAGAACCAAATTTAAGTTTAACGGGCCAATTCAATGTCATTTAAAATACTTGTGGCTGTTATTTTGTGCAAATAAACTCAAATTATTATTGAAGAAATAAAGAGAACGTGAATATGAGTCTGCAGGGAAAGACATATGCTGCTCACATCAGAATTTTTAACAGTATTACAACAATGATTTATAGAAGTGAACGGGGATTTTTTGCAGACCATTTCGAAAAAATTGTATGATCTATATTTAAAGATCCACCAAATTTTTGTAGAATAAAATGTTCAACAAATTTAAGTTGTGTACCAAATTTTAACTCTCTAGGACGTAGCATTAAAAATGCCATCAAATAAGTATATCATGAAGAGTTATATAAAATTAAAAAAAAATTTGAAAAATTGTTATCTACCAAATTTATTTTAAAATGTGAAGCCTCTCTCATATACAAATAATTAAACTGTTGGAAAGATATTTATTATATAATATATCTCTCTTTTCTTTCTGGAGTATATTCCAAAAATCAGAATTGAATTGAATTTGTTTTTCTCCCTATATTAAATAATTTTTAATTAAAAAACTACTTAACATATATTACTGAAAATTTTTTTATATATTTTATGGGATAATGTAAATATTTTCTGAAAATTTCGAAGCAATTTGTGAATTTTAAATGTGCTTAAAAAATATTTGAAAAATTAGGTCCCATAGGTTCAATGTATTTCATTTTTTCAATCCGGGTTCAATAAAAAACTAATTGGGTGATATTATTTATTTATATTCCCATAGGTCCCACAGACCATCTGAACAACATACTAAAATTTCATTTCGATAAAGTCATTTTTACGGCAGTTATCGTGCTAACGGACAGCCAGACAGAATGAACAAAGTCATAAACACTTTTCAACTATGTTGTAAAGTGTTAAAAACCACCTCTAGCATATCTGTTACGTAACTATAAACCAAGACTAAGGATAAAAATAGAAGGTAACTTATCACTATAATGGAAAGGGGGTGAGGGGAAGATGAGTATACAAAATAAAATTCTATATATATATATATATATAGAAATATATATAAAATAAAAAACAAACACGGCAAAAATAAGAAAAGGTAACAATAAATAGCTCAAGATTGAAGATCAAGATATGGAGAACAATCAACTGAAACTACACAAAAAACGGCGGTTAGTTCGAAATTGCATTCTCGTGAGAACACCCATACAATTCGAATTAAAACCGATAGAATAGCCGGTTTCTGACAGTGGCGATAATATTTACCTATGGACACCATTGGAACTATCTACTGGCTAGTGGAAGGACAAATAATAAAAACCAGAATTATAAAAAACAGAAATATTATCTCACAGGCACAGCCACCACGTAGCATTTTACATCTCTTCGTCAAAGCGAGTGGACACCGGAATGATTATACTTATATATATATATATATATATATATATATATATATATATATATTCGACATTAGCACAATATTTTCCGACCACATTCAGCAGCGAATTTGAACTGTAAAACATATATTTTCACAACATATCCAAGCTGTAAAAAAAATCTGTTAAGTTTTAGAAAAGTGATCAATGAACATACAGTAAAAAGGAAGTAGCAGGTGCAAATTTTATCCAATCACGTTCAGAAACAACAACAACTCAACCTGTAAGATATATTATCTGAACCACATATCCAAATTGTAAAGAAATCCGTTAAATTTTAGGGAAGTTATAATCGTTCAACGCATACATCAGTAAAGGGGCAGCAGTACCACTAATTAATTACTCGACCACTTCCATCAACGAACTTGGGCTGTAAAATGTTATTACTTACCACATATCCAAATTGAGGGGAAATTTGGTTGTTTCAGAGGATTTATCGTTGAATATAGTGAGTATCAGAAAAGGGGAGGGGGGTCGGGAGTAGCACGCTCATTTTTTGTCTGCCATGTTCAGAAACGAAATGGACCTGTAAGAAATGTATCTTCACCACATATCTAAATTATAAGAAATCAGTTGTTTTTGAAAAAAAATATCGTGGAATATAAGGAGAACGTTAAGGGGGCATAACACGTGCAATTTTTATTCCAGCACGTTCAACAACAAACTTGACCTGTAAAACCTCTGCATCTCATATCCAAATTGTAAAAAAACCAGTTAAGCTTTAAAGAAGATATAATCGCACAATAGTAAAGGGGACGCAGCACGCTAAATAATTATTCGACTGTAAAATATTAATATGTACTACGCATTCAAATTGCAGAAAAATTTAGATATGTTTCAGCGGAATTACTGTCGAATAATGCATATTAGTAAAAGTTTCGGGGGGCAGCACGTGGAATTTTTGTCGTATCACTTTCAGCAACGAACTCGACCTGATATTTATCTGAAGTACATATCCAAATTCTAAAGAAATTGATAAAGTTTTAGAGGAGAATGACATAAGTAAAAAATCATTTCAGTAAAAAGCACGTGCAATTTTTTTATCCGATCACTTTCAGCAATGAACCCAGTCTAAAATGTTAATATGTACTACATATCCAGATTTTAAAAAATTCGGTTAAGTTTTAGAGCAGTTATAGTCGGACAAAGCATGCACACAACAGCAAATTCCTTCTAGTAGTTAAAATTAAATAACTTACTCACTTTGTTCCCTCGCTTCAATAAACTTAACTGAAATCAAGTTTTTGAATCCTGCTCATAGTGCAACAAACTGAACCACCGGATCGAGTTTGCTATTATTGAATTTCAACAGCAACGAATTGTCATTTACTATGGTATCACGGAATTATATGTACCGCAAAATAATAATCATTAACGTGGTTTGTCTGATTTGTACAGTCAACACATTGTTAGCAAACAAATTCTTCTGAATACAACTAACGGTTAGGATCTCTGCAGGGGATCTTTGATAAATTAAAGCAGTGAGACATCAGTATTTTATTTTATGTCGCATCATTCAGAATATTATCTCAATTCTCCAGATGCCTGATCCAGGAAGATTTTTGGGATACAAAATAAATTGCTCTGATGTAATATTGTCTTGACGTATTTTACATGACTTGAAATTAAACTTTTTCTTATTTAATTATTTATATAAAAATTACTGATAACTGTTAATGTAGTTTATTATAGCTAAAATTTTGAGGTAAGTTTCGAATATTTTTTCAGCATAAGTAAAATTTATTCTGACTTATACATTTTAACAAAACGAATGAAAATATTAAATTGTCTGTTGCAGGCATAAAATACGTAATAGTAAAATACATAAAAAATTTTCTATTATTATCATACGTACAGTCTGTTTCAAAATTATAAGACCACTCAAAATTCCGCCCTTTCTCAACAAAGACAACATTGAATGTGAATTTCAAAGAAGGTGTATGAAACGAAACAATTTTGCAGTATTAAATTAGCTTAGAAAGAAAAATCTGATGTGGGCAGCACATGACTTTCCCTGCAGACTTATATCCACGTTCTCTTTATTTTAATTACATTTATTTCACTTTTATTCAATTTTCGTTCTCATTCGGTAACCGGGCTTATTTTCAAAGGTGGCGTAGGGAAAGTACGAAAAACTAAAATATCTCGAGAACGGCTAGTCCTAGTGTAATGGGGTTGGTCTTATTCTTTTCGTCGTTAAACATTACGTATTAAACGGGCATTTTATGGATATATCTGAGTATACCTAGTTCTTTAGTTTAGATTTTGAAGATTTTTGCGGGCCGTTTTGCAAAAAAAGGCAGGTTATTTTTTTCCGAATCGTACCAAAATCTAATCAGCACCAGAGTGACCTATACGTGACTTATCTACCGAATTTTGTGAAATTCGGTCCATTAGTTTTTCAGCTAGAGTGGATACAAGCTTTTGCGGGCCATTTCGCAAAAAAATGCGGGTTCTTTTATTCCGAATCGTACCCAAAACTAATCAGCACCAGCCCCGCCCACAAGTGACTTACCTACCAAATTTTGTGAAATTCGGTCCATTAGTTTTTTAGTTACAGTGGATACAAAATCTGCACAGACAGACAGACACACAGACAGACAGACAGACAGACACACAGACAGACAGACAGACAGACAGACACACAGACAGACAGACAGACACACGCACAGACGTCACGCTAAAAATGGTTTTTTCGTATTCTAGGGGTCTCGAAACGTGTAGATCCGTCGAAAACTCGAGTTGTGATTTTCGGTATGATTCCAATACTTTCCCTATACATTACCATGTATTGCAGGGAAAGTAAAAAACAGATCGAATATTATTTTCGTGCCAAACGATTTTTCGAAATCACCGTGTTACATAAATATAAGACCACTTTAGATTTTCTAATAATGCAGATAATTTTGGTTTAGATTACAGTTAAACTCCGAAGTTAAAACAATCTGGAAAGGTTGGAAAGAAGGAAAAAAGGCAGAAATTCAGAATTGAACTGTTTGATTCGTTGGATTATTAAAATGCCTCATGGAAGTGATTTGTCTGAAGTAAAAGTGCGAAAAGTTTGGTTCTACAATGGAAAAGGAAAGTCGGAACGTGAAATAAGTAAGATTCTTAATCGTTCTAAAAAGACTATTCACAATTTTTTGAGTAAAAAAGAATTGTATGGAAAGCAGAAAAGATATGGCCGCAAAAAGCAGTTATCAGCTCGTGATAATAGACAAATTTTCCAGCTTACAACGAAAAACTACCAGTCCACTTATAAAATAGCACAGCAGACAAGTAAACAAGTGTCTTATGTAACTGTGTGGCGAAGTTTGAAGTTGAATGTTGATGTTAAATTTCGGAAACTAAGAATCTTAAAACCACGACTTCTTAAACATCATAAAGAAGCACGTCTGAAGTGGGCAAAGAATGTCATATCCTGGAACTCTACATGGAAAAATATAATATTTTCGGACGAGAAAAAATATAACTTAGACGGTCCGGACGGCAATAACTACTACTGGCATGACTTAAGGCAAGAATCTCGTGAGTTCTTCAGTAGGCAGATGGGAGGCGGTTCCGTTATGGTGTGGGGCGCTTTCTCATATGCAGGAAAATGCGATCTGCAAAGAGTTTATGGCAAAATGAACTCGGACAGTTATCAACAAATGTTATGCGGAAGTCTGATACCCGTCGGGCCACTTTTAGGAGAGCCGAAATGGAAGTTCCAACAAGATAATGCTCCCAGTCATGCACCTAAATCAACAAAGCATGGCTCAAAAGAGAAAAGATTGATGCTATTTCTTGGTCGAGCCTTAGCCCTGACCTAAACCTCTTAGAAAACCTGTGGGGTTATTTGTCTCGCCAAGTATACGAAAACAACAATCAATATCATTCGGCATATGAATTGGAAGTCGCCATTAGAAATGGGACAATATTACCGAATCTGTCTTTAAAAATTTAATTAAATCGATACCAAATTGTGTGTTTCAAGTTATTCAGAAAAATGGTGGAGCAACAACTTACTAAATTTGCTAAAACTTTCTTTTTCCACATGTGGTCTTATAATTTTGTAACAGGTATTTGTGCCACTTTTTGTTATATTGCTGTTATATTGTTTTCTAAATGAATTTCGTACATGTAAGTTGCTAAATTTTATTTAAAACTTGTTCTGACCTGGAGTAGTTTTGATTTTGAATAAAAAAATATTTCATTAATTACCTAATTAACAAAAAGTCTCGTGGTCTTATACTTTTGTAACAGACTGTAGATAAAAGAATAACACGATAAAAAACTAAAGCCTTGAGTTTCTTGTCCCTTTCTGTAATATTATTGATTAATTTGTAAACAATCGCCTCGAATAATTGTAGAGTTGGGCAGTATATTTTACTTTTGCATTAGAGCTCAAGCAAAGGATACGGTCGTCATGCCACCTATAAAAAATTAAACAAATTGAAAACTCTGACACTTATGTTCAATTATTAGAAAAAGAAATTTTAAGTAATGCTTTCAAGACTCAATTGATAATAGTCCGGAAATGTATCAGCTGTGGTTGGGGCTATATACAATAGCCACGCCCACATTTGTACACTCTCATTCGGTGGTTTTGTGGAAGGAACTGAAATAGAATTTATTTGCAATTAATATGAATGACGGGTAAAATTTTTAGCCGATCATTTTATATCACTATTTTTTCAAGTATTAAAATAACCAAGGAAAAATACGAAAATTGAAATAACTTTTCGTTATGGATTACATATTGGCACTAATTTTGCTATTTCATGTCAAAATTTTATTTTATTTTATTCATAGATTGGCAGGTCATGAGTAAAATGTTTGACTGCATCCTTTCGGACAACCCTTAGTTTAGCCAAAGGAGAATAACTTCATTCTATCTCCAACCCCCCCCCCCACACACACACACACACACACACACATACACACACACACTCACCCCACACACACAATGTATGAGAATGAGATTATAAAATATTAAAATTGAAAAAAAAAAATTCGTACTGTTCATATGTATCGATAATGTTTTAAAAGTCTATATTATATAAAAAAATGATTTCTTTAATAAAGTATAGGCGAAATATCTGAACTTGAAGCTCGAGAAGGTTGCGCCGAATTAAGCCGCAACGATTTCAAATAGGTAATGCATTTAATCACGGACAGTCCTCTCATAAACACAGTGGCTAGTAATGAAAAAATGTATTTCGCCGCTGAAAAATTCATTGTGTACGGTTTCATCAAATTTCTCCCAAATTAATTTAGAGCAATTGACCATTAATTACTTCTCCATTTTGTAAAGGGCTCTCCAGTTGTGTCGCGGGCCACATCCAAATTATGAAACAGTTTTGTAACCTGTAAAACCAGCACGCTTTTAAATAAAGCATTTTAAACAAATTTAATTATTTAATATAAATTAACAGCACTTACGAGTCACTTAAAGCGTGTCAACATGATTTAATTGCAATTCATATTTTTTAAATATTCGTAAAATTGCTTTAAACTTTAACTATTTATTTAATTCTCGTTCTAATCTATTTTTAAAATATGTTTTACTATTTACCAGCTGATTGTTTATTTTTATTTATTTTTTTATCTATCATTTTTTAGAGATGAGTCTTTTAGCAGGCATTTTTAAGCAGCTTCAACTAACTATAAATGCGCGGGAAAATAAGAAATCCGCGAAAGATAAATGCTCAACTAATTCATAAAAAAGAAGATCGTGATCTCAATAGAGCAGTTTTTTAGTATAGGCAAAGTAGTCAAATGTTGGAAGTCAGCAATTAATAAAGGGCTTACCCTGTCCATATTTCATATAATCTTTTGAAATAGCTTTACTAATAGCACTTTTGTACCTGAGAACACTGCTATATACCGCAGTCTTAGGCTATTTGCTTCACAATATTCAGCAAATCTGATGTGGGCAGCACACGACTTTCCTTACATAATTCAATGAATTTACTTTTATCACAGGTAAAGAATGATGAAAAGATCTACAGCACAGTGTTTGTAACATTGAATTTTACATTTGGCGCTTTTCCGGATGACAACATGTAAAGCTATTTTGTACCCAATTAACTTATATTTCACACGACTCTAGATTAACAATTACCAATACGGATAGCATCCTCAATAAGCAATATAGTTCATATATTAAAATATTGTAATAATAAATTCATCAGTAAGGCTTGATTTTCATTAACTTCGCGTCATTTTTGCAATTTCAGCGATATTTCCGTCAATCTTGGGGCTAAATATCGCCAAGTTGGCAATGTTTCGATAGATTTTTCTCCAAGTTCTCCATATGTATCGTTAAGTGCTACAAACAAACGGAAAGCTGCGCATTTCTTATATACTAGGACGTATGCCAGTCGTATGATGGAATTAAAAGTTTGCAAAGCATTGCCTCCTATTTAGTGTCATTTTTATTAATTTGGTGACATTTTGCAATGTTTCTATCGGCGATTTCCCCAAACGCTGGCAAAATTTGATATTCGCATGTTGTTCTTCAAACGTTATTTTCCATTTTCGACGAACGCGAATGACTACAGTTCACTGACACGCATTGTCTGGAAAAATCCTGCACTGCAGATTTCTTCTTTTTCACATCTCGCGTCACATGTGCCTCTCCGCCACGGTAAAATAGTTCCTCTCTCTTCCAATCAGGGTTGGAGATATCAGCACAGTCTCCGAACTTTTTGATCCTACCTTGTATATCAACGTTTTAATACAATACCCTGCCGAGGAATTCTAACCTTTCTCCAAATCAGGATTTCTAATTGGTTTTTTGCTTAAGATGCTTGGGTTTTAACTTATTCCATTCAATACGTATTTAAAAACATTCAATTCATAGTTCCATTCTTAGAAGCTGAATTAAAAACCATATTGAGAAAGAAAAATTTCATAACTGTCATTTTCAGAGGAAATTGAAAACTGTTTACAACCAGCAAATTAAACACCGTATTTGAATGAGAACTGATTTGTTTTGCAGCATTTACGTGTTATAAAAGAGTTCAATTTTAAATCGAATTCAACATCTAAAAAGCTGGAATTGACTAGCCGATAAACAAGTCACTCCAAAATTCTGATCAACTATTTTTTTTTCTTTACACGCCAGTGTGCAAATTATGTTTAAACATTATTCGCCCACACTTTTTAAAAGTGTAAGAACATAATTTTCAAAAACAGGATGTAAAATATTTCAAAGTAATCTATGAAATAACAATGTATTTTGAGGTTATAATTGTTTGGAAGATGTCACTTTTTTTACCAAGATGGTTTTGTCACTGAACATAATAAAGTTTATTAAATTTCTGGGAATTCTTTCAAAGTATTTATACAGTGTATTTATACCTTACCAATAGAAACATTGCCGTTGCTCGGAATATTACTAAAACAAATTTACGAGGTACAAAATCTGAAATATTTCAGCCATAAATGTGTTTTCTACTGAACTTAAGCCAGTTAAATAAACTAATTCACAAAGCAAAATATTACATTCTCAAAACAATGCCGCATTCGCAATTTATTTCTTCTCGTATCATTCCAACTCATCAACTGGACGGTGACCAGCTTATATACCCTATCTGAAAAGCTCTGGAAAAGAGCACGTGGCTCAAGGAATTCTTACCCAATCTCGAAATTCGAGAAGGTTGCAGAACTCGCCGAAAGTCGCCAAGTTGGCGACATTTAATACCATTTGTGTTAACCCGAATTTGCCACCAAGATCAAGTGACCCGGACCTTTGAAAAATAACAATAGTTGCCTGTAAATGTCGTTTTCCCTTAAGGACAGGCAATATGCTATAAAGATATTAATAATATAAACACCTTGATTTATCTCTGTTTATCTATCTCTAGGTAAGGCTGCTACAAAATGTTACCAAACGTGTTTCAGTCACAGATAAACATTTCATTCATACATAAAGAGCAGAACTCTGGACCTTTACAAGCGTATGTCATCAGATACTAAAAGTAAATCCATGATGTGGGCAGCCCGTTTCCTACATAATGCAATGACTATACTTCTTTCACAGCGAAAAATTGTGATGTAACCATGGAGCTTTACGTAGCGTATGACATCAGATATTGAAAGTGATGTTCTTTTATTTCTTATCATTTTATAAATTTTTATTTGAGATATACGACTCAACTCAGTAAACAAACTCAATAAAAGTAAGAAACTTTCTTGAGTGTTTTTTGTTTATTACTTATAGGACAGAATGCCCGCGGATCTCACTAATTTTAAATATATTCAATGAACTGACTGGCTGGCTAAGTGGGTGAAGGGTGGTGTATCAAAATTACTGAACACTTCCATAATAGCTAAAATATTGGTTTGGGTAGCGTTCAATCCATCTCAACTCCATGATCAAAGAAAAAAATCTAAAATTTCAAAATTCGAATTAGTAGGTGAGAATGCATGGGAGTAATTAAAAAACCTTTAAACCAATTTATTTAATTATCTAGAACTTCCACTCTAACAAGAATCTTGGTTTTTGGTCTCATTTGAAACGCCTCATTTTTCGGGTCAAAATCTGATATTTTGAAAATTCGAATTAGAGGGTAACAATGCAAAGGAATAATTAAAAAACTTCAAAACCACTTTTCGAAATGACCGAGCACTTCCAACTCGAAACGGAATCTCGGTTCTGGTCTCATTCAATCCGTTTCAGCTTTCATATCACCCACCACCACCAAAAAACATTTTTTTCGAAAATTCAAATTAGGGGCAATGATACAAAGGGGTTAAAAAAAACTTTCACTACTTATCCTCTCACAAATATGCAGCATTCCATTTTTACTTTCTCTTACGTAGTAATTATTGACAAAGCATTGTTCTCACGAAAATTTTCGATTTCGATATTTTAATGGCAATATATATTTTAAGACCTCCTGAACACGTTTTGACTATTTTTGGAGTGATGTCTGTCTGTCTGAAGTCTATGATCGATTTTTTGTGTACAGCATAACGACCACAAATATTAATGGATTTTCACAAAACTTTATATCCGAATTTGTTATGAAAAACTCTAGAGCTAGATAGATTTTTTTTTTAAATTCGAGTGAAAACTTAGGATTTTATTCGAAATTTTATACTTTTTAACCTGGCAATATAAGACAAAATTTGACATAATCATGCATAAAAGGGTTTATTTCTGGCAATGGATACAATGTTATTTGTTCGTGACCTCATTAGTCCTCTTTGGGGAAAGTATCCCCCCCGGGGGGAGGGGGTACATTGTCAAGGATGGTATTAATCGAAAAAAAATTTTCAAGTCTTTTAAAGTGAAGGGTACTACTCTAAGTAGTAATCATTTGACTCACGATACCAATTTTTCAAACATTTTCTTGTAAAATATGAAAAAGAAAATGAATTCTCGTATGAGAAAGTCGAGTTGGGCCACACTTCAGTTAATTACGATTAGATTTGAAAAGTTTTTTGATAATCAGAACTTTTATTTAAACGTGCAGGCGTCACATTTAATGACCACCAGCCATCTAGAACGTGCGAGGCGCAGGTGTAAATGGCCAATTTCAGATATTCGCAACAATATTCAAGTTTAGAAGCATGTACATAAATTTTTCCTCTCATGTATTAGAGTATTTAATGCTTATCAAACTATTTCGTGCACATGCATTACACACGATTGCTGTTCATAATCTTCAAACTTTCAGTCAATAACAGAAGTTAAAACGAATTCCTTGTTTACCGTTATGGGGGATGGGCTTAAATTCATTCGGCTAAAAGCAGCCCGTCTGTACAATGGCACCAAGAAGTCTGATGACTTTCAAGTTTAGAAACTGATTAATCAAAATAATTACTTTTAACGGAGCTGGAACTGAAATGAAAACTTTTCCGAACTTTACAGGGCTTTATTCGACAAACTTGAAATTTATTTGTGCTTAGAATTTTTAATATCCCCCCCGTGTTTGTGTTATCTGAAAATCGGTAAGATTTAAATTTGGCTAATGGAGTGTTGTGTATTGATTGTTTTTGAGAGGCAGAGTGGTGTAAGTTTTTTGAGAATCCCTTCGTATCCTCACCCTTAATTCAAATTTTTCAAAATTTTCAATTTTTTATCGCTGATCTGGAAGCTGTAACGGATCGAATGAGACCAAAACTGAGGTTCTGGCTCAAGTGGAAATGCTCGATCATTTTAAAAAGTGATTTAGTATTATTATTATTATTATTATTATTATTATTATTATTACTATCATTATTATTATTATTATTTTGCATCATCACCCTTTGTTCGAATGTTCGAAATATTAGATTTTTTTCACTGACCTGGAAGCTAAGACAAATCGAATGAGACCAAAAAAAAAAAATCTAGCTAGAGTGGAAGTGCTTGATCATTAATTGCAGCATGATTTTGAGTTTTTTTATTATTCCATTGCACCACCATCTACTGCACCGTTGTCTAATTCAAATTTTGTGAAATTTCATATTTTTTCTCTGATTTCGAAGATGAGATGGAAAAGCCAACATTCTAGCTATAGTGGAATTGTTTGATAATTTTGATACATCACACCCTCACTCAATCAATTCACTGTATATTATATAGATATTCTGCTCTTAATTGTTATTTTTTTTTTTTTTTCTGCTGCTGTTGTTTTTGGTTGTTGTTTTAGTTTTTGGTTGTTGTTATATTTTGTTGTTTGTTGTTGTTTTTGGTTGTTGTTGTTTGGGTTGTTGTTTTTTGTTTTTGTTGTTTTTACTGTTATTGTTTTGTCATTACTATTTATATTTTTATTTTATTATTTTACATTGTATGAGCATCTCATTTGTACTATTTGATGTACTATTTGGTGTTGTAGATCCTAATAAAGTTTTGTATATATAAATTTATGTGAATGTATAAATTTATAGAACGAAATTTATTTTTGCATTTCGGTATTCCATTACTAGCAATGGTTTTAATGCGGAGCGAGGGCAAATATATCCAAAAACGAGACCGAAAACATCCATTTTTACGCAGTTCTTACAATAAAATGCTTACCGTGCAGACATTCTGTATCGGAATGTTTTGTAATCCAAAATGTTAAACCTCATCAAACCAAACCAAAATGTTAATCTTGCATAATGAAATACGTCTGTCTGCGTGTGCATCTGTGTGTATATCTGTATCATCTGTAGAAAAAAATCGAAGCTTCGGATAGCAAATAAATTCTATAAGAGAATACTTTAAGTACCTGTACAATACGGCTCGGTAATTTTTTTTTTTAATTCAAATTGGTTCAAAAGTTATTTGTTCACATTTAAAGCTGAAATATGAACAAATATTCCCCATTTTTAATCCAATTGTTGCGCAAACGATTATGCTCGAATACAAACACTTACTTCCAAGGGTGTTTGTTCTGCGAACGATGTCTCAAACTTTTGGTCTAGACTTTAAGTGCTATTTTGGAGGGAGGGGGGTGATTTCGTGAATTTAAAAAATAAATGTTCCCATTTTATGTAATTTTTTCAAAATTATAAATGTGTTCTGAAAATTTGATTTAAATCAGTAGTCCATACGGTAGTTTAGTCACTTATGGATTACCCTGGTGCTGATTAGATTTTGGTACTATTCGGGAATCAAGAACCTGCCTTTATTGGCAAAATGGTCCGCAAAAATCGTGATATTCTAAAATAAAAGACTACATATACCCAAATGTATCAATTAAGTGCTTGTTTTATACGTAATTTTGAACGGTGCAAGGAATAAGATCAGCCCCATTACTCTGGGGCTGGCCGTTCTCGAGATATTTTAGTTTTTCCGCATTTTTGCTACGCAGCGTTTGAAAATGCATGGAAACGAAAATCGAATTGGAAGTGCAAATTCAGTGTAATTTCAAGTAATTTTGTATGTCATTTTGTGCAATTAAACTCAATTTAATGAATTAAAGAAGTACAGAAAAAATAAATTTGAATCTGTAGGGAAAGTCGCGTACTGCCCACATCAGAGTTTTTATTGTACTAATGAGTTCGAGCGGCATCATTTTCGAAGTGAACATTTTTTTTCAAAATTTTGATCTTTTATTTAATTTCTAATACAACCGCCTTGAAGCAAAACGCCTCGGCATAATTCTACTGTCCTTTCTGATGATTTTTACTTTTTCACACTATGTAATATAGTATAAAGTATTGTTTTCAGGAAAAATTTCGAATTCGAGATTTTGATGCCTATATATGTCTTAAGACTTCCTGAACACGTTTTGACAATTTTTGGAGTTTGTCTGTTTGTCTGTGTGTATCTCTGTGGTAGATTTCTTGCGTACACTATAGCGGCAACAAATATTAATGGATTTTCACGAAACTTTATATTCGGCTTTGTTATCGAAAAATCTAGAGCTAATGGAATTTTTTTTTAATTCGAGCTAAAACTTCGAAGTTTAATCAAAATTGTATATTTTTGTAACGTGGCAGCATAGGACAAAATTTGACATAATCATGCATAAAAGTGTTTATTTATAACTCAATGATCACTAGACTTAATAGTTTCAATCATTGTTGTGAAAAATGGTCGCAATACAATATTTTTTTTTGTTCGATATGTCATTTGCCCCCCTAGGGGGCAAGTTAATCCTCCCTGGGGATACATTGTCAAGTATGGTATCAAATGAAAGATTTTTCAAGCCCTTTAAAGTGAAAGGTAACACGCTACAATTGTAATCATTTGGACCCACGATATCGATTTTTCAACATCTTATTTGTAAAATTTGAGAAATAAAAGCTACTAAAAACGGATCCAGGTATGAAAAAATCGAGTTGAGTTATACTCCAGTTAATTCTAATTGCAAGTATGTGGGTCTGCGAGCAACACCGGCGAAATAAATCCCTCGACGTGAATTATGAAGCATCTTGTATATACAGGGTGATTTAAAAAAGATGAACCGAATTTTACGAGGTGGTAGTAAACACCAAACCAAGCATTTTTCGTCAAAGTTTACCAGGTCGAAAATGAAACGTAAAGGCGCCAGTGGGCGCTTAATGGTGAAACCGATGAGGTGAGGCGAAAACACAAGAATGACTTGGAAGTTATAAAATGACATTTCATAATCAATAATTACAGTAATAGCTCAAAAGAGCGACTGCCAACCTGAATCCACGTCTCACAGCGGCGATGGAGGGATTGGCGAACTGTCTCGAATAAACCAGGCATGTCTCGCACTTTGCCAGCAGCAACGGAAATTCTGGCGACAAGTTCCTCTTCAGATTCAAGAGGAGTGTCATAGACATTACTCTTGAGATATCCCCACGAAAAGAAGTCAAGACACTACAAATCGGGCGATAGTGAGTACCAAGCTATGGGGACTTCCCAACGAGTAAGCGTCCTTATTCGACCAAATCAAGCATTTTTCGTCATAGTTTACCGGGTCGAAAATGAAACGTAAAAACGTAAAAGGGCGCTTACTCATTGGGTAACGGCCGCTCCGCAAACTTAAAATCTTCATTCTGGTTGTTATTTTCTGGCTGAAGAAGAAAACCACGTATGCAAATTTCATCTGGTGGGAGAAGAACCATTATGCAAATTTCCGTAACACCGAATGTAAGGCCTTATCATTTTGCAGCAGTTATTCACAGCTCCAACTTTTAAGAAGCCGATCGTCCGATCTGTCTTATTGTGGGGATATCTCAAGAGTCTCTTCTATGACACTCCCCTTCAATCTGAAGAGGAGCCGGTCGCCAGAATTTCGGCATCTGCTTCTGCTGCTGAAGTGCGCGACATGCCTGGTCTGTTCGAGAGAGTTCTCCAATCTCTCCATCGCTACTGTGAAACGTGCATTTAGGTTGGCGGTCGCTCTTTTAAGTCATTACTGTAATTAGTGCTTATTAAATGTCATTTTATAACTTCTAAGTCATTCTTGCGTTTTTACCTCACCTCATCTGTTTCACCATTAAGCGCCCACATGCGCCTTTACGTTTCATTCCCGCCCCGGTAAACTATGACGAAAAATGCTTGATTTGGTATGCACTACCACCTCGTAAAGTTTGGCCCATCTTTTTTTAATCACCCTATATATAGTGCGATCAAAACGGAGGAAAATTACTGAAAACAATGTTCTGTCTCCCTATTTATGTAATTAAGTAACAACTTTCGCTTTATTGGTTATTATATCTTTATTTCTTCCCTTCTACACACGGGTTTATTCATAATTCGCACAATTGCTCTTAACAATGAATAACACTCAAACTTTCCAACTCCCTCGATACCGAGAAACAAAAACAATACGTTCTTAACAAAGTTAAAACCTTAATAATCTTTCTTCTGCATTAAATTAATTATATGTCTTGGAAAATGTTTCCAAATGCCATATATATTTTTTTAATGCAAAAAGGGTTATTCTTTTAAGTCATCGTCTGTAATTTTCACTCAGTAGGATAAATTTCAATTAGAATAACTGCATTAAACCTATTCAAAATATCTCCCAATTAATCAGACAAGAGCAATTTTTTTCCAGAGAACAAAATCGGATTTATTTGGACTTTAGAAGAGGTACTAAATTTCATTATTCCATATTATTTTTGTTTACGATAAATGTCACTAGAAAAATATATATGGACAAAAAGAAACAAACTGAAACTTATTCTTTCAGATTTGCCACTATTTCAGTCATAATTAGCTTAGAATTGTTCTCATTTTATAAATAACAAATTTTTTTGTAGTTTATCATTAACATCAGGTTTTCAAAATGATCATTTGCTTTTATCAATCTACGAGCAGTTATATCCGGCGTTGTTTGTGATTTCAAATGTTTAAATTCTAGTTGTATTCGCAATGATAATTTAAAGAATAACACTTTAAAATAAAAACCTTTAAAATAAAACGCTTTAAAATAAATCACTTTAAAACACTTTAAAATAAAAACCTTTTTTTGGTCATACTAAAAGACGTTAAAATCACATTAAAACCTGAGCGCTTTAGAGCACCAAACGTCCACCCTCAGGGGCAATTGCAAAGAAAAAAGATACATTGGATTTCTCTATACCCAGTCAAAAACCATGGATATAATTTGCATATGTTGAATAGCCAAATTACACAAGGTGATATATTGGAATGACAAGTATTAAATTATTATGAAATAAAATTAACACAATTCACATAAATCACACAACCCATGGCCATTTGACCTCGATATGAGATTTACTAATTACTAGTCACAGACGTCAATTTATTTATACTTCAAGAAATTTTACATTGGCAGGCATGTACAATACATAAAATATATACAATACATAACAATGAAGAATTTCGAAATATACATTATATAACAAAATTGTACAATAATAATAATAATGAGAAAACATGATATACTATAATTTATGGCATAAAAGTCCTATATTCAATGTTCTTCATAAGAATATTACCATATACTCTAAATATATAACAATATAAGAAACAGGATAAAAACTTGAAATAATATTTATTAAAATTACTAACAGTATTCTATGAGATTTACGCGTTGATAAATAAAACAAGAAATATCAATCAAGCATAAAGCATTGATTATGAAACACTCTCCAACTGAAATGCAATTTTATTTAAAGATCTCTAAAATGTGATAATTTAGGAGACATTTTAGAGAACTTTAAATAAATTGTCATTTTAACTCAATCGCGCTGATATATTTTAAATTATCACCGTACTACAATAATTTATTATATTTGAAAACTTAAAATTTGATGGTAAAAAGTGAACTTTATTCAAGTGACGTCATCGAAATATAAATCGTCTGGCTCTCTATGTAAAAACTATAAATATTTCATTCATATCACTTTTATTCCAAACTCCAGAGCTAAAAAATTTTACTTTAAAAAAATTCTACAATTCTTATACAATTCATCTTACAATCACTTGTTTACACTTTGCATGATGATCATTTTAACTCAAAAATGTTATAATTGCTTTGGAACAGAATATGGATACACAGAAAATATGCAAAATTAAAGCGGTTTTAGAATGAATGCACCACTAAATATAAATTTAAAAGAACTTTTAAAATCACGATTTTTACACTAGGAGAAAAAGATTGATGCCATATTTTATTTTGAGGTGGGTCACGTGATTTCTTCATATAATATGGGTTGAAGACCCAGACCGTCCGACTCGTCCAGAGGACTAAGAGCACCTATTTGGACGGCCGGCATATAATATGGGTGTAATTATTATAATAATGGCATATAATATGGGTGTAATTATCCCATAAACTATATAAAAAAATTTCAGCAAAATATGTTCTGTAGTTTTTAAATAAAAATTAAAATAATAATTACACCCATATAATATGGGTGTAATTATTATTTTAATTTTTATTTAAAAACTACAGAACATATTTTGCTGAAATTTTTTTATATAGTTTATGGGATAATTTGTATATTTCCTAAAATTTTTTAAACAATTTGTGAATTTTAAATTAGCTTAAAAATGTTTGAAAAATTAGGTCCCATAGGGTTCACTGTATTTCACTTTTTCAACCCGGGTTCAACCCAAAACAAATTGGGTGATATTATTCATTTTCATTCCCATATGTCCCACAGACCGTCTCAACAACATACTAAAAATTTCATTTCGATAAAGTCATTTTTACGGCAGTTATCGTGCGAATGCACAGACAGGCAGAGTGAACAAAGTCATAAACATTTTTCAACTATGTTGGAAAGTGTTTATGACTACTAGTTTTAATAGTAATTAACACTTTTCAACTATGTTGGAAAGTGTTTATGACTACTATGTTTTAATAGTAATTAACATTTTTCAACTATGTCGGAAAGTGTTTATGACTACTATGTTTTAAGAGTAATTAACACTTTTCAACTATGTTGGAAAGTGGTAATTACTATTAAAACTTAAATTGTGGAGTAAAAATTAATTTCATTTTCTTTAACAAAGTCGTACACTTTTTTTATTTTATTGATATTAAATTTGTTTTTTTTTATATGTTTTTAATCCTTTTACTCACATTAATAATTGATGGCTTATGGAAGTAAGATTTTTTGGCTAATAGGCAGACAAAAATGGAACGAGTCGAATTACCCAGCATTCCACACGTACAATTATCTGAGAGACTTTTAACGATTTCGAAGAGTAATTCCGGAAAAAGACAGTGGTGTGTTTGGAACAGTGAGAAATATTTTGAAGTTATGCAGGAAATTTTGTCTACTAAAATTAATACGGCAAAAGTAAATATAAAAATAACATATTTAGACGTCTAAAATTTCAGACAATGGTTTTAGTCGCAAGGAATCTAGAATGAGACGCCACGCAAAACTGGGGTTTTGAACAGGGTCAAAATTCCAAATGGAGTCACGATAATTTCAAGTAAAGATTGATTCATAAAGTAAAATATTACGTGGATTATTACGATTAGTTAAAAGAAAGATTTTATCAAAAATCGGGATAAAGTTATCATTAGTAACAATTTGGGATGAAACGATATTATTCTAAAAAAATGTTTTTTTAATATTTAATTACTTCCCCTAAAAAAGCATAATCTCTATTCTCACAATGTAAAATGATCTTCATAGGCATAATGATCTTCATAAGCATATTACTTGAAATTTGGTAGACTTATTTTAACCGGTAACAATGTAAATCTTATGGAATAAACTTAAAATGATCCATTCAGTGAGATCTAATAATTGTTAAAAATAAGCTATGCATTGTGTTATTTTCCCACAATACAGGAATTCCTTGATCTGAAGGAGAAAATATGTGAAAACATTCGATTTTTTTTTTTTTTTTTGTCGCATTGACCTATGTCTGAACCTAAACTATTTCAATCCCCCATCTGATGCCACAAATACAAAAAAATCTATCTAGTAAAAGTATTTTTCTTTGTTATGCATTAAATTAATGACACTTTTAAGAATTGTTTCGAACTCGAAATTTTGCATATTTTTGTAAATGTATATAAAAGACCCCTTGTATCATACATATTTTCGTGTCCTCTAATTTTGAGTTAAGAGGACAGATTTCAATAAGAATAACTTGATTAAATTGTCTATAATAGCTTCCTTTCAATCTATAATGAAAAGAATCATTTCATTAAACTTTAAACTTAATTTTAAACAAAAGCGCTTAAAATTCATTATTGGATATTTTTTTTCTTCCTGAACTATCACTAAAAAAATTATTTAAAAGGTACAGAAGTTTTAAATAAATTATCTTTCAGTTGTGTATGGCGATTTCAATATGCCTCATAAATGGCTTCATGTTTACTTTATTAAGTTAAATGTAAAGTTAAACAAATGTTTCTTCTCGTGGAAAAGTAGAAAATAAAATTCTTGGAGAAGGTCAACTTTCCTTAAGCTTACTGTTGATTATATATAGTTTTAATGTGCTCTTTTAATGGCGAAATTTTTAAACTATATTTTAATTCTACAAAATACACCTGGCATTACTCGGGATTTAAAATACGTGAGAATTCCATATTCTAACTTATATCGTTCTTTTAAAAAAACTCTATTAAAATATTTAATTTGATTATCCTAAAATAAAAGTATAAGAATAAGTTTTTTCACTATACAAAATTATCTGCACTGGCAAATCCGAAGAATAAAATATCGTAGTACCGCTTGTAAACAAATTTGGGAAAAATATGAAATTTGGTCAGCTACGCCAAAATGAAACGCCGAGATAATAGCAAAAATACACCCAAACCATTTTTATCCTGTTGTAACTATCAGTGAAACACTATAGAAAACATATGAATAAAAAATCTTCGCCACAACAAACAGATGACTTAAGAAATCAAAATGATCAATCATTCCCGTAATCTTACATCTTAAAGTCGCAACTGATACGCCACCACCCCCCCCCCCCCTCCCCGATATCAAAAATATAATACCGTCAATATATAAAATTTATTTTAACCATTTCTTTATTATTTATTTTACCATATTTTTATTATTTTAATTCACCAATTTCTTTATTATTTACTTGGAGGCTCTGCCCTTTTTTTGCTAACGCTTACTAACTCCCGATTTTCGTGTGTACACATCAATATTTCAAAACTAGCTAGCAGCTGCGTCCTCAGCTAGCGGCTAAATTTTAGACAAATAAACAAAAAGCAACGCATAGGTTCCTAAGCGGCTACGCCCTAAATAAGTACCTTTGACTCGCCATTGGCTTGCTTTCGTACGCTACGTGGTCTTTTATTTGCTATTATGAACCCTCTTAATCATGTCAAGAACAGTGCATACGAATTAGAATATAAAACACAACTGCCAAATAGAAAACAAATACAACTATTTCAACTCATTCCGATAACTGGCAGTTGTACTTGATATTTTGATCAATTCCTGACCTGAAGGAGAGGGATGATAATTCCCTTGAAACAGTCGTAGTCGCATAATTTAAATATGTCAGTTTCTGTCAAGAAACTGAAAAGAAATCTTGAATTCAAATGATATTGCCGGGAAAATAAACAAAAACATTAAATTATTTAATAATATATTGTAATTTTTACTGCTTTATACTGATCACAAATTACAAATTTATACTGATCAACCGGTTTCGAAGACAGAAAACTGTATTATTCTTTAAGACCAACAATAGCCCAGTCAATAAAGGCATTAGCCCACAACAAATTCAGGAAAAACTGAATTTTGGCACATGACTAGGGCGCGGTAGCCCATTGGTTAGCGCGCTGGAGTTGCACTCGGTAGGCCCGGGTTCGATTCCAGCCACTGCCAAAACTGCCGCCGTGTTCATGCGGAGTACGATCACGTTAAACATGTGGGTCCGAAAGTCCTTCCGAGAGGTTGGTGGTAGGGGAAGGAGGGTACGGTCCCTGTGGATGCCTCCCCACTGGGTTCCGGTCTAAATTGGGTGGCACTTCCCGACCGTCCAAACAGTTACCTTACACCTTTCTGGTAGGTCGGACGGTCTGGGTTTCAACAACAACAACATGACTAGTCCTTACTAAAACATATATTTTCCCAAAAGTCCCCTAAAATCCGAGGCTTGCTCCACCACCCCCACGCTGAACTTTAACCCACTTTTGAGGCGGGCCATGGTAGAGGGGGGTGCCCGGGGAAGCGGCTTCCTTTTTTTAAATGACCCACTTTTGGAGGGCATCCGTGATAGAAAGGAGCGGCCCCATTTTCAACACTTTCCAACATAGTTGAAAAGTGTTTGTGCTTTGTTTATTCTGTCTGTCTGTCCGTTCAGGAAAGTAAATGAATAATATCACCCAATTAGTTTTGAATTGAACCCGGGTTGAAAAAGTGAAATACATTGAACCCTAATTTTTCAAACATTTTTTTAAGCGAAATTAAAATTCACAAATTGCTTCGAAAATTTTAGAAAATATTCAAATTATCCCATAAAATATAAAAAAAAATTTCAGCAAAGTATGTTTGATAGTTTTCTAAATAAAAATCAAAATAATAATTACACCCATATTATATGAAGACATCACGAGACCTACTTAAATAAAATATGGTATCAATTTTTTTTTTGCCCAGTCTAAAAATCCTGATTTTTAAAGTTCTTTTAAATTTATATTTAGTGTTGCATCCATCCAAAAACCGCTTTATTTTTGCGTATTTTCTGTGCATCTATATTCTGCGATAACGCAATTACAATATTTTTGAGTTTAAATGATCATCAAACTTTGATTATTGCTTTCCTTATATACATATTGCATAAAGAAAATATTGTGACGGGGTCGAAAATTCGAATTCGAGTTTTTAATGGAATAGACATTTAGCTAGCATAAACCGTTCTCGAGATATTGCACATTTTTCAAAGAAATTTATCAAAAAATCCCATAAATTAAAAAAAAATATATTAACTGTTGAGAAACATGTTCACTTTTCATATGTAATATCATGCGATAAATTCGGTGACATCATTCTCGTGGATCTAGCTCGTTCCATTCATGAGAAAAGATACTTTGGGGAATACTTTTCTATTTTAATTCCAGTAGTCATTTATAAGCTATAAGAATAATTTATTTCTCCGTCCATAACGCTTAGCGAGATTTTGTCGACGAATTTGGTGGAATATCGCCAACTTGGTGACTTTTTTTAAATGTTGCTAAATTAACGATAAACTCGCCAAATGGATAAAAATGACGCTAAATCAATGAAAATGACGACTAATCGTCGAAAATTCAATATCTTGGAAAGAATATAAGTATCTACCATAAGAAAAATCTATTTTTTAACTGTAAAAGTGGTAAATTCATTGCATTATATAAAGAAAGTCATGTGTTGCCCACACCAGATTATTTCTAGAACGAATCGTAATTTTAACGTATGCAAATGTAAATAAATCAAGCTGCAAGATGAGTTGTATAAGAATTGCTGAATTTTTTTCACCCAAAATTATTTTTGCTCTGAAGTCTAGAATATAAGTGATATGAATGAAATATTCATTACTTTTACATAGAGAGCCAGACGATTTATATTTCGATGATGTCAATTGAATAAAGTTCATTTTTTCCCATGAAATTTTAAGTTTTCAAGTATAACAAATTACTGTAGTACTGTGAATAATGAAAAAAATATCACAGCTAAATGCATCGCATTTTAGAGATGTTTAAATAAAATTGCATTTCAGTTGGAAAATATTTCATAATCAACGATTTATGCATGATTGATCTTTCTTGCTTAAAAATACGTTTTTATCTATCTTTGCGAACCTTGCTCCGATTTTATGCCATTTTCACCTTGTATTTTCCACTCTGCAATGGGTCCACTCCGTCTGCTCAAGCTGAACTTCGACCCTCTTTACGACTTCTGAAAACATGCTAAAAAACCGATTGCTATAAAAACTGGTTGCTATATTTAGTAACCGCTAGCTGCGGGTACCGCAGCTAGTATGATGTTAAAATTCGTTGTGTGCGCATATTCGATCATCCTGTAAATAATGTATTTCGTACAATCAGTTTCATCATTAGTCATCCACAGGGGTAAGTGTATGAAGCCAGATATCAGTTTTATGCGCCGTTGCATACATCATTTTCTGGTGGCTTGGATTACTTTTGAAAATAAGCACTTCTGCCTCAAATATATATTTATACCAATTTTGCATCGGAGAAACGCTTAGAAAAAAATTATTTTTTCATAAAAGTATCTTTATCCGGCTGCCAAATATTTGTTTCAGGAACGTAAGTCAATATTTCTAACTTTATTTTTCTTTCTGATCAAATAGGATTTGAGACTGCGCTATTAAATAGTTTTCTGGATTTTTTTTTTTTTTTTTACAGAATGAGACAATATTTATTCTTGAATAAAAATGTATTATGATCGTAAACTGAGAAAATCTAATAATTCCTGACAGATTTCGCTTTTCTGCAGAGGAATTTTCGGAATATTTTATTTTGTAATAAATTCTTTTAAAATAGTTTAATGCACAGGCCTTTTCGCATATTGACTTCAAAGTTTTTGTGATGCCTTTTTACAATATAAATATAATTAACTGGTCAACTCGATTGTCTCATACCATAATCCGATTTTTTTCTTTTGTAAATCTGCAAAAATTTGCAAGAAAATTTTTGAAAAACCTGTATTATTGGTCTAAATGATCACAATAGATAGCATGTTACCTTCCATTTCATAGAGCTTGAAAAAATATTTCGATTAATAGCAAGTTCAACAATGTACCCCTCTCCCCCTTTTTAAGGTAACTTGCCCCCCGAGGGGTGGCTAATGATGTCACAAAGACAAAAAACTGATGTGGGCAGCACATGACTTTCCCTGCAGACTTATATTAACGTTCTCTTTATTTTAATTAATTTTATTTCACTTCTAATTCAATTTTCGTTCTCATTTGATAACTGGACTTATTTTCAAAGGTGGCGTAGAGAAAATACGAAAAAACTAATATATCTCGAGAACGGCTAGTCCTAGTGTAATGGGGTTGGTCTTATTCTTTTTGTCGTTAAAATTTACGTATTAAACGAGCATTTAATGGATATATTTGAGAATACCTAGTTCTTTATTTTAGATTTTGACGATTTTTGAAGGGCATTTTGCAAAAAAAGGCAGGTTATTTTTTTCCGAATCGTACCAAAATCTAATCAGCACCAGGGTGCCCCACAAATGACTCATTTACCGAATTTTGTGAAATTCGGTCCATTAGATTTTCAGTTAGAGTGGATACAAACTTTTGCGGGCCATTTCGCAAAAAAAGGCTGGTTCTTTTATCCCGAATCGTACCCAAAACGAATCAGCACCAGACTCGCCCACAAGTGACTTACCTACCAAATTTTGTGAAATTCGGTCCATTAGTTTTTTAATTAGAGTGGATACAAAATCTGCACAGACAGACAGACACACACACAGACGTCACGATAAAAATGTTTTTTTCGTATTCTAGAGGTCTTGAAACGGGTAGATCCGTCGAAAACTCGAGTTGCGATTTTCGACATGATTCCAATACTTTCCCTATACATTACCATGTATTGCAGGGAAAGTAAAAAATTGTATTGCTGCTATTTTTCACTACAATGATTGAAACTTTTAAGTTTCGTGATAATTAAGACATAAATAACCCTTTTTTATGCATATTTGTGACACATTTTGTCCTAGCTGCCATGGTAAAAAAAATATAAAATTTCGAAGCGTTCGCTCAAATTTCAAAAAATTCTTTCCATTCTAGATTTATCGTTAACAAAGCCGGATAAAAGGTTTCATGAAAATCGGAACATTCGATTAAGTTTAAAATCAATGAGATCCTCGAATCCACTGATTCCAATAATCGTACCAAAATACGTTCGAAACGCTCCATTCGTTTGTTAGATATCGCATCCACATACACACATGTACGCACGCACTGACAGTACGCACATAAACATCACCTCGATAACGTTCTATTCGAGTTCTAAAACATTCTCTTCCATCGAAAACTCGAATCCGAATTTTCGACTCCGTGACAGTCCTTTCCCTGTACTGTGTATGTGGGGAAAGTAGCAAATCAGTTGTTCAAAATGCCCATGTCAAGATTTTTAATGTCAATTTTCAAAGATATACAGCGCCACCTATTAACAAATAAAGTTGTGAATTCATTCATTAGCCATTTATCCATTACCCACCTCTTTCATTTTGTGCCTATATACAGGAACTGGAAGGTATATCAGTCATATGACGAAATAAAAATTCGCAAAGCATTGCTTCTCATTTAGCGTTATTTTTATTAATTTGGTGACATTTTTATCAATTTGGCGACATTTTCGTGAATTTGGCAATATTTTAAAAAGTCGCTAGGTTTGCGATATCCCGCCAAATTTTTTGCCAATCATTCAGGACGGGCTCAGAAATGGGTTATTCATGTAGCAATTAGTTATGTTATTTCCAAATTCATGTTACTACCATTAATTGGTCTTTATTTTTATTGATTTAGCGTCAATTTTATAAGTTTGGAGACATTTCGTCAATTTAGCAGCATTTAAAAAAAATCACCAAGTTAGCGATATGCCGTCAAAATTCATCGCCAGAATTTCGCCAAGCATTACAGATGGAGAAATAGGTTATTCTTATAGTAGATTCTTATATTTTTCTCCAAGATATTGAATTTTCATCGATTAGTAGTCATTTCTACCAATTTAGCTACATTTTTATCAATTTGGCGACATTTTTGTCAATATGGCAACATTTAATACATCTTACCAAGTTGGAATTTCAAAACCAAAATTTCGCCAAGCGTTACTCAGAGATATATATATAGATAAACAGACAGATAAATCAAGGTGTTTATATTATAAATGAGGAGGAATTTATAAATTCATATCATAACGAGTCTGCTATAAAGTAAGCTATCTACCCTTCATGGTTCATATGCAAACAGAAATACCCTAGTACATCCAATAGTACGATAAACTACAATAGTTTACACTCAAAATAGCTGACATTTATAAATGGCAACGAAAAGAATAATATATTTCCAATTACGAAATAAAATTCGGAAAATACGAATAATCCATAAAGCAGCCCCATTACAAACTTCTATACCGCTAAATCGGTGATAATCATCTATACATGTCTTTCATGATTTCACTGATATGTTTTCTTTCTCACTGCCGTTCCCTGATTTCGTCCAGTTAATCATTTAGTATTCAATTCGCGACGGACGAGAAAACTATACGAAATTAACTATCACGCGGTTTATTCCGAAATTATTGTCCGTCTGCTTCCGTATTTTGAGAAGTGAAGTTAATGTTCTTTTACGCAATTTACCTGCTCAAACCATTTATCACTGGCTGCATGCTCATGCATTTACAAATGGGAGCAGTTTTTTTTTTTCTTCGTCTGCTCCGCACACTGATTATTGAATACAGAAATTGTGTATTATGATTTACGAAAGTGATTTTTACTTATACGGAAATATATAGGGAAAGCTTTGCGACTGTGCCATTTATGTACGGCCATCTAAATTATGAAGCTGGCACAGGGAAGCAGGGCTGCAGTCAGATAGGGGCCAGAGGGAGTTAAGCCCCCCCCCCCCCCCCAAGAGGTAAACTCCCCCCTCCCTGATAAAAAAATCTGATGTAGACATCACATGACTTCCCTTATATAATGCAATGAATTTACTACTTTTACAGTAAAAAAATAGATTATTTTTATAGTAGATATTTATATTCTTTCCAAGATATTGAATTTCGTCAATGAGTCGTCATTTTCATTGATTTAGCGTCATTCTTATCCATTTGGCGAGTTTTTCGTTAATTTAGCAACATTTAAAACAGTCTCCAAGTTGGCGGCATTCCACCAAATTCGTCGCCAAAATCTCGCCAAGCGTTATGGACGGAGAAATAAGTTATTCTTGCAGCAGATAAATGACTATTGGCGTTCAAATACAAAAGTATTACTCAAAGTATATTTTTTCATAAATGGAACGAGGTAGATCCGCGAAAATGATGTCACCAAATTTATCGCATGGTAATACATATGAAAAGTGAACATATTTCTCAATAGGAAATATTTTTATTTTTATTTTATAAGATTTTTTGATAATTTTTTTTAGAAAATGTGCAATATTTCGATAACGGTTCATGTTAGCGTTCTAAAATTTATGTTAATCGTTTTCTAATGAAAAATTACGTAAGAAATATCTATTTGCGTAACTTTATTAGAGGTTTTGATTTTTTGACGATTTTTTCAAAATTTCACTTGAAAATTTAGGGTGGTTCTGAACATTCGATTGCGTATGAAAACAATAGGCTTCCAGTGTTTACGGATTGTAATTTTTGTACCAAATTTCGTTCGAATCGGTCCATTCGTTCGTCAGTTATTGTCTCCACAGTCTCACTGACACACACACCCACACACACACATAATCGTCTAACGTATTTGTGCCTTTCTAGATCCTCCAAAAGCCCCATCGGTGACCTAGAAGCCTGAATCTTTACACACTTTTAATATCGAGCCAACGGCCCTACCGTGCTGAAAACACCGGTTCTCGTTAGATCCCCGAAATCAAGCAGCATCGGGTGCGGTTAGTACTTGGGTGAGTGACCCCCTGGGAACACCGCGTGCTGTTGGCACATTTCGGACGCGGTAGCCCAGTGGTTTGCGCGCTGGATTTGCACGCTGCCACAACTGCCGCCGTGTTCATGCGGAGTGCGATCACGTTAAACATGTGGTTCCGTAAGTCCTTCCGAGAGGTTAGTGGTAGGGGAAGGAGGGTGCGGTCCCTGTGGATGCCTCCCCCACTGGGTTCCGGTCTAAATTGGGTAGCACTTCCCGGCCGTCCAAACGGTTACCTTTCACCTTTCTGGTAGGTCGGACGGTCTGGGTCTCAACAACAGCACTTTTAATATCGACCACAGAATAAAACCTAACGAAGCCAGATTTTCAATTTCTCGCGTAGAAGAGGACAAAATGGGGGTGTCGAAAAGTATTTGCACAAACTTCAGATTCTCCAGAAGATCTATAAGACTTAAACTTGGCATACTTATAACTTTGATCAATGCAATCAATTTATAAATTGATTACATACATTTCTCTAAAAACTATTACTATTTAAAACTATAAACTATTAACGATAAACTATAAACTTAGAACTATTTAAAGCTATTAATTATAAACTATAAACTTAGAACTATTTAAAACTATTAACTATAAACTATAAACTTATAACTATTTAAAACTATATACTTGTTAACATATTCACTGAAAATCACTTATTATTTTGAATTTCCTATAATAAGTAAAAAAATTTACACACAAACATATTATGCATGATGCTACCCAATGTAAAATTGGAAGTACCTGTGTGAACTATATTAATATCCATGCCAAAAATCGTGTTAACTAACTCTCTTATAATCTATGTCAACTCCCTTATGAAGTATGTAAACTCTCTTATGATCTACGTAACCGTTTAAATTTCTGAATAAATATACTTTCGGGAGATGGAGATCAACTGAACAGCAATTAAGCCAATTTCCGACAAAGACGAATATTTTCAACAGACGAATTTTCTCAAGACGAATATATGCACCATGACAAACGAAAATCTGGTGTGGGCGACACATGACTTTTACTACAGACTCAAATTTATTTTCTCTTTATTTCTTTAATCATTTATTAAATTGCGTTTAATTGCAAAAATTAACACGTATAATTATTTAAAGTGACACTGAATTTGCACTTTTAATTCAATTTTCGTTTTCATTTGGTAACTGGGCGTAATTTCAAAAACTGTGTTGCAAAAATCCGATAAAACTAAATTATCTCGAGAACGGCTAGTCCAAGAGTAATGGGGTTAGTCTTATTCATTTCATCGTCAATAATTACGTACAAAACAAGTATTTAATTGATACATTTGAGCATACGTGATCTTTTATTTTAGATTTTGACTATTTTTGATGACCATTTCGCAAAACAAGACAGGTTCTTTTTTCTTAAATTCTACCAAAATCTAATCAGCACCATGGTAACCATATGACTTATTTTCCAAATTTTGTGAAATTTGGTCAATTAGTTTTTTAGCTAAAGTGGATATATACGATTCTTGCAGACCAATTCGCAAAAAAAGATAGATTCTTTCATCCCGAATCGTATCAAAAACTAATCAGCACCAGGGTCACCCACAAGCGACTTAGTTATAAAATTTTATGAAATTCGGTCAATTTGTTTCTGAGTTAGGGTGGATACATTCATTGCGCAGACGCACACAAACACAGAGACGCCACTCTAAAAATAATTTTTTCGTATTCTAGAGATCTCAAAGCATGTAGATCCGTCGAAAACTCGGTGATTTTCGACATGATTTCAATACTTTCCCTATACATTACCATATATTGCAGGGAAAATAATAAACAATTTTAACTGCATACAAAATGATGGCAGCAAAACATCAATTACTGGGTTCCCTGGCTTAAAGCCTTTGACTTTACGATCACTTATCAAAGGTGCATCACAACTATCTAGATATTTATTTTCCTCCAGACATTTTAGAAGCATTGAATTTTATTTTCATAAAAATTAAAAATATTTTTCCCTTTAGAAAATTTTAATCATAAATAACTAAAAATACTTCCGTTTACTGTAAATTTTCTTTCAATTTTTGTTCTATTTGTGTATTTATTACACGGCCATCTAAAAGCGCGAATTTATGTTCTTGATAATTAAAATTTAAAAAAAAATTCATTTCAATTTATTCTTTTGTCTTCGAAATTCTTAAAAGAGTTATTTATATTAACATGTTTACTTTCCGAGAAACTTAATTATCGTGTTTACGGAGAAGAAAAAAAATAGAAACCTCTTCATAAGATATATTTTGACGAGATTTATCCAGGACTCTGTTGAGATTTCATTTTTTTACAAAAAGTATCACTCTCTTGAAATTGCGGTGCTTGATATATATATACACGATAAGGTTAATTATTATCTATTGTCAGTCTGTTTGAAATTAAACAAAAAGGGTTGTTTGCGATACGAAAGGGAAATTAAAATGTAAATTCTTTCAAAAAGTATTGCATTAATTTTATTTTTTTTTCTTTCCCAACTTACAGCAATTCTCATACAATTTTTTAATCCCACTGCAGTTGTAAATTAACTGCGGTATGACTCAACTCAACCTTCTCATATCAAATCCATTATTAGATAGGGTTTGTTTGTTTGTTTTCCCCAAATATTGCTAGAAAAAATTGTATTGTCGATATATTTGTCGAATAGTATATATATATATATATACACAATATACGACAAGTGCTATACGCAATCACAAAGATGTAAATTAATATTACCAAGGAACAGGCGCAAATGCTGCTCTTTAATCCGAAGTAAATATACAATTGAAATCAAAAAAGAGGATAAAGTTCAATGGAGGGGAAACCAAATACAATGCATGCAATGGCAGAGGAGGATGGCGACTCCTCAATCCCGTTTAAAGCTGCTTTTCCAGCCCGGGCAAACGCTCACGGAACCAATGCATTGCAAAGGTTGATCCCCCATACGTGCCTAGTCAGAAGCACCCAAACATGGAGAAACAGACCACCGAGAATGGAAGTCAAGGAACGCAGAAATGAAGAACCACAATATCTCCTATTATATAAGTAACTATGCGCCTGTGCAAGTCTTCAAGTGATATGCAGAAACTATCCCAATTCAGCAAAATCCCTTTTGAATGAATTTGCTTCATTTTTATTGTTGAAAAATGAATTATAATATTTCTTCAGGAAATTAACTAGGTAATTCTTTCTTAATGCTTCTAATATTATCCCCTTGTTACTGGATATGCAATCCTTTGCTAAAGTGTTGCAAATTTGGTTTCTTTTGAAATGTCCCAAAAGTATATTTCTAAAAATAAATCTTGAAAGGTTCGTTTTCCAATTGATGATATGGTTAATTTTTATTCCATAACTTGTTCTTTTGTCGTGTAGACTCGTATAAATTCCATTCCTTGTATTGTACTTAATGGTGATATCCAAGAAATTCACCGATCCATCTTCTGCAGAGGATCCAACGTGCAGAGGATGGATCGGTGAATTTCTTGGATATCACCATTAAGTACAATGCAAGGAATAGAATTTATACGAGTCTACACGACAAAAGAACAAGTTATGGAATAAAAATTAACCATATCATCAATTGGGAAACGAACCTTTCAGGATTTATTTTTAGAAATATACTTTTGGGACATTTCAAAAGAAACCAAATTTGCAACACTTTAGCAAAAAATTGCATATCCAGTAACAAGGGGATAATATTAGAAGCATTAAGAAAAAATTACCCAGTTAATTTCCTGAAGAAATATTATAATTCATTTTTCAACAATAAAAATGAAGCAAATTCATTCAAAAGGGATTTTGCTGAATTGGGATAGTTTCTGCATATCACTTGAAGACTTGCACAGGCGCATAGTTACTTATATAATAGGAGATATTGTGGTTCTTCATTTCTGCGTTCCTTGACTTCCATTCTCGGTGGTCTGTTTCTCCATGTTTGGGTGCTTCTGACTAGGCACGTATGGGGGATCAACCTTTGCAATGCATTGGTTCCGTGAGCGTTTGCCCGGGCTGGAAAAGCAGCTTTAAACGGGATTGAGGAGTCGCAATCCTCCTCTGCCATTGTATGCATTGTATTTGGTTTTCCCTCCATTGAACTTTATCCTCTTTTTTGATTTCAATTATATATATATATATATATGTATATATATATATATATATATTCAGTATATATATATTCAGTTTCTAGAAGTAAATATTTATCACAAATGCCGCAATCTATCTGTATGTATTATTTGCAATATTCTCAAAAATTTTACAAATTCTATATCAAGTCGTGATATCCCAATGTAACTGATAAGTTACTAATAAATTGTAATATCCATTCGTAGGATTATTATAATTTATTAGTCGTATATTCACTACATCTGGATTTTAAATCATTCATGTTTGATCACATTTGGCATTCTTTATTTTCTTAAGCAGGTCCTTATCCACCATCTTTGACACCACATTTTTATATCCTTAAATGGAAAATGGAGCAAACACTCAAACACACTCAATTTTTTTTCCAACTGAATTAATTAATTCTAATAAATGTTTGTCACAAATATCACAAAAGCCCAATGTATTAATTTCACTAATTTCAACAATTACGAATTAATTTATGAATTTCACTCCAAATCGTAATGCCCGGGAAGAAATCAATGTATACCTAATAATTTGAAACAATACTTAATATTAAACCATTAATATTTTATCGCGTTCCTAAGTTTGTTAATCAGCATCTTATCCACTTCACTTCACTTGTTTTATTACATGACGATGATTTCTGATTAAATTCCCTTTAATATTTCACTGCTAATGTTTATCACACATAACACAAAATCACTGTCGGTTGAAATGCTGGCATTCTTTTCCGACAGAATCGGAGCTTGATATTTGTTGTCAAGAGTGAGATAACTAAAACACTTTGCATCATCATCTTCCTGCTCCAAGAGCAGTACAGCATTTTGACTGCAGTTAACAATACTCTTTTCAAAGATGAAATCCAGTTCCAGGACGTTAACTTCAGGACAAGTGATGTACGATCTTATCGGCTGGCTGTCATACTTCCTGTTGATTGGCTGTTTCACAAGCCATATCGGCTTGGATAACGATACATTTCCCAAATTGATGAACTGTTCTTCCTGAATTCTCTTTAACTCTTCCTGTTTCTTCATCATCTGACTATATTCCATTTTCAGAACAGTTTTCACGCAATCTTGCTCGAAAGCAAGCCAGCCTCTACGAGTCTTCATATTCTGAAGCTTGTTTTCTATATACGATGATGCAGTGATGATAAAATCATCGCCAAGGAATATCATTCCTCTCTTGTGCGCAGAGGTAGACAGTTCACAAAGAAAAGCCACGAACACCCGAAAATGGCTCCAGCGGAATTCGAGTTCTTCAAATAAATGGTAGCCAAGCAAGTTGATGTAAGTTTCGCATTTGCCATTTTGCAGAAGAGAGAAAAGTACATGGCCAATGTGTTGTTCATATTCCATAGAAATATCGTTAGCCATGGAAATAATGGAACTTGTCATAGCAGGGGAAAGAACTGCGCTTCCATGAGTAGCGTGGATGCCGATAGGAATGTATTTTAAGTTCTGCAACCGCAAGTTAGATATTTGAAGTTGTTCCATGAAGCAAAACATATCCATACTCTTGGCGTTCTTTATGTCTTTTACCAACATGAACAAAGGCACAGAGAAGCGAATGCTGGAACCTTCTGTAAGAATGAAAAATGCTATATCCGTTTAACTATTGATGTACTCGATACAACACATCATGGCAGAAACCCACAGAATGAACGAACAGTAATTGTTTCTATCGCATTTTTACTGCTCAAAACATGAAGCTCAAATATGACGTCGCCATTTTGTGTCTACATCAATAAGTAATACTTGTAGAAACTGGTCGCTGTAAATAGATTTTCAAATTTAATTTATGGATAGGATCTTTTTCCTATTACACATAACAGCATCCATAGACTCACTTTTTTTCGTAGCAGTTTCTGGAAAAATTCTTAAATACCCCCAAAGCTTTGTAAGGAAAGGGCCATGTAAGTATACGCGTTATGTCTATGTGCAGTAAAGTGACCATGCTGATAGAACAAAAGTGAATGAAAACATCGCGCCTAGAGGGAAATTTAAAAATTTAGTAAACGCACCCAACAACGAAGCGAGATAGACAAAAAAAGCCTATAGCAAAATTGGCATTGTCTACTCTAATGAGTAGGAATCGACACCTGAAACGATCTAAACGCGTATATGGAAGGCAATAAATAGCAGTCATACTTGATCGGTTTCTAGATGCACAGCGACGCCACAATACTGTTAAACATTGCCGAACGATTCCCGAGAGTATGCAGATAACGTCAGCGATGTGATGCTTATGTATAAGATAAAAAGCAACGCTAAGCAGAACGGGATATGTACATTTACATCCTCATCCTTACTCCTGATGGCGTACAACTCGTATAATCAGTGAAGAATGATAGGTATTTTTGCCTTCCATATAAGATTTCGTGCGTTTCTGGCGTCCGTTCGATAAATCAGACAATGCTATGCAACTTTGTAATTGGCTTTTATGTTCATCACGCATTATTACCGAAACATTTTAAATTTTCCGTTAGGAGTGCTGCAATCTCTTTTATTCGATCGGGAATAATCAGTTTACTATAGATGGACCTAATGTGTATATTCATGAACGTTTCTTTACAAAGTTATTCTTCTTCGACCCAAACCGTCCGACCTACCCGAAGGTGTAAAGTATACGTTTAGACGTCGGGAAAGTGCCACCCAATTTAGATCGGAACCCAGTGGGGGCGGCATCCTCAGGAACCGTACCCTCCTTCCCCTACCACCAACCTCTCGGAAGGACTTACGTGCCCACATATTTAACGTGATTGTACTCCGCGTGAGCACGGGGATAGTTATGGCAAAGCCGGTAACCGAACTTGAGTCGTATAAGTGCAATCCCCGCTCGCTAACCACTGGGCTGTCCCACCCCCTTACAAAGTTATTGGAGTACTTAAGGACTTTCTTAAGAGCTCTATATATTGGAAGACACTCCCTTTGCAGAAAACAGCATCCATGGACGGGTTTCGCCTTTATTATGCGCTCGTCAGCATAATACTATAGCTGATATCTGCAATGGCAACAAGAAACTTGCTACAAGCCACAAATTTAACAAACTTTTATAATAACTGATCCGGTCCTTTCACGTAGACAGCATCAAATAATATGCAAGTTAGCTCTCGCTACAGGCAGCTGTAAAGGCCAAGCTCCTAATTACAAAACCCGCCTGTAAGAGGTGTTTTCAAAAAATTTAAAAACACACCCATTGCAGATAACAGCAGGTCCGTGTTTGCTTTTATCTACTGTGGGAGTTTATGTCAATTTTTTGGGAACGACCTTTATAGGCGGGTTTTAAGGTTATATAACCCTATATATTATTCATATATATTATTTAGCATGGAATAGCTGATATCTTCAATGGCAGCAAGAAAACTTGCTATGTGCCATAATCGTGTGAATAAGACCGGCAAATATATAGTCTTACCCCTCAGTCGGCATGAAATATTTTAAATATCCCTCTCAGCCTGCATGTGTTTGCAACTTCCAAGTTCATACTTACAATCAACTTATAGCGGGCTTTTGCAAAGTTGGAACAACTCTCCCATTGCAGATAATAGCTCTCTTGGACTACGAAATAGAATGATCAATTTTGCAGTCTCTGATTCACAAGCATTTTTATAATGAGTCTGGTTTTAAAGTTAGTTTATAATGTTGCTCGTAGAGGCTTCTGAGAACTTAGAATTTTGTCAGCAATGGTCCAGGCCGAAATAACATTATTTATGTTTCAGCACATTCATTATAATCAACTCAGTAGTATATTTATACATATGTGTGTGTGTGAGTGTGTATTGTGTGTGTGTATGTGTGTCCTCCATTCCAAATCGCTAATGACAGTGAGTGCAAAAAGCTCCACAATAGAAAGCGCCCTCTAGCACCTAACTGCTTAACTTACGACCACGCATTCTTTGACGAAAAGTATTCGTTTCAGTGTGATCTATCATCCCTTAAAGTTTGTTCCATTAGTTTTGAAACACCCTGTATATATATATTTCCCCGATCATGATTGTAATTCTCGAAATAAAAATCAACTCTTACCCCTTTTCCCTCGTATTAATAGATAACACCTAAACATCAATTTTGCGAGATCAAGATTGTGGAATTTTGTTCCACCTCTTTTAAAATCAAAAATTTGACGTGAGCAGCACATGACTTTACCTACAGACTCAAATTTATTTTATCTTTATTTCTTTAATAGTTCCTTATATTGAGCTTAATTGCACAAAATAACACGCATAATTATTTCAAATGATACCCAATTTGCACTTTTAATTCGATTTTCGTTTTCATTTAGCAACTGAGCGTACTTTCAAAGACAACGTAGCAAAAATCCGAAAAAACTGAAATATCTGGGAAACGGATAATCCTAGAATAATGGGTTTGGTCTTGTTTTATTCTATTCGTCATCAAAAATTACGTACAAAACAAGCATTTAATGGATACATTTGAGGATACGTAATCTTTTATTTTATATTTTGGCTATTTTTGCAGACCATTTTGCAAAAAAAAAAAAAAGCAGGCTATTTTTCCTAAATTCTACCAAAATCTAATCAGCATCAGGGTAACCCGAAAGTGACTTATTTACCTAATTTGTTGAAATTTGTTCAATTGGTTTTGTAATTAAATTGGATGCATGCGATTTTTGAGGGCCATTTCGAAAATAAAGGCAGGCTCCTTTGTATCGAATCGTACGAACATCTAATCAGCACCAGGGTAACCCACAAGTGACTTAACTATAATTTTTTATGATATTTGGTCAATTAATTTTTGTGTTAGAGTAAATACATACATTGTACAGATCTCCCCCCTCCCCCACACACACAGCGAGAGAGAGAGAGAGAGAGAGAGAGAGAGAGAGAGATGTCATGCTAAAAATAGTTCTTTCGTATTCTAGAGGTTCTAAAATGTGTAAATCCGTCGAAACTCGAGTTACGATTTTAACACTTTCCCTATACATTACCATGAATTGTAGGAAAAGTAACAATAAAAATAGTTTCAAGAAGTATTACTACAAGTTGTTTTAGTTTGTTTTGTTTAAAATTTTGCATTTTTATCAATTTAACGACAATTTTGCAACATTTAAAAAAACTTGCCAAGTTCGTAATATTCTGCCAAGTTTGTCGCCAGAATTTTGCCAAGCGTTACGGACGCCGATATTGGTAATTCTTATACTAGATTCTTATATTCTTTCCAAGATATTGAATTTTCATCAATTAATGCTTGATTCGTTAATTAGTCTTTGATTTAGCGTCATTTAAATCAATTTGAAGACATTTTTGTCAATTTGGAAACATTTAAAAAAAGTCGCCCAGTTGGCGATATTCCGCCAAATTTCTCTTCAAAATTTAGACAAACATTACGAACTAAGAAATAGGTTATTCTTATAGTAGATAAATGACTATTGGCGAATTGTAAAGCGTTATAATACAAAACTATTACACAAGGTATCTTCTCTCTTGAATGGAACGAACTAGATTCACGAGAATGATGTTATCTAATTTATCGCATAATATTACATATGAAAGTGAACATATTTCCCAAAAGTTAATAATTTTCTTAATTTTGTGTGATTTTTTGATAAGTTTATTTGAAAAATATGCAATATCTCAAGAACGGTTTATGCTAGCGTTATAAAGGTTTGTGTTAATCGTTTCCTAATGAAAAATTATATATTAAATGATTATTTATGCAACTTTATTAAAGGTTTTGATTTCCTGATGATTTTTCAAAATTTCATTCAAAAATGTGGAGGTCTTCTGAACATTCGATTGCGTTTAAAAACAGTACGCTTCCAATATTCTGATTATAATTTTTGTACCAAATTTCGTTCAAATCGCTCCATTTGTTAGTGAGATATCGTCTCCACAGACTCTCTCTCACGCACACACACACACACACACACACTTACCACACACACACACACTTACCACACACACACACACACACACACGCACACACACACACACACACGCACACACACACACACACACACTTACCACACACACACACACACACTTACCATACACACGCGCTTACCACACACACACATACTTACACATACTCACAGTTACACACACAAACACAGTTATACACACAGGCACTGTTATATATATACACACACACAGTTACACATACACACACTTACATGCTTTCCCGGCCGTCCAAATAGTTGCTCAAGTCCTCCGGATGAGTCGGACGGTCTGGGTCTTCAACGCACTTCACCACACAGCACTTCACCACATGCACTTCATGCACACAGACATCACCTTAAAAACGCTCGATTCGTGTTCAGAAATGCTTAAAACGGGCTCCCCCGTCCAAAACTCGAAAGCGAATTTTCGACCCCGTCACAATACTTTCCTTATACATTAAACTATGTATATAAGGAAAGCAAAAAGGCATCACTTTTCCAGGAATTTCTGCCATGATTAGAATCACCTGCCTTATCCTAACTTTTCATTTTCAATAAAAAGAATCTCAAAAACTTTTTTTTCAATTCATATATTTAAGAAACAAAATGGAAACCACTTTGGTTTTCTATTCCTGTTAACGATTCTTACTCTCTCTATCTCTACTTCCAATGTCTGGACCCATTGGCGCCTTGGCTACACATTGACGAAATTTTTAGGAATTGAAAACAATTACTCAGAATTTAAAGTATGTGATTGTTATAAATCACATATCCAGAACATTTTAGCAATTACTCTGTCGTATTCTTGAGAAAATAATGTATATTTTGAGCTTTTTTGTAAATTCGCGGAACTCCAACATTGTACTCTGAATTAACAGTGCCCCTCCCTCCCCTAAAGCAGAGGCTTTAGTCCGTTTAGTATTCATACCACACCTGAAAACGAACTTTATGTTAAGTTAAACAGACAGGCAGACAGAAAGATTGATTTTATATGGAAAAGTCCTGTGCTGGCCATGTCAGCTTTCTTTTTAATCGTGTGTATTACAACTTTTAGTATAAAGCGCAAAACTTTTGAGTGTTGAATGTTTAAGTAATACGCAAACCCAAGTATTCCGCTTTCCATTTTCATTTGTTGCCATTTCCCATGTGTAACCTTTCTTTTAGGGATGATCAAATATTTGCTTTGAAATATAAAGATGTAATTTTTGAATGTTTAAGCTTTTTCTTCAAGTTTCTTGAAAGAAAGGGGTTTGTTTGTTTTTTTATTACAGATTGAAAAAAAAGCTATTTTTTGTAGAACAATTAATTTATTTTTTTTCTTTTGTTTTCTGAAATCTAATTAAACTTCAAATTTTAGTAAACGTTATTCTGAAGGATTAAGTCGTACAGTTTTAAATTTCTTCGGGAAGTCAAGTTAATATATATATATATCTACCACTGGATTTACAATTTTAATATATATATATATATATATAGAATTATTTTAGGAATTTTTGAAAAATGTAATATCACCCTAAAATATTCAACTTTTCTTTTTAAAAAATTACTTAATTTCACTCTCTATGAGAATTATATTCAACATGATGGTACTTTTTTTAAGTAACAGGTTGGTATCCCACAAGGGGGGGGGGGGGGGGGTCTCATCAGTTTTAGCTAATCTGTATTTATTCTTCTATGAAAAGAACATTAGTCCAGGATTGCATAATATGAACATGTTTAGATATTTAGATGGCATACTATTATGTGTATCCCATAATAATATTCCTCTAGTATTTAACTCTTATCCTAATAATTTACAATTAAATGCTAAAAATCGATATATGCAAACAAGAGTTTGAATTTTTGATGTATTATATTTAAAATCTCGTCTTTTATCATATAAGTTTATATTGCATTTTTTACATCGTTGTATACAGTATACAACGCTGTATACAACGATGTAAAAAACGCTTATTTTAAGGATATAACTAGTACACACCTATGATGTTATCGATTTTGGAAATGGTAACTGTGAGATTCACCTACACGGAACTTGATGATAGCGCACCCTAGTGGTAGATTAATGCTATATATGGATTGCACTCACCTTAGTTAACGACTCTTGGCCTTTTTCATTATGTGTTTTACTTCGGCTTTGTACTTCGGACTTTTCTTCGATTCTTGAGTTTTGTAGTCACTTCCACGGTCAGTGTCTTGTGCTCGACACCATTTCGGAGGTCAAGTTTCGGCAAAGTATTTGGTTCCGGGAGTGTTACCTAGGTGTAATAGCATGCTATAACCGGGAACGAGGGGTCACAATCCCCCTCGGCCATTTATGCTTTCCCGTTGGCTTGATTCCCATTTTTTCCTTAATACTTTTATTTGATATATATATATATATATATATATATATATATATATATATATATATTAATATATGTATATATATGTATGTATATATGTGTATATGTATATAATATATGAGATATATATTTACAGGGTGGTCCAAAAGATCTTAGACAAACTTTAAGTGTAGGTCAAACATACAAAAACAGGTCCGCTTTGCATAGGAACATGTGGCCGCAAACACCACCGGGGGGTACTACATATGCAGGAAGAAACAGAAAGAAAAGAATGCTAGGAAGGAAAGGATAGATAATACAGCACAGATTTAGTAGACATAACAATTACGAGTATCAATTACAATTGTTTATCATAGTATTAAAGTAGGTGTTCAAATCTCTTGCCATCCGCAGCTGTGCATGTTTCAGCCAAAATGTGCAGGACTATCCCAATAGGACCATTCCTGCAAGATGGATCGGCCAGTAAGGACCCGTCAGTTGGCCACCACAGTCCCCCGACTTGTTCCGCATTGATTTCTTCGTAGATTCCCTAAAGGATAGGTCCGTAGATGTCCTCATATAAGATATCTACGGATTTCTTCCTATGGGGTTACCTCAAAATTCTTGTTTAACAGACACCTCAAAACCCAGATCGTTCGACTCACCCATGGGTATAAAGCAGAATTGACAAAAAACGATTAAATATCGGCAAAAAACGCGATAAACTTTGCCAGAATGGAATCTTGCAATTTTTATCTTGGCGACAAAAGACGCGGAAAGAGTTGCCAGAATGGAATGTTTTCCAATATCATATCAGGGATTGCCAGAATGTCGCCTAATATCGCCAAGAATGAAAAAGGGATTATTACAGGCGCGGCCATTAAGGGGCGTCGCGAGTAAGCGCGACACCATTGAATAAACACCTCAAATTATTTTTTTAGTTATACAGATTTATTACAATTTCTATTGAAAAAATCTGAAATTTTGTTCAATTAAACCGAGAATTATTAAAAATAAGTTATGAAATATGGCACTAGATGGCAGCACTACAGCTTTCTTTAAAAAAGGAGACTCGCGAAAGCTGTGATGCGTAGAATTTTCAACACGAAAGGGGAAAATTCATTGATATTTGATAAAGCCGCGTCCCTAACATCGGCATCTCGAGAGTGAACGAATGGTATAGGAACAGTATTAGAAATTTGGCGTGAAAAATATACAGACATTGCAGATTTACTAGTAGATTGTGTCGCGGGTCTGCAAACGCCTCTAGCCAAAAAGAAACAGAAGAGTAGAAAAACATGAAGAGGGACCTCTCAAATTGGCTCAGTTTCGCTAATTTGGCTTCAATTTTCTACATTTAAGAATGCGTTTGTTCTCATTCACGTCTTTGTTATAAATTTGGAAGTTTAAATAAAGATTTGAACAAATGAGTGGATTAAGTGTACGTGTGTGGTGATGGGAAAGGAGAGGGGGTTATGATATTTTAGGGGTTTCTGGCCATCGTGAATAAAATATATTGTTTAGGACACTCACTTTGAGAGATCACTTGACCCACCCAGCTGTCTTACTTATTGAAGTGGTTTCGCATTTCGTCATTTCTGATGTAGTGTGGTTCTGTCCTATGGGAATGGGGTTATTTCTGATTTGGGGCAGTTCTGTGCTCTGGTTGATCTGCTGGTGACGAATCCCAATATGTTTGACTCCAAATTAATTCTTTAAACGTCTGGAGTTTCCTATTTTTAGCATACCCGTGATCGATAGGCTATTTTTAATGACGCTTCAGAAATATGTTGTTTCGGATATTTAGTTTGAGGGGTCAGTTGATCTACCCAGCTGTCTTACTTTTTTAACTATTTAACATTAAAAAATACCTAAAAATTAAAGAAATTTTAAATATTTAGTAAATAACTTTAATATTGAATTTTCATCGTGTTTCTTTTATCTGCGTCGCTTCCCTCGAAGTTTTGACCCCGGGCTGGCAACTATATTGCTCAGATACCCCCTGGGCGTAAATTTTGCTTGAAGTAGTCCCCAAATTTCTTATCTCGGCTTCTAATTTAGCGATTTTGATTTTAACGATGGTTATAGTCTCTGCACCCTCTGTACGTGTCATCTGAATATACATATTTTGTGTCAGCCCCTGAGCGTAACTTTTAGTTTAACTAGTCCCATAATTATACATTTTTAGAGAGCATTTTTCCTAATTGAGCTAATTTAGTTTTGCTAGTGGCTACAGTTTCTGCACCATTTGTATATGTCATCTGGTTATGCATTTTTGTTGTGACAGCTAGCTCTCTGAAGATAATTTATACTTCAATTAGCCCTCCTTCCCAAATTTCCCATCTCCCCTCCTAATTGAACAATTTTGCTTATACTGATGGTTGTAGCTGCACCATCTGTACGTCTCAGTTTGATACACATATTTGATGGATATATAATATACATGCGTTTTTTGTGTCAACTCCCTGGGCGTAATTTTTAGTTTAACTAGCCCCCACAATTTTACATCTCAGTTCCTAATTGAGTGATTTTGACTCTGCTGGTGACAATGTAGTATGAGCAACATTTGTACATTTCACTTGGATACACATATTTTTGTGTCAACCCCTGGATGTAGCTTTTAGTTTAACTAGTCCTCACAATTTTACATATCTGCTCGAAATTGAGCGATTTTGGTTCAGCTTGTGGCTATAGTCTATCCACCATTTGTACATGTCACCTAGATGTGCAACTTTAACGTGTCAAATCCCTGAGTGTAACTCTTACTTTGGTCACACCCCCCCCCCCCAATTTTCCATCTCGCCTCCTAATCCACCGATTTTGATTTTACTGGTGGCTATAGTCTCTGAACCATCAGTACGTATCATCAGAATATGCATATTTTTTTAGTCAACTTCCTGGGCATAACTTTTAGTTTAACTAGTCCCTACAATTTTACTTTAATGTAAATTAGGACTATGTAATGTTTTTCCACTAGGAAGGATACGTTCCATATAGCCAGGATTTTTATGAACGAGCGAGAAGGTGGGAGGTACGTTATTTTACTTAATACATCCGTCGTTTATATTTTTAATACTCCCGTTGCTATGTACATATGCTTTATACATACATATATATATAATATATATAATATATATAATATATATATATATATATGTATATATATATTACTAACATATATATAGGCATAAATACATAGATAAGCGCCCCCCTCTACATGTCGCTCACGAGCCGCCACTGCTGACGTCACTGGTCCCTTCTAAAGTGTGGGGAAAAGATAGACATAGCGCACAGATATTAGTTTGATGAACTCTTGAGCGCTGTAACTCTTTGCAAAAACGGAAATTCAAGCGAAAATGTATCATTTATTCATTTCACAATTTTTTTCAAAATGCGAATCGTAAACTTCGACATCATAAAAGAGATGAGAAGAGGACAATGAATGATTTGCTAAATGTTCAAGATGTAGAACAGATTTCAAATACTTTTGAGAATATGTCAGTGGCTGTTGTGATTTAAATGAAATAGAAAGGCAAAATTTACATTTTGAAAATCAGAAATTATTACTTGAAATAAATTCTTCAAAAAGAAAAGTATTCGATGTTGAAGAAAATATCAAGTGCCTAACTGAAAATTACGAAAACTGCGAGAAGACAATGGGAGAATAAAAGCAAAATTTAATTTTTTTTGAAGCACAGAGTGACAATTTAAAGAAGAAAGATGATGAGAAAATTCAAAGTTAAATTGCAAAAGTCCTTTCGAAATATTTCACATCAGGTCAAATATTACGAATTTTGAATACCGATAAAAGAACATAGTGGAAAATTGAAGATATAACTAAAGCCTTACTTCATAGGAGCATTTCATCAGAAGCATACTGCCATCTTAGAGAGCAAATTAAAAATTTTTTACCAAGCATTAGTACTTTAAAATTGTGGACAAAAAATTTTAAATGTTCTTCAGGAATTTTAACCCAAAAGGTGGAAATGATGAAAGAACAGAGCAAGACACTAACAGACATACAGAAATTTACGGGAAATATATTTTCCCAAATTAAAGGTCTTAGACAATTTTATAATCATCCTCTTGCTGCTGATTTCAAATCTCGACTTAAAACATTACTGCTTGGTTCTAAGCTTCCTTTGCAAATAGATACAAATATGGAAAATGACCAAGACCAAACCTAACTGCGAATTTATTTTTCAAATTAGAAGGGAAAAAACGATGCATTCAGCATCACTGCTGATATTAAATATGAATATGACATTCAGTTCAGTCCTGATGTAAATGAAAAAGAAGCCTTGCGTTTTTCTGTAGGATATTTGACATATAGTCACAAGAAAGCGCAGTTAGGAACTTATTCATATCTAGTGAAATCAACATCCGAAAATGACAAGAAATGGATTGAATCTTTATCAAGAGATCGTTTCACATGATACCTTGGTAGAAACAGTCACCAAATTAGAAGACATTTCTTTAAAACTCCACTGAAATTTTATTCCTAATTCAAAAAATATTTTAGAGAACCCCCAATTTAAAATAAAAGAACAATTTCCTGAAATAGCTCCTGATGTTATAAGAACATATACCAGAACCAAAACCTTCTTTCGAATACGGCACATAAATGAACAGATGAATAGAAACTCTATGAATAGAAAAGCTGAATGAATATTTAGTCATTCACGTGAAGAAAAGAAAAATAAGCAATGGAGAGATGGAGAGAGATCTTTAAATTTTAAGGTTTACCCATGACCTAGTTTCAGTGCCTTTGTCGTGAGTTCAAGCCTCCATACCAAAGGTATATTGACGAAATAAGCAATGGAGAGAGAGCTTTAAATTTTAAGGTTTACCCATGACCTAGTTTCAGTGCCTTGGTCGTGAGTTCAAGCCTCCGTACCAAAGGTATATTGACGAAATAAGCAATGGAGAGAGAGCTTTAAATTTTAAGGTTTACCCATGACCTAGTTTCAGTGCCTTGGTCGTGAGTTCAAGCCTCCGTACCAAAGGTATATTGACGAAATAAGCAATGGAGAGAGAGCTTTAAATTTTAATGTTTACCCATGGGCCATGACCTAGTTTCAGTGCCTTGGTCGTGAGTTCAAGCCTCCGTACCAAAGGTATATTGACGAAATAAGCAATGGAGAGAGGGCTTTAAATTTTAAGGTTTACCCATGACCTAGTTTCAGTGCCTTGGTCGTGAGTTCAAGCCTCCGTACCAAAGGTATATTGACGAAATAAGCAATGGAGAGAGAGCTTTAAATTTTAAGGTTTACCCATGACCTAGTTTACACATATCGATTACGAAATTACCAACTTTCAATTCACATATCATTATGGAAACAAAAAAAGAAATATATTAATACAAGCATTTTTCTTTCTGAAATTTTTAAGATCATCACATTTTTATTTATTTCTATAATTTTGAAAACTATATTTGAATTACATTCAGTAAGTCATTCACTGTCTTCTCATTTATTTTATCATGTCGAAGTCTACAAGTCTTATATTTTAAAGCAGTTCGATAAAAATGGACAGGTTTCGTTGGCTTATCATTCTAGTCTCAGATATTGCTTGTATTTTAGCTAAATCCTCCGGCATTTTACTATGCACCTATTAAAGTAAAGCTAATAACAATTTTAAAATGCAGATAATATTTTAACATAGTTTAAACCGCTCAATAGCTACTGTCATCGTTAGAGATGCTTAAAAACATCCTTCACAATACAGTCCTAAATAAAATTTACCATAACTAGTTTTATTTAATATTATGCTTTTATATAGGAATAATGAAATCTAATCTATCATTTTACTCGGTAGAGATTTCAATATACTATATGATGCACCTTTAAATTAAGATAATTGCTGCAATATTCAATGGATTTCTGATGACAGCTACGGACTACGAACCTGACTTTGGGACCAGTGACGTCAGTCGCGAAGGGAGGGGAGAATTCCAGCTGTTCGCGTACAATCTTTGGCCAAACTTTCCATTCAATAGACCTTGGGATTATACTACATCTGTTCCCTTTTTTTTAAGTTGCGTTCAATTATCGAAAAAATTATAATATTTTTCCCTCAAATCGCAATTTCTACGGAAGAGAACAATTTGTGAACATTTAACGTTTCTAAACTACATTATGTGACATAGATGGCAGCACCAAAAAATTAAAAAAGATTTAATATAGATTTGTATCAAGGCTCTCTATTACAAGTAACGTTTAAAATACTCTCAAGAATTCAAGGATTGGGCGTTAAGGAACTACCCAGAAAGGAAAGAAGTTCGAGGAAAACATAATTTACTACATTTTTCAAATTACATTAACAGGGAACTTTTAATCCACATCTAACTAAGTCAATAATTCCCAACCAGTATTCAGCGAAATAGAGTACCTAAATAATAAAATTCCTATCAAATAGGATAATATAAAAACTATTTTAATTTAATTCAAATTTATTAATACAACAAACAAGACAGCATAGGCGAGCACATCAACAGTTTAAAGAACACAAAATTTGACTACAATGCGGCCTAGGGACGACTAACACTTACAAAATTGGCGTTCGATTTAAAACACAAAATTGATGTGTAAAACAGTAAGTTTAATAAATAATAATTCACTCCTATTTTGGAATAAAATAGTATAAAAGTATTTATTTTCCATTTATGTATACTAATTACTGGTAATAAATAAATGATAAATATTTTCACTTTACTTTTGGCTTACTAATTACAAACAATCATTGTGTATGTGTTTTGTAATAATTTTGAGTCCCTTTTAAAAAGAAATCTATCCTTTTGAAAGGGAAATTATATTCTTAAAAATCCCCTTTATGCAAACTGTCCAATGACTCGAAAATGTTTATAAACTTTGATGTAATAATTAGCTAGTTTAGCATCCGTACCTATAAAATCAAAGCGTGGGGAATAAAATTAAATTCCGGAAGTTACTATTGTTCAATCTCCATTTTTTCCAATTTCCTTTGGGTACCTACTTTTGTGTAGAGCACTAATTATTAATAAAAAGCGGCTCTATCTTTGTGAATCAGCTGGCGCCATCTACACGAGTTAAAGAGAACTCGATTCTGCGGACAACTGGCAAAGAAAAGAGAGAGCTATCACCATGCTGATATAAACAAACAAAACAATTGTGATCAATGTCCAGAAAAACATCACTATGAATATTTCTAAAGAACATATAGTAATGCTAAAACTAAAGATCCACTTTAAAACCATTGCAAGTTCTTTTATTTGAATTATATGGAATTAATGATAACAAAACTAAAGGGAATTCCCCTACTCTCCGTGATCAATCACTACGCCCCGTGAATCTGCGTTGCCATGACAACTAGCAACAAGTGTTTTGAAGTGAGCTAGATTTGGCGCAATTTCAATGTAATTGGCGACTGCTATCAAAATTATTAATTCGATTTGCCAAATACATGTTTCTAAAATAGAACTCAAATCTTTCTGATCATAATGTCTTTAAGGAAGTAAAAATGGTGGAATTTAAAAAAAATAGATTTAAAACATACAGACATCATTAGGAAAGTGCATGGTATTCAGGCTCAAAACGCGTAAATCCATCAACATTCGAGACGGTGTTTCTTTCAGGGCATAAAATATTACCAGGGAGCGAATGTAATTTTAGGGGGGGAGGGGCAAATTTCCTATTTGCCCTATATAAATATATCTAAATGCTGTGTCATATAAATAAAAACTAGGTTAACATAAAATGTCTCTGGGGGGGGGGGGGGCGAATACTCGTCTCCGCGGGGGCTTCAACCCCCGAAGTTACGCCTGAAAGAAACACTGATTCAAAAGCAGATTTTTTGAAGCTCTGTGTACTTGCGTGTGTGGACGCGATCTCATGAACGAATAAAGTGTTTCGAAAGTAATTTAGTACGATTTTTACAATCAGTAAATACTGGAACACTATTGATTTCAAATGCAATCAAAAGAAACTCCTACCTCCCCCACCCCCACATTTTTCTAATAAATTTTTGAAAAAAAAAATTTAAATCAAGACTTTCAATAATGTTAAATAATAAAACAACATTTTCGGCGTAATTTTTCATTAGAAAACGAATGACACCCCTTTTAAAAAGCTAGCACGAACTGTTATCAAAATATTCTGTTATCAAATAAATCAGGCATTGGCGTCCATGGAACATTGCACCTGCTGCAGCAGGTGCAATGTTTCTGTCAGCGATTTCCATGGACGCCAATGCCTGCAAAGGGGGTCGAACTGTTTTGGGAACTGTTTGGAAGAGAGGGGCGCGGTAGCTCTGTGGTTAGCGCGCTGGAGTTGCACTCGGTAGGCCCGGGTTCAATTCCAGCCACTGCCCAAACTGCCGCCGTGTTCACGCGGAGTACGATCACGTTAAACATGTGGTTCCGTAAGTCCTTCCGAGAGGTTGGTGGTAGGGGAAGGAGGGTACGGTCCCTGTGGATGCCTCCCCCACTGGATTCCGGTCTAAATTGGGTGGCCCTTCCCGGCCGTCCAAACAGATACCTTACACCTTTCTGGTAGGTCGGACGGTCTGGGTCGAAGAAGAAGGAGAACTGTTTGGGATAGGGTATGTCAAATACCTGTCTTTTTCGGAGGTTCTTCGCTTGGGCTGGACGCTGTCCCAGTCGTAAGCAAATGGTTAAATGCATTTTTTCAAAACTGAATTTTTAAAGGTATTACATTTTTAAAATGCTCCATGCGTCTTAATTTTTGTTTGAGATGCATGAAATTCGGCAAGAAGACACCTTTCATACTTTTTAATGAAACTGGGTATGCATTTTATAATTGGACTTTATTAAGGTAATTGAGAGTGAATAAGAACCTAATTAAATGAAAATTAAGTATTAATGCAGAAAAATATTTTTAAAAAATGAACTTTCTAAAGGATTTAAAAATGAATACCCAAATTTGTTCATAATGTGTTTTTGAGTGATCATAACGTAAAATGAATCAAAATTGTGAACAAATGGCACGCTAGGAGCATTTTCAAATTTTCGTTAAAAAAAAATTAAGTTAAAAAAAATACAAAATTATAACAAAATTGAAAAAAAATTAATGGTATTTTATATAGTAATGTTAAAAGAATATTTATACAATTTTTCATGTTTCTAAGTCAATAAATAAATAAAAAAAATTTCAACGTCCACTGTCCCCTTAAAAGGCAGGTTCTTTTTTCCCGAATCATACCAAAATCTAATCAACACCAGGGGTGACTCACTTACCTACCAAATATTATGAAATTTGGTCAATTAGTTTTTGAGTTAGAGTGGACATGCATTGCACAGACGTCAGTCTAAAAATAGTTTTTTCGTGCTCTAGACTGCTCGAAACGTGTAGATCCGTCAAAAACCCGAGTTGCGGTTACAATGTATTGTAGGTAAAATAAAAACTATGCAGACACTCATAAATAAAAATCCTCAGACAGACACACACACAGACATCACGCTAAAAATGGTGTTTTCGTGTTCTAGTGGTCGCAAAATGTGTAGAACCGGCGAAAACTGAAGTTGCTATTTTCGACATGATTCCAATACTTTCCCTATACATTACCTTGTATTGCAGGGAAAGTAAGAAGTTGGTAAAAAGAAAATCTGCAATACAGCAATATAGACAAAAAATAAAAAAAATAATTATAAAGTTGCAGAGCACTGTCTAATGAGTTGAAATCGACAATAAAACAGTTATAGGAGTCTTTTGTTTGACATATTAGGGTTATTACTGAATAACTGCCACACACAGGACTGCTAAAATAAACAACATTTTATGGAAAGAAATCTGATGTACAGCCTATTCGAAATGCCCTCCTTCAGTAACAATGCAAATTATATTTGAAAATGAATATTACCGCGTACTTTGGCAACCATTGCAGGTGTTACCGTCGAAATCCCAGGCCGTCCGACTCGTCCGAGGACATGGAGCAACAAAATGGGCGGCCGGGCAGGTGTTACCGTAGAAGACCCAGACCGTCCGACTCGTCCAGAGGACTAAGAGCAACTATTTGGACGGCCGGGGGCAGGTGTTACCGCTGTTGTTGTTGTTGAAACCCAGACCGTCCGACCTACCAGAAAGGTGTAAGGTAACTGTTTGGACGGTCGGGAAGTGCCACCCAATTTTGACCGGAACCCAGTGGGGAAGGCATCCACAAGGACCGTACCCTCCTTCCCCTACCACCAACCTCTCGGAAGGACTTTCGGACCCACATGTTTAACGTGATCGTACTCCGCATGAACACGGCGGCAGTTTTGGCAGTAGCTGGAATCGAACCCGGGCCTACCGAGTGCAACTCCAGCGCGCTAACCAATGGGCTACCGCGCCCGCAGGTGTTACCGTCGAAAGCCCAGACCAACCGACTCGTCCGAAGACTTAGAGTAACAGTTTGGGTGGCCGGGCAGGTGTTACCGTTGTTGAGACCCAGACCGTCCGACCTACCAGAAAGGTGTAAGGTAACTGTTTGGACGGCCGGTGGCAGGTGTTACCGTTGTTGATGTTGAAACCCAGACCGTCCGACCTACCAGAAAGGTGTAAGGTAACTGTTTGGACGGTCGGGAAGTGCCACCCAATTTAGACCGGAACCCAGTGGGGGAGGCATCCACAGGGACCGTACCCTCCTTCCCCTACCACCAACCTCTCGGAAGGACTTTCGGACCCACATGTTTAACGTGATCGTACTCCGCATGAACACGGCGGCAGTTTTGGCAGTGGCTGGAATCGAACCCGGGCCTACCGAGTGCAACTCCAGCGCGCTAACCAATGGGCTACCGCGCCCCTGCAGGTGTTACCGTGTAAAAGGCCAAGGCCGGGGCAGGTGTTACCGTGTAAAAGGCCAAGAAATGCATGATATTATAGTAAGTATTTATTGCATTCAGTATACGTACTTCGTTCGTTCCTACAATTAGACCATGTTTCGTAATTGCCTTTTGACATGAATAACATCTATGCTTGGAGTTTCTGTGGCGGATAACGGGGCGTTACGAAAAATGTAGGCACTTTTACCCCCCCCCCCCCGAACCTAATTGGTAAAACTGTAAATAATTTTTCTTGTATATCGGAAATAGGGTCCACATTATGAATACATAACTCGAAACTATAAAAGATAGATATAAATAGTAAGCGACAAAAATATGTACGAGGAAATATAATTTCTATATTTATTTTTAAAAAAAAGCTCTACTTTTCGAGTCTTGTCAAGTTTGAAGAAAATTGAAAATTTTCCGTAATTTGTAATGCTTACATCTTAAAAACTTAAAGGGCTATAAACAATAAGCAAGAATTTGTAGCTCTTTGAAAACCCCGCAAGTGTATATAATTGGATTTTGAATGAAACTCTGAGTTTTCGAAGAATAGTAAGTTATAATTTCGATATTTTAGCATTTTAACCTGGATTTTCCAATGGTTGGGAAAACTGTAATATTTAAATTGTCACGATTGTTGCAGCTCAATCTGTTTACCTTGTTATATCTGTTTCCTTGTATTATCTGTTTCCTTGTATTATCTGTTTCCATGTCGAAATATTGGTGCATAAGCACGAGATATTTTCTTTTGTTTAATCAAGAAGTTCAAGGATTCTAAAGATGTTTAATGATTGGTGGGGTTTGAACGGAATGGGTGGAAATATACGTATTCATGTACGTATTTATGTACCACCAGGCAAATTATATAGATTAACTTGAATGTAAAATCTCTTCAGATATATTAAGTTCGATTGAATCTAGTTAGTAAAATAGTTTGATATTTTAACGTGGAGTCCATGGTCCGAGTTTCCAAATGAAATCGGGGCGTAAACTAAAAATGTTGGCTAGCTTTAAATAGTTAGCGAGTAATTTGTATTGCTTTGAGACGAAACAAATGAGTCTGAAAAAGAAATAGAATAAACTTATTGAACTTCACTGGAGTTTTGTTTTACAACTAAAAAATGTACTCGCGAGTTAAAGCAGGGATAAATTGAGTTTATTAATCTAAAAAAATAACAAAAATATAAATCGGGAAATAAATAAATAAATAAATAAATAAATTAAATAAATATGAAGGGGAGGGGGAGGGCATGTAAACGTTTGCAGGTGGCCCACAATTTCTATGGGCGGCCCTACATAAACACATAGCTCAATTTTTTCTTATTCTATTTTTTTAATCTTCTATAAAAGCATTCTATTACAGCTTTTATAAAATACAGAAAATTTCCTATCAAGATATTTTACTGTCATTGAAAATAATTTCAATAATATTTATGCATCCCATTTTATCATAGTTATTTCATTAAGTATCAATATTTGTTTATTTTTTAAATCAATTTTAGTAATTTGGCAAATTTTAAATATGTTATCAGCATTATTCGTGTTTGATGGTTACAGGTTGGACAATTCTGCACTAAAGCTGAAATTTCATGGCCAATTTATCAAAAGGGCCGTTTCGTCCCTCCCCCTCCCGTGTCCCTTTTAGGAATTTTTGGCCGGTGGGCAAGTTTAGAGGGGCAAGATTTCTATTTGCCCTATATAAATATATCTAAATGCTGTCACATAAATAGAAACTAGGTTAACACAAAATGTCTCGTGGGGTAGGGGGGGGAGAGAATGATCGTTTTGGGTGGCTTCCCCCCTCCTGATAGGTGCTTGAAAGAAACCAGCCCCCCCCCCACACACACACACACACACAATGCAAAAGCTTGGATATTTTATACAATGATTAACATAACCTATTTCGACCTTTGAAATTTCAAGAAATTTTCAGCTAAGAAGTATTCGGAAACCCTCACTCCGGCAGTTTATATGTTACTAATGATGCCCGCTTGTGCAGTACGAAAATGTTCTTGATTGAAACTCTGGGGGTCGTAATTATTATTAACTCAACTTTTCAGTGATAGCATCAACTGAAAATTTACACTCCAAAAAGTCATACGCATAAATGTGCTTATAAAATAAAATAATAAAAGAAAAGAAAAAGAAACGGAATTCTTCAAACATGATTTTTTAATTAATTATTTATAATTCGAAAAAAATTCTTGTCATGAAAATTACGATCCACTAAAATCTGCAGTTTTTACTTTCCCTTCAATACATGGTAATGTATAGGGAAAGTATTGGAATCGTGCCGAAAATCATAAGGCGAGTTTTCGACGGATCTACATGTTTCTGGACCTCAAGAACACGAAAAACTATTTTTAACTTGACCTCTGTGTGTGTGTGTGTGTGTGTGTGTGTGTGTGTGTGCGCGCGCAACGTATGTATCCACTCAAAAACTAATAGACCAAATTTCATAAGATTTGTTTGGTAAGTTACTTGTGGGTGACCCTGGTGCTGATTAGATTTTGGTATGTTTTGGAATAAAAGAACTTGCCTTTCTTTGCGAAATGGCCCGTAAATATCGTATGTATCAACCCTAGCTAAAAACTAATTCAGCAAATTTCACAAAATTTACTAGATAGGTCCCTTGTGAGTCACCCTGGTGTGGATTAGATTTGGGAATGATTCGGAAAAAAACAATCGGCCTTCTTCTTTGCAAAATGGTCCGCGAAAATCACCAAAATATAAAGTTAAAAACTACATATGCTCAAATGTATCAATTAGATTTATTTGTATACGCAATTTTTGACAATGAAAAAAATATGATCAACCCCATTACTCTATAGGACTATCCGTTCTCGAGATATTTTGTTTTTTCGCATATTTGCTACGCCGCCTTTGAAAATACTTCCACTTACCAAATGTAAACGAAAATTAAATTAAAAGTGCAAATTCAGTACACTTTCCAATAACTAACTATGCGTATCACTTTGTGAATTTAAATTCAATTTAATGAATTATTAAAGAAATAAAGAGAAAATGAATTTGAATCTGTAGGGAAAGTCATGCGCTGCCCACATGAGACTTTCTTTCTTCTGCAAAATTGTCGAAACCAGGATTATGTATCCCAAAATTGAATAATGTTCTTTTCTTCTCAGAAACCGCGGCTAACCAACGAGATAAAATCGCATAGTAACTACTACATAGGTCCTGTTCGCAGAAACGGCTTTGAAATGCTTATCATGGGTGACCATGAAAGTAGACGGTAGAACAGATTGGCTTGGCGATAAATTCGATAGGGTTACCAATTTAAAACACCGCTCAAAGCGAAACGAAACTACCATCGGGCGAACTTCTGGTTGTCTGCACGTGGTGTTACGAGTATTACGTGGTGTTACGAAAATCTTATTCTTTAATTTGCTATAATTGACGAATCGAACCATGTTCGATGAAAACTGCATTCTTCGGCTTTATGCCAACGTTCTTCGCGAAGATATTATTAAATATCAAATAAACGAACAGGATATCCGAGTAGGAGTACAAAATATGGCACATATTTATGCTCCTGAACCCACCAGTTTACAGAGTGATTCTGTGTGTGTCGCTAATTATAATAATGCAGCTCATCGATGTGCATATTTACATAAATATGCAGCTTTTCATACAGCTTTGGTACAGCACGCATTGCAAGCAATTCTACAGGAAGAATGGGCCCTCTTTAAACACCTGATAACGTCTGGAGATTTTAACCTTTGTTGCCTTGGTGGAGGACCTGGAAGTGATGCTATTGGTGTTCTTGCAGCATTAAATACGACTTTTAGCTCTTTTAAAATAAATGTCACAATTGTGGACATCATGGAAGACTGGAAATCAACTTTTGCTTCCCTGATTAAGGAACTCCAGTATGGAAATTATGGTGCTATTCAACATAATGTCGCTGATAATTTCTTTCAGTGGAATTACTTGGCAGAAAATCTGCTTTCTACTATGACTGGCCCTGTGAATAAAGCAATTTCTACAGCTAATCTTATCACCATGGTGAAGTTTGTTTCTGCTGCTGCATGTAAAGATTCTGAAAATATGATAAAAGTAAGCTTCTTTGCCCACCCCTCACTTTTATTCTAGCCGAACCATGATTGCTACCGATACACAAAAAAATTTAAATTAGTTTATGGTGCTTCAATAAGGGCAACTGACCAAGGCAGCTAGTTTAAATCCGTCCCCCAGAGACAGTGGCGAATTAACATACCGGCGAACGCCGGGGGGGGGGGGGGGCTTCAGAGAGGGGCCTCATTTTGGACGAAAAATAAAAGTTAAAAGGCTTTGAGAAATGTTTTTTTTTTTTTTTTTTTTTTTTTCCCTTAAAATATAAAAAAAATATTTTTGATACTTATATATACTTCTGTATTTGATGATCTCCAATGCTAGTGAGGGTAAGGTCATTCTCTAAATTAAAACTAATCAAAAACAACTTAAGAAGCGTAATGACTGAAAAGAGGCTAGCTAAATCAACTGTCAATTCTTAGCATTGAGAACGAACGACCTTGTTAAAACGTTAGATTTTACAGATATTATTGATACTTTTGCTGCAGCAAAAGCCAGAAACTTCCAAATTAAAGGAGAAGTTTTAGCCCTTTCCTTAGTATTGTGCTGTGATATCAATATTTACCGCACAGTTTAACAAATAAAAATGTATAATATTTAAAAGCTTACATCGTTCAATATTTTAATAAAATATTACTGTTCTCATTTTAATTTAATTTCTGTTAAAAATTTTGGGTGCAAATATTTCAAGTATATTTATTGGATGAAAAAAAACATAGCAAGATTTTTTTTTTTTTTTCTAAACTGGCTTTTAGGGGGGGGGGGGGGGGATCGCTCTCTTCGGAAAAGATCGCCGGGAGCCACTCTCCCATGATTCACCACTGCTCAGAGACCTATTCTATTCTAGTATTGTTAAAGGAAAATTGAATGAAATAGACACTAAAATGCAATGTTCATTAATTTTTTTTTCCTTCAGTTCAATCACTGTAATAGACACTCCCAAATACTAAACTTCTATTTAACCAACATTTTGTGTTACCTTCCAGTCGTTAAAGTAATCTGGTTATTTGACCTGAAATTGAAAATTCAAATTTTCACTTAGTAGCAAGTGGCCATTTAATAAAACAACTAACCAGATACAACTCTCCTCCCTCAAAAACTGTGCAGAAGTTTAACTGTCAGGACTTGATTACCAAAAAGGCACGTGAAGCATGTGCTTACCCTCAAAAGATTTATACCACCCCCTCCCCTCAAATGGCATCCAAGATTCATGCTTTTTCTTCTGTTTTTGAAATTGAAGTTATTAGTTAAATAGTATCTTGCCTTGCCTTTATAGGTAAACAAATACATATTCATAGCTGCCAAATCTCCCGATTTTTCCGGGAGTCTCCCGAATTTTGAGGCAATCTCCCGAAAAATTCCTAAATCTCCCGAATTTTTACAATAATTAGAAAAAAATCCGTACAAAAGGGATTTTCCTAAAAATATCCCTATGCAGACGTGCCAATTCTCCGGATTTTGGTCGGAGACTCCAGATTTTTCATTACTTCTCCGGCCTCCGGATTACTAACGAAATGCTCCGGCTTTATTTGTTGGAAATTTATCAATTAACCAGACATGGTAATAATTCCTCGAAAACGCCAATTTTCCGCATTTTTAGCACTGATTTTTATCATTCCCGGGATCGTAGCAAATCCATAATACAATGCAGGGTAATGCCAATCAAATTAACGGAGATTTACGGCCGCGTGTATTGTAGATTAAGATCTCGATCTCTTATTTTATGAAAGTAATAAACATACTTCTTCAAAGGTGATTGAGCATAAATCGCTAAAATGTTATTTTGTTCATTAATTTCGTATAAACACTGCGATTGCGCAATTCAGTTTGTTCTCATGAATCGCCGAGAGTACAATAGTATCTTTTTCCATCCGTCTCAATCTTCTAAATATTGCATTTTTGATTGACTAAACTAGCTTATTTTCATATTCTGATTAATTATTGTGGTTAATTTCTTAATTATTTTCGCATAAATAGTGCGATTGCGCAATTCAGTTACTTCGCGTGAATTGCCGAGAGTACGTTAGTATCTTTTTCCATCCATCTCCATCATTTAAATGTTGAATATTAGATTGACTAAACTAGCTTATTTTCATATTATGGCTAATTATTAAAGTTAATTTTTTAATTATATTTGCATAATACAAATTTTTCTATTTTGAAAAATCGGTATGAACTCTGTGAAGGGATATTGAAGAAGAATTTAGTAAGGAGTTCTTAAAAAAAGCAAAAAGAGCTACTACTTTATTTTTAAGTAGTAAGAAGGATTGAATTTGACATTTTTTAATTATATAGAACTTTTACGTGTTGTATTTTTACTTACCAAAAGATTTCTTTCATTCAATATTTTATCTGCAGAGAAGTGTTTCTGTGTCAAAGACATGTGAATGATTATTAAACAGTAACCAATGACATTTTTCTTTATGCATCATATTCAGTGTAATGAACATTGTTATAGACTCTGATGAGAATAACTCTAACGAATGTGCTTATTTTTTAAAAGATGTTTTAATTCTTTTGTATTCGTTGAAATTAAATTGTGTTTATAGTTACAATACAAATTGTTTATCATATTTGTCTATTTTTTATGGGGCAGTTTTGTAGTAGAGGGAAAAAACCCCTATTCTGTCTTGAAAATTCCCTTTTATGCTTTCTGTAAAAAAAAAGAAATTGTTATCGCGCTGTGCGATTTTTTTACTTTTGTCGCGAATTACAAATATTTAAAAATCTCCCTAATTTTCATTTTCCAAGGTTGGCAGCTATGCATATTTTGGTTGTCTGAACCCAAATTTTTACTTGCCTATATTTATTTTTTTAATTTTATGTAATAAACTGGCAACGAAAAAAGTGGCATAACAGTTAATATTTAAATTTGGATTAACTACTAAAGTTTAAAAAAAGAAAAAAAAACAGTATCAAATAAGAAAATAGACTACTGTTTACAAGGTAGCACAGGTAGCCAGTTTATGAAACAGTTGATTGATAAGAACTTTTAAATAACCCGAACAATATTAAGAAAATTACTTGTACCGGGTTGGGATTTTGTTATGATTGTATGTATCATTGCCTAATATGTTTAAGCCTAATTCTGTCAAGTATATATATTTCAAACTTTTAATTTGGGGGTACACATGTATAATTATTTCCTCTTTTATTTTAGAAAATTTTTAATGTTATGAAACCAGGAGCTCTGGTTTTGTTCATTGACAATGCTGCTGGAGGCTTTCACCAGTTACTTAAAAGAGTAGCATATCAGAAACACTTTATCACAGTTTTTGGACCTCTTCAACATTTCAAGTACACAAATGAAAATTTGAACATCACACGATTTCGTTACCCAAGTTGCTATATGACAACTGTGACAATCCATCTTTTACAGAAGCCATATAATAATCACCAAGTTAAGAAACGCAACCGTAATACCCTGAGTGCGAACCAACAAAATAAAAATACTGCTAATGATATTGAAATTTGTGTTAACCCAATACAAAACAGACAGTTAAGTAATAGCAATCTCAATCAGTCTCATTTGAATAGGGCATTACCTAAACCCCCTTCATCCACATATAGACCCACTGTTAATAATCGTGGTTCAAATTCAACTTCACAGTTTAATATTAACCACAATCAGTGGAATACAGTAGTACTTGCACAGCCTTCATATACTTATCTGCCCTCATCAGCATCAAGATCTCCCATTCATAATAGAGATTCAAACTTGGTTGCAGAGTCTGAAGAAAATGAATCGGAAGAAGATTGTTGTTCATGTTGCACAATATCCTAGAATTATCAAAAATAATGTGATATCTTAAAATTGTTAAAATGTCTTTCATTAAATCATGTCTTAAAAATATGTACATCAAAGCAATGGAAAATGCATTTTATGAATATCAGGGCTGTGGAGTTGAATAGGTAAAAAGTATACAACTCCAACTCCTAAATAAAACTACTTTAAAATAATTTTAATTTGGAATGTTTAATTTTTTAATAGTTTTTAGGTAATAAATTAAAAAACCATCAAATGTTTACCAATTAAAAAACTATTGATATGAAAAATTAATTACTATTTATGTCGGTATCGGAGTTGGTATGTATTAGAAAACAAGAGGAACCAGACAGTAGAAAAAAAAGAGAAGTTTCAGGTACAAACTCCATAGCCCTGGTAAATATGATTCTCGTAACACTTATTTTTGCTATATATAAAATTAAGATTATACTAAAAACTTTCTAATTACATATTAAGAACATATATCATAGTTATAATATAAGTTATATGTGAATTTGAAAATTATTCTAATAAGTGCTTTGCTTAGAATTTTTATCTTTTTAGACAAGTTTACAAATTTAAAATGTTTTAGCCACTTTCTCATTTCTTAACTCCTTATTTTATGAAAAAATTTTCACACTCTTAAATTGTCCGGCCGTCCAAATAGCTGCTCTTAGTCCTCTGGACGAGTCGGACGGTCTGGGTCTTCAACACTCTTAAATTGTTACCTTACACCTTTCTGGTAGGTCGGACGGTCTGGGTTTCAACAACAACAACACTCTTAAATTGTGGGGCGCGGTAGCCCATTGGTTAACGCACTGCAGTTGCACTCGGTAGGCCCGGGTTCGATTCCAACCACTGCCGATTCCAACCACTGCCAAAACTGCCGCCGTGTTCAATCGGAGTACGATCACGTTAAACATGTGGGTCCGTAAGTCCTTCCGAGAGGTTGGTGGTAGGGGAAGGAGGGTACGGTCCCTGTGGATGCCTCCCCCACTGGGTTCTGGTCTAAAGTGGGTGGCACTTCCTGGCCGTCCAAACAGTTACCTTACACCTTTCTGGTAGGTCAGACGGTCTGGGTAACAACAACAACACTCTTAAATTGTGATCTATACCAATTGCATTAAAAATTATTATATTTTTTTCAGAGCACTTTCTTTAAGGATCAAATAAATGCTCAATTTTTATCTCTAGCCAAGTAATTATTAAATATTTTAGCCATTTTTTGAACCTTTTTTTTATATAAAAAAAATTTGTACTGATTTGATATGTACCAGTAACATATTATTATGGTTAAAGAGCACATTAATACATTAATTAAATATCAAATATACTTAATTTATACAATGAGAAGTTTTGTCTTTATACAATATATTTACAAATTTTTCTTTTTTCCTTATTTTGTATGAAAATTTTTCACATTTTGAAATTTATTTGTATCAATTACACTATAAGTTAAAATTCTGTTATAGGAGTGTATTTATTAGCAGATGTTGCTCTAAATTTTTTATTTTTTTTTTTCAACCTAATCACCAAATAAGGGTTTTATTTCATTAAATAAAATTTGCAGTGAAAATTTTGATTTCCCTTTTTAATTAAAAGTAATGTTTTTATGAATTCTCAAATTTGAAAATTATTTCTTAACAACCTACAGCTTACAAGAAAGTTGCTTAAGTATCATTAGTACCAAGTTGATTTATGATTATTATATTATGTGCATACTGTAAACACGAAGAGAATATTTTCATTACTAAAACTATTTCAATCATAATAAAATTTATGATTTTTCATTCAGGCATCACCAGTAATCATAATCCCAAAGATTTTCATTAAAACTGTATTCAATATATATATATATAAATCAAAAACATTTAAATGTGTAAGAAACAATTGACCTTGATGAAAGTAATAAAAATGATTCATAATTGAGATAACACTTATAGATTGAGAATGAAAAGGAGTTTGCAAAGCTTAGAGACAAAACACGTCAAACAAATAAATGGACGAAAAGTAAAAAGGGGGTGGGCCAGGATAATGGATAAAAGTCAAAAATGTACAATATCATCAGGATGTATGTATCTATATATATACACAGTCAAGTCACATTATTATGACCATTAGCTAATATCCGAAGTAACTGCCATGTGCAGTGCAGACAGCAGCTAGACGGGCTGGGAGTGACTCAATAAGGTGCTGTAAGGTATTCACAAGTATATGAAACCATGATGAATGCAGTGCATCTGACAGTTGCTGGAGGGTGCATGCTGGAGAATCCATAGAGCGATCGAGGTGGTCCCACAGAAGCTCAATTGGGTTTAAGTCTGGGAAATTATGAAGCCAGGAATACTTTGAAGTCGTCATCGTGCTTCTCCAACCACTCTCTGACAATTCTTGTTGTGTGACATGTCGCATTGTCGTACTGGTAGATCCCATCTACCCCAAGGAAGACAATCAGCATGTGTGAGTGTATGTGGTCTGCAAGGATGGATTCCTAATGAATTCGGTTCATTCATAATGCCTTCCACAGGTATGAGTGAACCCAGATAATACCGCAGACCATAATGCTGACCCCACCACCTTCTTTCTTCCAGCAATGGTTGATGAGTATTTGTTCTCCTATCTTTCACACCTTATATGCCAATGTTCATCCATTCGATATTCATCCAAAATGTGACTCACCAAAAAAGGCAATCTTTTGCTAATCAACAGAGGTCCAATTCCAATACTGTCATACAAATGTAAGCTTTTTCTGCCAATGGGCCTTCGTTAACATTAGTGCAGTGACCATCCATCTGCTTCGGAAGCCCATACTCAGCAGGGTTTGCTGAACTGTCATTTGAGACACACTTCCGGTAACCCCTGATTTATTCGGCCAGTGAATTGCTCCACTGTACCATGACAATCCACCCTCACTAATCTTTGGAGCCGACCTTCATCTCTTAAATATCAATGGTACATGAAGCTCCGCAGTTTCCATGCTGCTTATTCGGAATGGTGGCATTTCTCCATTGATGATACACTTCAACCACAGCAGCATGCAAGCAGTTCACAAACTTCACTATTTTGGAAATAGTGCCATCCTTCATCCGAAACCTGATAATCATCCCTTTTTCTAAATCTGATAAATTGCTCCTTTTAGCCATGATAGCAACGAGTAATATGTTTTCAGAATGCCTACACCACACCTTATATACCCACCAAGCCAGCTCATGAAACATATTTCTTTTTCATTGGCTACGCACTGTTGACGTCAAAAATAGGAGGTGGTCACAATAATGTGACTCGATCCTGTATATATATATATATGTATGTCGTTAGTATATGACCCCCAGTTTTATGTTATATTTACAGATATTTTTCTGGTCTTTATGCACTCTATATATTTTATTTTTATCAATTTATTTTATATATATATATGTGTGTAATGCCAAAATGAACAAAATGTATTTTGTAAAATTGAAGATGATTTTCATATTACTTGTTTGTTAAGTCATAACAAAATACTGCACGAATAAAGCATAGAATACAATTCATCATTTAGCAAATACCTGGATTTTCTTCTTTACTGTAAACAACTCTAAAGCTGAATGCCAAATAAGAGCTAAACCATGCTACGTGATCAAAATTATTATCAAAGAACCCATTGATATAACCAATTAATATACAAAAAATAATAACGTCAAGTGTGATGCAAAAAAAGAATGAGACAGCAAAATAAAACATGGTCATGCTGTAACTTCGAGAAATATAATGTCAAAATTAAATCTTTGACCAAATTGTTAGAATTTTTATTGATATGAAAGGCCTCAAAGAAATCTAAATTGAAAACTTAAAAGCAAGTTTAAATAATAAAAGCAGAAGAAAATCAAAACGATGATTAGTGATCTAGCAGTAATTAGCAATTAAAGATTTATTAAGTTCCTGATTTTTGTCAATTTAATCTCTTGTTCTTCCAAGTAGTACTATAAGGTATATTTAGTTTGATCAATATATATATATATATGATATCCCGCATTAACAAGAAAATGATAAATGCCATTTTTCCACTTTCTTCTTCTGCACCACACTTCGTATTCATATATTCAGGATTTTATTGATTTTCTGTTGCATGACTTCTCTTCTGTCACACTGGATTCATTAGTTTAGCTCTTATTTTGCATTCAGCTCTTGGCTCGTTTGCCAAAAAAAATAAAATTCAGAAATTTTCCAAACAGTCATGTGCATTCTATATTTCATTTGTGCAGTATTTTACATTGTAATCTAGTTAATTATTACTTGTGTGCAAAGTCATGCTTTATACTTGTTTTCCAGTTTTAGTTTCTCGTAATTCAATTGTGCAAACAAAAAAAAATTGCTATTCAGAGTTTAATACCCCACTTGTGTACACCTGGACATCAAAAAGTGGTACAAATTTAATATTTGAGTCCTTATTTTAATAATTGAGACTAGTATTGAAAATAGAATTATTGCTAGGGGTATTATGATTTTCCAAATTTGCTGTTAGGATTTCAAAATTAGATATCCTACAACAATATTGTAAAGCTGACCAGTCCTACGGAAATAACATCCAATACGAACAAATTTTAGAACTCTAGTTCCAGCTTTTTTAATTGGATATCCTAAAAACATTTCATGCTTAAATTTTTAAACTATAAATTGGTGTATAATAATTTGTACATAGTATGACTTTTACTTCACATTTACTGATAGAAAATGTTGTCTGCTTGACACAATATACAGTCGGTATGTCTTATTTTATTTAGTGTTGTATGAAAAAAAAATTAGTATTTAATTTTTAGAAGAAAAAAAAATTTCACACCATAAATACTATGAATGTAATTATTTGTTACCAAAACTATATTTTGTTTAGTTTAGTTGTATTTCAATCTGCGTTGAGAGAAGTTTCTGTACACACCACTGGAATATAAAAAATAAGATTTGAAAATGTGCATCATCAGGGTTCCCAGTCCTTGAAAAATGTTTTCTTTTTGTGACACTTTTGAAAGTCCTTGCTCTGATTGTCAAAATGCAACAATTGAGTGCAATTGTAAAATAATCAACCATCAATCTCTGGCAGTTCCTTCCAAGCGAGTCAAATGTACAGGATTCCTTTACTACATTTAGGGAAAAGTTTTTCCCAAACAAGTTGTAATACAGATTGCAACCTGGTCCTCCTTAAGTGTGTAGTATATAAACACAGGCAGGATTTTATTGGAGGGGCAAAAAGTTAGATTTGAAGAAGTTAAACTAAAATGACATCATGAAGAAAACCAAAAGTAAAATTTCATATTAAATTTAAAGTTCATAAAAATTTTCTGTATTTTTAAACCTTAATAATATAAAAACTAATAAGTGTATTTGTTTGTGTAATTATGAAGCAAATAAACTCTTGTTAGCAATATTACATGATTTGTACTGTCATTAAAAAATCCTTAAATTCACATTTCTCTTTAAAACTCCTTATTTTGGGGAGAATCTTATTAAAAACTCCTTAAAATTTTTGCTGTTCCAACTCCGAAATGCAAAAAGAAACTGGCCAGATGACGGACGGACTGAAATCGCGACTGTGAGAAATATTATCAAAATATAAAAGATTACTATTGTTTTTGTTTAATTTTTTATTTCTTTTGCCCCAAAATAAATAAAAAATTAAACAAAAGAAATTAGAATTAATAATAATTTTAAAATTAGAAATTAAAATTACATATAATTAACTGTAATAAATTACTTATTTTAAGTGTTCAATAATGTATTTTATTATTATTTATTTTATGAATTCTTCGAGGACAATTTAGAATATAACTTCTTTTATGTTTTCTATCTAAATTCAAATCAAAGTATCTACGACCAACAAGCAGGGTTGTGTTTTCCATGGTAGAAAGCTTATGTCTATAATATGCATAGAATATGTATGTAGCATAAGTAGACTGCATAGAAAGCCCATCATATATCACTTCTTTATGATTCAAAGATGTAACATAATTTCTAAATGTATTTTTTTTACTATTTTATTATTCAACCAGAGAAGCTTATTTTTCGAACAAAATCTTGAGAAATGAGATCTATTTCCCAAATTTACATATCAGACAGTAGTGTCAGAATTTGAAAATAATTAACTTTTTTGTTGTTGTTATTAATCATCTTTAAATAGTATTGGAATGAGATATTTTCCAGAAAAATATTAAAGTAAAATTAGCATGAATGAGGAATCCAAGCTCGCAGTTCAGATACAGGTGTGAATATTTAGATAAAAGCAGTTGTTTATGTACCCTGCCCCCTTTTACCGTCGAACATTGGATGAAAAGGTCTGTGCAGCCGATGGTCAGGTTAAAATTTGAGTTGTTGAAAAGTTAGGAAGCAAACTGTTCAGACAATGGTAGTATTATTTAGCATTGTTTGCCTGACTATGAGTACATTATCATATCTAGGATGATCCTGCTTAAAATAAGTTGTAACAAATTCTATAAGGTATAGGTGTAAAAGGACTTGAAATTACTGAATAAATCTGCTATGGGTGCATTGCACACACTGCAAAATTATGTGCAAATATATTTTATTGTTGAGGATAATTATACTAGTTAATTTTTTGTGTGGGTGCAAGGACAATATCTATAGAAACCAGTTCTTTGAAAGTGTGTATAAATGATGCATCATAAGAGGAAAGATAATTATTAGACCACCATTGAATGAGATTTTGTTATATCCTTCTTAATTCTGGACTCATTCACAGATAATTTTGAGTAGACTAATTGATTGATATTTTTATAGTTGATAAAGTCAACTCATAGCTTCCTAAATATCTTCATATTCCTCATTTTTTCTTTATTTTCCGTGTTATATCTTTTTTAACCTACACTGTAAAACATTTTGCAGCCTTTGGTTATTTTTTTCAGCTACGTTCAGCAAATTATCAGAAAAGCTGCAATTACAGGTGATCATGAAAATTCCAGCTTCATTTCTGAAATGTTCAGCTAATTATCATCTGCTGAAGCATTATTTTTGTATTTTTATATATAAGTTATCATAACTATCAGGAACCTTACTCCCCATTATGTACAGCTGATTCCCTGAAACTTTCAGTAACATCCTTGCTTTTTTTTTTTTTTTCAATATTGTCTCAATCATTGTTAATTATTTAGTAGTTTGATTGATGAATTTAACTTTCAAAACTTGTTACTTCCTTATGTTATTTTCTTCCTAATTACTGCCTCATTCTCCTGTAATTTTCTATCTTTTTTCCATTTTAAGGGTTAGATTATTTTTCTTCCCTCTAAACTCTTTAATTTTTTTACCAATAATTTAACAGATCTTATATTTATTTCTCTGTTTTTTAAATCTCATTTAAATGCTTCAGAATTCATTTACAATACCAGCTCCCTTTGTCTTCCCAGACGGGAGAGGAGCCCTTTGTCCTCCCGCTATGATATATGTTCATATGGTTATGTTTATGGGTGTTTTACAAATGCCGATACCACCCGTACTGTGAATTCTATCGCTGTGTGTGTCCTAGCTCTTTTGAATGACTCATGGCTTGCCTCTTCCAACTCTTAGCTTTTATTAAGGGTTCATACTGTTTTATTTTGGCCTGATGAAGAAGGCTTGAAACAGTTGTAGTCGCATTGCTATCATATGACTGCTTTATTCAAAGAAGTTTTGCAAGCTTTTATCTTACAAGTAGCAGTTTTATTTATAAGAATCTAATTTTTATTTTGCCAAATCTGAAAATGTAAGATTAACACAATTGTAAAGTTTGGCAAAATGTTATGCGTATATATATATATATATATATATATATCGTATTCTAACAAAAAAAAAATATTTTTGATTTCATCTGTAATTTCATTTTCTGTGATATTTTAAGCAAGCGAACCTGTAAAATTTTCAATGTCATGCACTTTCCCCTTTTATTTCGGGTTCTGCACATATGCTTAAAGCCTTTTCTTCTATAGAGAGGTTTTCCTTATAAATATTTTATTTTATTAATTAATTTGTTTATTTAATGTGGTTATTTTTATATAATTTGGGGATAGGGCAATATTTGGGGGTATATAGATTTGGGGATATATTGCATCCTTTGCATGCAATTTGAACTGTTATTTGTATGAATAATTATTTTTTATATATTAATGAATTCACCAATAATTTAACAGTTCCATGCAATTTGAACTGTTATTTGTATGAATAATTATTTTTTATATAATTATGAATTCAATTGACCCATGCTTTAATATAGAAATTTCAATTCAAAATCTTGCACCCACAGTGCAAAATGATTTCTGACGCCTCTGATATCAGATGTAGACTCCTTTATGTGTACACTTCTTTTACAAATTATTAAATAACTTGATAGATTCCCCTGTTCTTTTTCAATCAATAAATTATTCTATTAGTTCTAATAACTTACTGCGTGGATTCTTTTTAAGGTACCTCTTTGTAAGCATAATTATATTGAGAATTTTTATGTTAATGGATTTTATAATATTGTCCTAAATTGGTAATGTTTTAGATATTCATTTTATATCAGTTATTGTCGTTAAAACAATTGTTTACAATACTTGAAATGACAATTTATATTATCATTTCTTTTGCTTGTCTTTATCTAAATTTTATCTATTTGTTTTCGAATTGTATTGACTGGTTGAACTGTATCATATATCACTGTTTTTATAATATCAGCTTAGTAATGATTATTGTGATTTTTATTTTAATATTGTCTTTTGTATATTAGTTATTTTATGTGTTTTAACACTGTAAATGGAGCTTGCCCTGTTGTGTTTTAATTAAATTAAATTTTCCTTTGCATTATTGCAATGTTGATATTTTCCCAATATAAGCTAAATATTAAAAATATTTCCAGTACAAAGTCAATATTGAGGCGAGGATGACAATTGATATAGATGTTGAAGACTAAACATATTCTATCATAAACGGGTGAGGGGAGGAGGGTGCAAATTAAAAAAATCTGATGTGGGCAGCACATGACTTTCCCTGCAGACATATATTCACGTTAGCTTTATTTTAATTAAATTTAATTCACTTTTAATTCAATTATCGTTCTCATTTGATAACTGGACTTATTTTCAAAGGTGACGTAGAGAAAATACGAAAAAACTAAAATATCTGGAAAACGGCTAGTCCTGGAGTAATGGAGTTGATCTTATTCTTTTTTTCGTTAAAAATTACGTATTAAACAAGTATGTAATGGATATATTTGAGCATACATAGTTTTTATTTTAGATTTTGGCGATTTCTGCGGGCCATTTTGCAAAAATAGGCAGGTTATTTTTTTCCGAATCGCACCAAAATCTAATCAGCACTAGGGTGTCCTACAAGTGACTTATCTACCGAATTTTGTGAAAATTGGACCATTAGTTTTTCAGCTAGAGTAGATACAAGCTTTTGCGGGCCATTTCGCAAAAAAAGGCGGGTTTTTATTCCGAATCGTACCCAAAACTACTCAGCACCAGATTCACTCACAAGCATAGGCGCCGACTCCGGGGGGCAGAGGGGCACGAGCCCCCGCTGAACTTTTCCAGAGGGGGCTTTGCCCCCTCTGGGAAATTTCAAGATTTTTTTTCTAATTTCATATTTTACCAAATACCAAAAAATGAAGTTTTTTAAACATAAAAATAATTGAAAGAAAATCCTATCAACGTAAATGTCACATCTCAGTCACAGTTCAATCTTGTTCACATCTTCCTTACCATAGCTCCCTGAACTATCTCGCGCACAAACCAAGCTGATCCTTACTCCCAGGCAACATGTTTAAGCTAATGACAAAAACACCTGGTTACCAGAACTTTTTCGACTGACCACCTAATTCAAAGAGAAATGGAATATTTACAGCCATGTTATTGGCATTTTCAAAAAATAGCTGTTTCTCTCCAGCAATAACTATAAATGATTACCACGAAGTAGAGATGACTTATTTTGTCTACCTAAAAAGATCTTATCTGTAATTACTCCTGGATTCTATATACCAGTGCTGTCTTTACAGGTGGCATCCATTCCGTTTGAAGCTGCAAACGCCGCGGATAAATTCCTGGTGAGCACCGGGCGTTTGACAGTCAGGCAAGGGCCAGAGGGAGCTAAGCCCCCCCCCCCACACACACACACACACACACACTAGGTATACTCAGCCCACCCCCCTGATAAAAATATTAAAGTTTTAGTTGTGATAAGAAATGTCAACCAACATGTCATCCAAATTTTGCATAAAAATGTTATTTATGAGATTTTTTTATAAATTGCTTTATTTTAAAGATTTTTTAATTTAGCTGAATGTGTGGTTATAGTGATGATCAATTTATTTACATATTTAATTTAAAAATATTTAAATATAGCCAATAGTATTTGGATACTTTTGTATTAGTGCTGGGTTCATTGTTTTAATTTGTGTCAAAATCACCTGATAGGTAGTTAAGAGTTGATATTAAGCGTTAATGTTGTTGTTGTTGAGACCCAGACCGTCCGACCTACCAGAAAGGTGTAAGGTAACTGTTTGGACGGCCGGGAAGATTAAGCGTTAATGTGTATTAACTTTCAGATTTTTTTTTATTAATTAACAGCTTTGCTACTAGTTAATTCTTATATTAAAATCTGTAATTATTATATATTTTAATATTGAGGCATAATAACTATATGGATTTTCCTAATCAACTCTTAGCTTACAAATATAAATAGGCCTAATGAGATTAAAAATATTTATCGTACAATAAATAAAACTGCTGATATCTTTCTTTCGACCCAGCCCGTCCGACCTACCCGAAAGTGTAAGATATCTGTTTAGACCGCCGAGACAATGCCATCTAATCGCTCGGAAGGATTTTTAAACCCTCAAATTTAACATGTTCGTACACGGGACAGTTTAGGCAAAGCCGAAAACCGAACTCGGGTCCTCCGAGTACAATCCACGTGACTTAACCACTCGGTTATCTCACTCCAAAACTGCTGCTTGTAAAACAATAACCTACAAAACTTCCTCGAGAAAAGCATATATATGTCAGTTAGGTGACTACAGTTGCTTCGATGGCATTATAATCCCCCTTTTTCAAGACGAAATAACCGTATGAGCTCTTAACAATCACTACTGCCGTTTGTTGGGCAGTTCGTTCTTGGCGGTTGTTAAGGGCGGATACTGTTCTTTTGGCCTGAAGAAGGGGTTTAAAATGACCACGAACCTATTGTAGTCACCTAACTGACATATGCCTGCTTTCTTCAAGGCGGCCTTGTAAGTTGTTATATCTTTATCGACTTTGTGGATCTTTTATATAACTTTATCGGATTGTGCCCCCCTGAGATTTTGAAAACTCGGCGCCTATGCTCACAAGTGACTTACCTACCAAATTTTATGAAATTCGGTCCATTAGTTTTTAGTTAGAGTGGATACAAAATCTGCACAAACAAACAGACACACACACATACGTCACGCTAAAAATAGTTTTTCCGTATTCTAGAGGTCTCGAAACGTGTAGATTCGTTGAAAACTCGAGTTGCGGTTTTCGGCATGATTCCAATACTTTCCCTATACATTAACATGTATTGCAGGGAAAGTAAAAATCTGATTTGGGCAGCACATGACTTTCCCTGCAGACTCAAATTCATTTTTTCGTTATCTCTTTAAGAACTCCTTAAATTGGGCTTTGCACAAAATGATACTAAATTTGTATTTTTTTAATTCAATTTCTGCTTCTATTTGGTAATTGGACATTTTTCCAAAGGCGGTATAAAAAAATGCGAAATATATCATATATCTCGAGAACGGTTATTCCTAGAGTAATAGAGTTGTTCTTATTCTTTTCCTCTTCAAAAATTACGTATAAAACAAGCATTTAATTGATACATTTGAACATACATAGTCTTTTTAACACTTTACAACAAAGTTGAAAAGTGTTTATGACTTTGTTCATTCTGTCTGTCTGTCTGTCTGTCTGTCCGTTAGCACGATAACTGCCGTAAAAATGACTTTATCAAAATGAAATTTTAGTATGTTGTTCAGACGGTCTGTAGGACCTATGGGAATATAAATAAATAATATCACCCAATTAGTTTTTTATTGAACCCGGGTTGAAAAAATGAAATACATTGAACCCTATGGGACCTAATTTTTCAAACATTTTTTAAGTAAATTTAAAATTCACGAATTGCTTCGAAATTTTTAGAAAATATTCACATTATCCCATAGAATATATAAAAAAAAAATTCAGTAAAATATGTTAACTTAAAAATTATTTACTATAGGGAAAAAAACAAATTCAATTAAATTCTGACTTTGGGATATCTTCCAGAAAGAAAAGAGAGATATATTATATAATAAATATCTCTCCATTTGTTTAAACGTTTTGCATATGGGAGTGGCTTCACATTTTAAAATAAATTTGGTAGATAACAATTTTTCATTTTTTTAAATTTTATATAACTCTTCATGATAAATTTATTTGATGGCATTTTTAATGCACTTTCCTACGTCCTAGAAAGTTAAAATTTGGTACACAGCTTAAATTTTTTGAACATTTTATTCGACAAAAATTTGATGGATCTTTAAATATAGATCATACATTTTTTTCGAAATGGCCTGAAAATAATCCCCGTTCACTTCTATAAATCATTGTTGTAATATTGTTAAAAATTCTGATGTGGACAGCACGTCTTTCCCTGCAGACTCATATTCGTTCTTTTTATTTATTTTTTCTATGACGTCATTTGAATTAATTTCAGTTGTTTTCGATGAAGTTTTTAGATATAATAAATTATCGTAGTATTATGATAGTTTTAAAAATATTACCGTGGAATGTATCGCTTTTCAGATATATTTAAACCAGGCAATTTTTATTTCAATGCCGTCATTTGAATGAAGTTCATGTTTTTCAATGAAGGTTTAATTTTTCAAATATAATAAATTAATGTAGTATTATGATAAGTTTTAAAATATTACCGAGGAATGTATTGCATTTTCGACTGTTTTAAATAAAATTGCATTGAAGTTGGAAAGTGTTTCATAATCAATGCTTTAAGCATGATTGATCTTTCTTGTTTTAGATATCGGCGATTTTTGCGGGCCATTTCTTAGAAAAAGGCAGGTTGTTCTTTTCCGAATCGTACCAAAATCTAATCAACACCAGAGTATCCTACATGTGATTTATCTACCAAATTTTGTGAAATTTGGTTAATTTGTTTTTCAGCTAGAGTGAATACATGAGATTTTTGAGGGCCATTTCGCAAAAAATAGCGGGTTCTTTTTCCGAAATGTACCAAAAACTAATCAACACCAGGCTTACATCCAAGGGTCTTACCTATACCAAATTTTATGAAATTCGGTCTATTAGTTTTTGAGTTAGAGTGGATACATACATTGCACAGACACACACAAAGACTTCACGCTAAAAATAGTTTTTTCGTATTCCAGAGGTCTCGAAACGTGTAGATCCGTCGAAAACTCGAGTTGCGATTTTCGACATGATTCCAATACTCTCCCTATGCATTACCATGTATTGCAGTGAAAGTAAAAATCTGATGTGGGCAGCACATGACTTTCCCCGCAGACTTATATACACGTTCTATTTATTTTAATTAAATTTAATTAACTTTTAATTCAATTTTCTTTCTCATTCGGAAACTGGACTTATTTTCAAAAGTGGCGTAGAAAACATACGAAAAAACTAAAATATCTCAAGAACGGCTAGACCTAGTGTAATGGGGTTGGCCTTATTCTTTTCTTCGTTAAACATTACGTATAAAACAAGCATATATATATATGGATATATTTGGCATACGTAGTTTTTATTTTAGATTTTGCCGATTTTTGCAGGCCATTTTGTAAAAAAAGACGGGTTATTTTTTTTCGAATCGTACCAAAATCTAATCAGCACCAGGGTGATCCACAAGCGACTTATCTACCGAATTTTGTGAAATGCGGTCCATTAGTTTTTCAGCTAGAGTGGATACAAGCTTTTGCGGGCCATTTCGCAAAAAAAAGGCGGGTTCTTTTATTCCAAATCGTACCCAAAACTAATCAGCACCAGATTAGCCCACAAGTGACTTACCTACCAAATTTTAGGAAATTCGGTCGATTAGTTTTTTAATTAGAGTGAGTGGATACAAAATCTGCACAAACAGACACACACACACAGACGTCACGCTAAAAATAGTTTTTTCGTATTCTAGAGGTCTCGAAACGTGTAGATCCATCGAAAACTCGAGTTGCGATTTTCGGCATGATTCCAATACTTTTCCTATACATTACCATGTACTGCAGGGAAAGTAATAAATATATTAAATATCATTATATACGTAGCTTAGGGGGGCTTAAAAAGGGTTGAAAAATGTAGATGTATGTGTGTTTTGTTTGTATTTGATACTTAAATAATTATATTATAGTAAACATTGTTTATAGGCTTCTCATTCACTAGTCATTTACAGTTGGTCCTTGGACATTATATCTTTTAATGACACAATTTTGTTTATATGCTTGGATTCGTCATTTCCTACCTGATTCTGAATCATGGCCCAGGACCACCCATATGAGGGGGGGGGGGGGACACTTCTTGAGTGGGGATCATGGCACACTTTTTTTTTTGAGAGAGGGGAGACTTTTTCTCCCTTCCCAGACCATCCCACATACCCGAAGGCGTAAGATATTTATTTGAATAGACGAGAAAGTGCCACCCAATTTTGACTACAACCAAACCACAGGGATTGTTTCACCCTTCCCCTAATGCATCACCTCTCAAATAGGCTTTCAGACCTACAGATTTATTATGCCCATACTCCACATAGACATGGGAATAGTTATAGGAGATGGTGAGAATTTAATACGGGACTACCGCATGCAATCTTCAAGCCTTAATTACTGAGCTATTACGAACCACGTTGTCGTCCTATTTGATTCTAAGTAATGATCTGTTTATTGCCTTAAGAATCGATCGACACTATTAATTTTGTGCTGTATGTTGCTTTTAACAATGTTTTTGTTGTTTAATAACTTTCATATTGTTCATACTGGGATCATAAACTGTGTCTGGGGTGTAAATTGCTCTGAAGTTACTAACTGCTGTATGATTGTGGGTGACTGTATAGGGTATAGTGTGCAATAAATCCTAAGATTCAGTACTCAAAATATTTATTTATGCAATTTTTGTATTTGATATCTAGACTTAATTGTCCATTTCCACAAACAGAAATTTTTGAAAATTAGCAAAAATTGGATGGAAAAAGGAATAGCATATTTCAGGCTTGGCCAGATTCTGGCTCTTTTTTTATGTTGAACAATTTGGGCTCAAGAGAATTCGGACTCTCATCTCTACTCCACACTTCCTACAATTTTTATTCAAGAAATGGATGGGACAGACAGAAAAGCGACGTATATACAGGCTTATATTCATGAAACCCATCTATTGGGAGGCATTCCCAAAGTTAGAATCTTGCCCTTGGCACAGGGTTAGAAAAATCAAAAAATTTCTACATGCTCTTCGGGCATATTGTCCAAATAAATAGATGCCCAAGATAACACTTTACATGCCCAACATTTTTCTGATGACATTTTTCATTGTTGATAGCTCTGACTCCCATAAAAAAAAATCTGATGTGAGCAGCACATGACTTTCCCTGCAGACTTATATTCACGTTCTCTTTATTTTAATTAAATTTAATTCACGTTTAATTCAATTTGATAACTGGACTTATTTTCAAAGGTGGCGTAGTGAAAATACGAAAAAAATAAAATATCTCGAGAACGGCTAGTCCTAGTGTAATGGGGTTGGTCTTATTCTTTTCTTCGTTAAACATTACGTATTAAACAAGCATTTAATGGATATATTTGAGCATACGTAGTTTTTTATTTTAGATTTTTGCGGGCCATTTTGCAAAAAAAGGCAGGTTATTTTTTTCCGAATCGTACCAAAATCTAATCAGCACCAGGGTGTCCCACGAGTGACTTATCTACCAAATTTTGTGAAATTCGGTCCATTAGTTTTCCAGCTAGAGTGGATACAAGCTTTTGCGGGCCATTTCGTAGAAAAAGGCGTGTTCTTTTATCTCGAATCGTACCCAAAACTAATCAGCACCAGATTCGCCCACAAGTGACTTACTTACCAAATTTTATGAAATTCGGTCAACAGACTGGATTCAAAATCTGCACAGACAGACGCACACACAGACGTTACGCTTAAAATAGTTTTTTCGTATTCTAGAGGTTTCGAAACGTGTAGATCCGTCGAAAACTCGAGTTGTGATTTTCGGCATGATTCCAATACTTTCCCTATACATTACCATGTATTGCAGGGAAAGTAATAAATATATTAAATATCATTATATACGTAGCTTATAAATAAATATCAAAATTAGTTACTTTTAATGAAGTAAATATATTAAAAATGGGAATTGAATACTATTTATGCTAAAATAATTTTAAAAATAACCGTTTAGCGATTTATTCCGAATTAGACTAGACAACTTTTAAAGAAGCAAATTTATTACTTCCATTAAAAAGCTATTGCGATCTTAATTTACATTACATGCGTCCGTAAATCCCCATCGTCATGATTGACATTACCGTGCATGTGACCGTAAATTTACATTGGCCTAGACAGAAGGGAATTTTTTGTAGGAAACTATGCAAATTTTGTACGTAGTATGAGGATGTTTCCCGTGGAAACTACGGAGATTCCATAGTAATCAGCATCTTTGCTTATCGACACCTGTTCACTCCGCAAATCTACCCAAGGTTATTATATCTATTGAATTATGTTATTTGTTATTATTGAATTATATTACTATTGAATTATATTATTTGTTATTATATCTATTGAATCTACCAAAGCTACGCTACACGAGGAATCAAGGTCAAGCGCAAATGAATGAGAAAAAGAGGGAGAAGAGAACGTGGAGCAGCTGCTCCAGAGGCTCTGCTTGTTTCTTTTAATGACGTCACTGTCGCCCATAAACTTTGTTTTCTCCTCACAGTTATAAACTATCGCGTTGCGAAAGCCATTCATAGTCCATTGCTCAATAATTAAGACGTTTCTTTTTCATCCTCTTCTCTTATACGGCTTTAAATGTTGAACATAAAATATTTGCAGTAGAGTGCTGGTTACTCGATTTCGGCTATCGATTGACCTAATCAGGTTAATGTCGAATAATTTTTTTATTACATGCCCGGTAATTAATACATGCCCGGTTGGAATTTTTATATGCCCCGGACATGTCGGGCAATAGATTTTTAGACCCCTGCCGTAGCAGTTAACGGCATTCACAAACTAATTTCATTTGCACTCGTTTGCAGAGAACAGTCGATACTTACAATGACAGCAAGAAAACTTGCTATGAGCTACAATTTTAAAAAACTTTTGTGGACTGGAAAATTCAATCCTACATGTGTAGCCAGCTTCAAATTTGAAAATAAATAAATAAACATTTCAATTAAATTTTGAAAATATCTGTAACCAGTTACATTTTAGGGCTTGAGTTTTTTGTTGTCATTATATTCCATGGTGACAAACACTTAATGACAAAACTGGTCCATGTATGCTGTTATTTATAATAGGTGCATGATTCTAACTTTGAGAATGACACCCTGTAGGGGGTTCTGTGACCAATAACTTCCAATGCTGCCACCTTGTAAAATATCTTGACCTAATGTTTTATTATGCACTTTTGCAGTTACATTCCTTTTTCTAGTCCCTTGAGAAGAGTATAAACAGTACTATACTGTATAATTCAATTTTTTATGTTTAATTTTGTTATATATTTTGTTTTTATATATGTACTCAAGAATAATTTTTTTTATTATTTTTTGTCTGTAGAATCCATTTTATTATTTAATAATAAAAACTGTATTATATTTTGCCTTAATTTAATAATAGCAATAGTTCTCACATTTTTTGGTGTTGCAAACTTTTGATGTTCACGTGCACATTTCAATTCACATGTCCAATCAGGGAAAATATCAATTCGAAAGAGGCTAGACAGGAAGTAAATTTTTGTCCCCTGTTTGGATAAGGAACAAAGGAGATAGAAAATTTACCCTTAATTCCACGGGCTCAGCATTCTTGAAAAACATGGTGGATTAAGATACCTCGTATACCAATTGTATCTGAAGATGGTACAATAATAATGAATTTATAACATTTCTATAGATTTTTTGCAAACGAATCAATCCTTGTTATTCTTTAAAAGTTTAATGAACAGAGAGCCTTATTTAACTACAGCAAAATCATTTATATTCAATTCTTGGACATTTATCATCAGTGACGTCTCATTAAGTTCTGCTAACTGGTTTTGGAATGCAACAGGACTATCTACACAGAATTATTTTTGAAGAATTTATTGAGAATATTTTTTTTTCTTCTAAAAAGAAAACATTGATAAATATTGTTTATATTATGAAATGTAATTAATTTTCCATTGCCTAAAACAATAAAACAAACTGTTTCTTAGCATAATCACCTTACAATGACAATTTTTAATTGAAGAATATTCTCTGGTACATGGTTCAAAGAGGTTTGGGTTGGTTTTGCATATATATTATATATATATATATATATAAATAAATAAATATATATAATATATATATATATATATATAAATTTATATTTTCATCAAATATAAAACACTCTGATTAGGCAAATTATAGAGAACAATAAATTTATATTACTTTCCTAATTTCTTTGCAGTTTTAGTGATGTAAAATTCTGAGTATATCTTTTGGAGAACACTTATTTTCACTGAAGAGAATTTTTAAGAATATTCACCTGTTGTGTGTAGAGGAAACCCCCAAAGTTTACAAAAAACATTTTAAAATATGCTATATATATTTAAGAATAAGTTGGGAAAAAGAAATAAATTCAAAATTGATTAATAAAGGAAAGCTATATCCATTTTCCTTTATGCAAAATTATACATAGAAATTAATAATCATCTTCATTCTGAATGTATTCTTTTTCTTCAATGTACATACACCCTATCACTCATATTCCTTTGGAACTCAGCCAAGTTGGTTTTATTTTTATGCTTTAAAAGTTTAATAATGTTGCCACAAATGCTAATTTCCCATTTTGTCCTATGACAATTGGATTTTTTTAGCTGCATGTTTGAAGCTATAGGCACTAACACTTCTTTCTGTCACTGCAGCTGTAGAAGGTTGTGTGTTTGTATTTTTTTTTTTTTTTATCAAATTAATTTCAATGCATGTTCCTTTCCACCATGTGACAGCACTAATGCTATCAGCACACTTTATATATGGCTTTCCACAAAAGCCATGTTATAAAACATTTTTAAAATATATTTTGTAAATTTAGGAGATTTTCTCTCACAAGTAAAAGCTTCATTAGAAAATTTAATCTTGTAGCTTCTAGAAGAATATTCTCGAAAATTCTCTTCAATGAGAATATGCTTCAAAACATTATTATCGAGAATTTTACATCACTGATCAGAACTCTCACTGGGTAAACACTATTTGGGTACCTTCTGTTTGGAAAAAATTCTTCCTGATTTTCATCCAATTTTTAGGTATCTTAGTTAACATCCTGAGACAACCTTCTTTTCTCTTTCCATTAACACCAAGCTTTCAAAGTTTAGATTTTGTATATGATGTCACTACCTCAGGCATTATTGGAAAATTCAAGGATCAACTTGTTTTTCATCATTTGGATCTTGCCAATTGGAACATATGAACATATGAAGATAAGAATTCTGGGTCAGAAGCATCCCAATTAAATGGATAAATTTCAGCTAATCCTACTTGCAAATCCAGCTATATATATATATATATATATATATATATATATATATATATATATATACTTTAGTATCTTAATGATATCTTTACTACTCTACATTATTATTTAATTAATTAAAAGTAATTTTAAAATAGCTGATGTGTTCTGGTTCAATGATGTAGTTTTCTTATTGTTATTCTATGGTATAAAAAAATTTCAAAAAAAAAAATTATATATATATATATATATATATTATTTTGCACAAAAAGCCCTTTGTTCCATTAGCCCTGCATCCCATTATCTTCCACTCTCCCCTATTTTAACATATTCAAATTTGTATTTCCATCTGTTTTAGTTTTGTTATAGTTTACATTGTTTTGTTGCAACAATGTAATTTCAAATTAGGGGGAAAAGCTTACTAACATGATAGCTATTTAAAAAATATGATGTGAGCAGCACATGACTTTCCCTGCAGACTTATACCCACGTTTTCTTTATTTTAATTAAATTTAATTTACTTTTAATTCAATTTTCGTTCTCATTTGGTAACTGGACTTATTTTCAAAGATGACGTAGAGAAAATATGAAAAAAACTAAAATATCTCGAGAATGGCTAGTAATGGGTTTGGTCTTATTCTTTCCATCGTTAAAAATTACGTATAAAACAAGCATTTAATGGATATATTTGAGCATCGTTCTCATTTGGTAACTGGACTTATTTTCAAAGATGACGTAGAGAAAATATGAAAAAAACTAAAATATCTCGAGAATGGCTAGTAATGGGTTTGGTCTTATTCTTTCCATCGTTAAAAATTACGTATAAAACAAGCATTTAATGGATATATTTGAGCATACGTAGTTTTTTATTTTAGATTTTTGCGGGTCATTTTGCAAAAAAAGGCAGGTTATTTTTTTTCGAATCGTACTAAAATCTAATCAGCACCAAGGTAACCCACAAGAGACTTATCTACCGAATTTTGTGAAATTCGGTCCATTAGTTTTTTAGCTAGAGTGGATACAGGCTTTTGCGGGCCATTTCGCAAAAATAGGCAGTGTTCTTTTATTCCGAATCATACCCAAAACTAATCAGCACCAGATTCGCCCACAAGTGACTTACCAAATTTTAGGAAATTCGGTCAATTAGTTTTTTAGTTAGAGTGAATACAAAATCTGCACAGACAGAAGACGGACACACACACAGACGTCACGCTAAAAAAAGTGGTTTCGTATTCTAGAGGTCTCGAAACGCGTAGATCCGTCGAAAACTCGAGTTGCGATTTTTGGCTTGATTCCAATACTTTCCCTATACATTACCATGTTTTGCAGGGAAAGTAAAGAAAAACATACCAACAGGGATTTATGTAATAGTCAAGTACCTGTAACTCCTAATGAAGAATATTTCAGATAGCCTCAAATACAAATAGCTTTTTACCTGGATTTTTTCTCACATATTTTACAAATAAATAATTTATTTCCAGTATATCTTTATTTAAAATTTTGCTTTTAGCAAAGTGTATTACTCACAGGCAAATGATTTTCACCAGTGAACATTCATTCAAATAACTTCTTTATGTATGTTTTCTGATGCCTTTCACACACTGAAGCTTTTTACCTTATGCGAAAAGTTGAATCTTCTAACAGGCAAACTTGAGCAGATGTTTAAAATAGTGGTGTATTACTAAAGAAAATTGTACCAAAACAACTGTCGATTAATTACAAGCAGTTACCTACATATTTTTTATTTGCAAAAGTAAATAAGTCAAGAATTAAAGTTAATTTAAGTTCTGTATTTATTTATAACTATTAAATAAAAATTTAAAAAATAAAGACAAAAATTTAAAAAAAAATCAGAAAAGAAGAAACAAAAACTCCAAAATAATATGAAAATATTGTTCAGAAGAATCATCAAAATTTCCTTACACGACCAATTGCATTTTCTTGTGTGACAGCCCTTTTTATTTGTTGATCAACAGCAAAATGATTAGATTGCAAGTTCAGACAAAAATTTGGATTCTGTAATTCCAATGGTGGACCATATAGTTTAATAAACAACAACCTTGCCACATGTTCCACAAGAATATGGGGATCTTTTATCTGTTAATATTAAATTTGGTTAAACCAGAGAAGAACCCACTGAACTTTTAGCTTGCTCACAAAGTCACCGCCAAGCGTTTCAATTGCGAACACTTTATGTTGTAATCTGGTAACCTCTTGTATCACAGTTGTAATTTGGTAACATCCAATAAGCACACGTTTCTAGGGTTGCTACCATTTTCTGATGTAACAGTGCATTTCTTTCCACATTATTTCTATAGTAGCATGTAGTTTATTTGATTTTTTTCTTTAGTGAAAAATTAATTAAATTTGATGATTTTTTTAACTTTAGTTTTATTTTTGCGGATTCGCTTATGTTGATTACATTTTCCTTATGTCATCTGGAGCACGGGCAAATGGACAGTGAATGTAGTATTGTGAAATGTGGTCGAATGGATGTTGGTTTGATTGAATTTAGCATTAAATACTACAATAATATGGAAAATAAAGGTGTGAAAAAAGTGATTAATTGGTGTGTTATGAAAGGGATTTTGAGTGATAAGTATATCTGTCCTAAGTGTGGAGATGAAATGAAGTTGTGTGAGAGAGCGAACGATTGATGAGAATGAATGATTGTTCCGACTCTGAGTCAGAAGAGGAGTCCTGAAGGCTAGTGTGTTTTGTTTAATTTATCGCGTGTTTTGAAATTTTGGTTTGTATTTTTCTGTGTTTAGAAAATTGCTTTCTCCCCTTCTTAGTTTCTTAATCTTTTAATTTTAATGCAGTTTTTTTTCTAAGTATTGTATTTTTGAAATTTTGTTAAGTACGAACTTTTTTCTAAGTATCGTATTTTTGAAATTTTGTTAGAGTACAAACTTTTTCGAAGTATCAGTTTTAAATTCACAAAACGTTTTAAGTATCATATGTTTTCTAAAATGTATCGGTTTCAAATTCACAGAATATTTTAAATATCGTATGTTTTCTAAAAATTTTCAAAGTTTTTTAAAATTCACAAAAATTTTATTTTGTAACATTTTTATGAGTTATGAGTACTATACATTCATAAGTTTTTTATTATACAGTTTTACAAAGTTTTCTTACATAATTTTCTTAAAATTCATAAAAATCTGATTTTGTAACATTTTTATGAGTATTATTATTCACTATTATTCAAATTGAATTACACTATCATTTACATTAAAAACTCTTGTTCAGAATACAGTAGCAAATGCCATTTTAGTGGGAAGAGCCTATTTCTAAACACGAAAGAATACGTCACTTAGGATGGGTGGGGGCAATTTCAAAACATGGGAGAATGTGCCAACTTGGCGTAATTTGTACTTCGAAAAAATACATATGGTGGGCTATCATCCGGATAAAAGATATATTATTGAAAGATAAATTAAGACGTTTACAGAGAAATTTTCATTTTTTTCAAATCCAAGATCTATTTCGAATATCCATTTACATATGTATTTAATAATGTATGATGTAATTTCTTCCATAAGAAATCTATTAATTAGAGATTACTATTAATATATATTTTTTAGCAGCAATGGGTAAAATAGATATTATTTGTCCCTCCACTTTGATTATGCCATATTTTAATAATTAGGTTTATAAATTTAATGATTTTCTGTGATGACATTTAGAAAAAAGTTCCTGAATACGTTTTGTCTATATGAAGGTCAAAAGAGAACAATACCTCTAAACCTCTTATTTTTAACTGTGAGGACAGAAATATATACAGTGTGTCCAGTGCTATCGGTGTGCCCAATGGCTATTTCCTCAACCGTTAGTCACAGAGATATGCTTCCAATTGCAAAAATGTTTTTAATTTTAAAATTTTTTATCTTAGAAATAGTTTAAATCAATAAATGCATTTCTGAAAGAAATACGAAATATAAATTTTTATACAATCCTCCGGTCCTACCAATTATATATAGGAAAATCATCCTCATACAATTTTATGCTAAATAAAAAAAAAATCATCCTTTCACGACCAAAATTGACTAATTTATAGCTGTTTAAAGTTAGAGAACCTTTGGTGCTGAGAAATGGTTAATACGGTCCCCGATTGGTTGGTTGCCTAGAGAAATGGTTAATATGGTCCCTGATTGGTTGGTTGCCTGAAACGGGACATTTTTATGCGTGGAAAAGTGACTTAAGTCATAAAGTTTAATGCTTCATAACTCTGTGAATTTTGGTCGTAAAAAGAATTTTTTTTTTTTTTTTTTTTTTGTTATTTTGCATGAAATTGTATGAGGATGATTTTCCTAAATATAATTAGTAGGACCGGGGGACCGTATAAAAATTTATATTTCGTATTTCTTTCAGAAATGTATTTATTAATTTAAACTGTTTCTAAGATAATAAATTTTAAAATTTAAAACATTTTTGCAATTGGAAGTATATCTCTATGAGGACTAACGGTTGAGGAAATAGCCATTGGGCACTGATAGCACTAAACACCCTGTATACATTACCTAAGGATACCATTACAAATAATCCTCATGTATGTCTGAGATGTTTACATTAATGTAAAATTAAATACTTTCTGGTATATTTCACTTACAAACAGTTTTTGAAAAATGGTTTACATTTTTACTCGAGTCATTATTAATGCTCTAACATAATTTACATACATATATTTTGTGTGTAAAAGTTTGTGTGTATTTAAACGACCTTTATACACATGCTTGCTGAGATTTCACATACAGAAGGCTTTTCACCTATACTGTGCAAAAATTTATGTACATTAAAGCTACCTTCTCTTACAAATGCTTGCAGACATATTTCACATACAAAATACACTTCACTAGTGTGCATATTTAGGTGTCTATGCAAATGCTTCCTAATATACTTCATATTACTGTCACATCTGTACATTAAGTTTATGTGCAATTAAATTACTTTTGCAAATTCCTTATTGTGCATATATATATAATTACTTTAGACACCTTTATGTGCAAATGGTTTCAGATATTTCCCATACAAAGATAAACGTTCATCAAAGTGTGAGTGCGTGTTACATCCAAGTACATGTAATCCAACTGCTTGAATTGTATTACTTTTTATATGAATTAAGACTGGTACATTTCCGATAAAGAAAAAGATTAAAAAAAAAATTTCATCAAGCTTTTTCTTGTTGTGCAATTCAATTTTCTGATGCTAAATAAAACTACAGTGAAAGGTTCCAAAATTTTGGTGAACTGAATAAATCTAAAATATATAAACTTAATCCAATAATATCTTATAAATTTGTCACGGAAGAGAAATGGTCCAAAATGGATCACAACTTTTATATACCATATAATGCAGAAAATATTAAAGTATTCCAGTTTCGTTTTCGTATATTCATAAAAAATTAAATAAACTTATATGCAATACAATAGAATATATAAACAATTTCACATCTCAATATATGAGCCGTTCATGTTTGAGAACGAGATTCGTTCATAGCCATTCTTTGATGATTCTACATCAGGGTCTAGCAGCCCTAGGTGCACCACTTCAGCTCTAGCCAATGATAACGCGTAAGACTGAACGTCAATTGCCGTATATATAAGCAGATGTACATATATTGATATTTCGTATTTGGTCTTGGTCTATTAAAGAACCTTGTATGTCAACAAACATATTGATACCTGCATTTTTGTAATACAGAACGGAGAAAATGTGATATAAAGTTTTCTTATGTAAACATGTATTCTCTTTTCTTGTGTGTAAGTGAATACCATTTCAATTTCTGAAGAAAATTGTCAATGGACTTTCGTTGCACGATAGAAGTTTATGCTCTAAAAGCTGATTAGTTTGCGAAATCTTGAACCTGTTCTTTTACAATTCCTGTAATTTTAAAAAGGGAACAGATTGGATATAAAGAATTTGGCTAAATCCGCCATTTTTTTTTTGTCGCCAAGACTGGCGCCAACGCGTACGCCATCTTGAACTTTGCGCGTAAGAAATCTAAACATATCTAATTAAAAATGCCGATAATTAACAATACTTATTAAAGTTTGTACTTTAACTAAATTTAAGAAAAAACAATACTTAGAAAAAAGTTTGTACTTTAACTAAATTTAAGAAAAAACGATACTTAGAAAAAAGTTTGTACTTTAACTAAATTTAAGAAAAAACGATACTTAGAAAAAAGTTTGTACTTTAACTAAATTTAAGAAAAACGATACTTAAAAGTTTGTACTTTGAAGAAATTTAAAAGAAACGATACTTTAAAGAAAGTTAAACAAAATCAAAACACAGTACGTGGTTTAATGAAATCCAAAACTTTTCAAAGAAAAACACGTGTAAATATCCAAATTGCGCAAATAATTGTTTCCACATTGCGGTCATCAAAGAACTCTCATTATTTCTATGTAAATTTTCTGCTTCTACATTATTTTATCTATTAGCATGTGCCATCTTTAATTCCTGTATGATATTCACGTTTTTAACACACACAGCAACAACAAAACAAAAATAAAATGGCCGCAGCCCACGAAATCAGAAAGCTAAAAGGGGTGGGGTTGCCAGAATTTCCAGAAAAAGCAAAATGTTGCGCAAAGCAGGCGCGCCACATTTGGTCATTTGGCGCCACATCTGGCTCGCGAAAAAAAGTTGAAAAATCCAAATTCTTTATATCCAATCTGTACCTTAAAAAGTGCATTTGGAAAATTTATTAATTCCATAGTGACAACCTGTAGATTCAGTATTTCTAGGATCCATTTTTGTGAATTGCTTTTATTCCCAACAAGTGTTACATATGATCAGTTCTCTCTATCTTTATATAGATTGATACATGGTGATTCATCGTCGTACGATTAGATTGTCTGAAACATGTGCGCCTAAGAGTTTGAATGAATATTTTGTACAAAAAATTTTGTTTTATTAAAGGAAAGTTCAGAAATTTATACTAAAAAAGGGGGGAAACCATTTGCATATGATATCTATCTTAATGTCATTTTCTCAAAAAAAAATTCAGTTAGACATTAGTATTTACCTACTCCAAAGAGACAATTTGCATATGAAATATGTCAGAACATGTTTGTGCTGAAGAGTACATTAGTTCACATAAAATTTTGCACACTAATGAGAAACCATTTGTATGCGAAATATGTCAAAAATCATTTAGTCAAAAAAATTATTTAGATCAACATTTTCTTGCACATTCTAAAGAAAAACAATTTGTGTGTAAAATATGTCAGAAATCATTTACTTGCAAAACAAGTTTAAATCGACATTTACTTACTCATACTGGTAAGAGGCCATTTGTTTGTGATATATGTCAGAAATCATTTACTCAGAAAACAAGTTGTAATCGACATTTGCTTAGACATACTGGTGAGAAACCATTTGTTTGTGAAATATGTCGAAAATCATTTAATGTGAAAACAAATTTATATCGACATTTACTTACACATACTGGTGAGAAACCATTTGTATGCAAAATGTGTCCGAAATCTTTTACTGAGAAGAGAGCTTTAGATCGACATTTGCTTACACATACTGGAGAAAAACCATTTGTATGTGAAATATGTCACAAAGCATTTGCTCATAATACAAGTTTAGATCGACATTTGATTACGCATACTGGTGAGAAACCATTTATATGTGAAATATGTCAGAAATCATTTGCTTGGAAAATAAGTTTAGGTGAACATATGCTTAAACATTCTGGTTGGAAACCATTTATATGTGAAATATGTCAGAAATCCTTTGCTAGGAAAATAAGTTTAAATGAACATTTGGTTACACATACTGGGGCAAAGCCATTTATATGTGAAATATGTCAAAAATCATTTGCTTGGAAGATAAGTTTAAAACTGCATTTGATTAGACATACTGGTGAGCAACCATTTGTATGTGAAATATGCCAGAAATCATTTTCTCAGAAAATAGTTTTAAATCGACATTTGCTCACACATACTGGTGAGAAACCATTTGTATGTTGTTGTTGTTGAAACCCAGACCGTCCGACCTACCAGAAAGGTGTAAGGTAACTAAACCATTTGTATGTGAAATATGTCAGAAATCATTTGCTCAAAAAAGTAATTTAAATAAACATTTGCTTACACATACCAGTAAGAGATCCTTCGTAAATGAAATATGTCAGAAATAATTTATTGAAAGTTTAGACATTTGCTACTACATAAAACTAGACTTTGCTACTACATTTGCTATTGGTAGAAAACTGTATATGAAATGCCATAATTTTAAATAACATATAAATTCTGATGTATTAAAATCTTATTATTATTCTTATATATCAGAATTTATTAAAATCTTATATTAAATTCTGATATATTATCTTTGAAAAATCCCAATATTTGGTATAATGTTTTGCTCACTTATTTAGGAAAAATTTTGTGTTGTACCAAATACATTTTTAAAGATAATTTAAAGACTTTTTTATTATTTATCGACTGAGAGATTTAAAGGGATGGTTTCTTTCTTAGCAGTTGTGTTTATTTTAATGAGTGTCTTGGATGGTAAGTTTAGAAAGAGATTAGGGCTTGGAATTCTTATTGCTGGTTTTGAGAGAGGAGTGCTTATGAGTTAGTAAGAATTTAGTCTGAAGATTTATAATAATCATGGTGATAAAAATTAAATATTTTTTCCGAAAGTGAGATTTTATAATTAATAATGCATCTTGGTGATATAAGTAAAGAAAGTAAAATGGTGGTATTTTATTGAGGAAATTTATTTGAAAAGAACAGATGTGTGTGATATTGTTATTGATATTTTTCGTGCAGATAATTAGTTGAAATGTTGAAGATCTGCTATGTAATCAGTTTTCTGAACTCTGGTCAAAATATAAACAGTTCAAACCTCTTTTAAAGAAAATTTCTTTAATCTGTATTCCCGTGATCATATCATATACAAGTATTTAGTCAACAAAACAATTAAGTTTTCATGACTCGCATTTAAAAAACAGTGATGGCGTCAAGTCCCTCAAATTTAATAATACCCGTGTATTTCTGTGATAATGGTAGATGTATTTTAAAATTTATTTAATACGATTTTTTTGCTACATTAGGCTTAGTATCAAAAAGTACTTATGCCTGGAGTTGCAGATGATTCTCACTATATGTGATCTTGCAGAAAGACTTCTTCACTCAGCGATCGTGAACAGGTTAAAGCTAATCTATGTCTTTCCTGTACATATACTTAAATAAGGATTCTTGTTGCAGCATGATATCACAAGAATCATGCATAATAGAAATTGCTGTGTAAAGTTATCTCGTACTATGAAATAAGATACTTCTCTCCCTTTGACCTCACTTTGCCCTTTAAACCCAGTGCTCATATGCTGTGGCAAAAATGTAAGACTAGACTTTGATTGCCCTATCTCCTATGCAGGATTTTGTACACTGGCAGTATTAAACCAATAGTTTAAATTCTGATTTCAAATTGAAAGGATCCTTCCTTCCTTTCAGCATATGTAAATGGAGGAGATTGTAATATTTTGTAGAGAGATAGGTATATGTATTTGTAACAAACTACCATGAAAACTTGAATTCTTGAATATTGTACTTAACTGCACTTATCATGTTTAATACACAACAGCTTAAATGTTTAAAAGCAATAAACAGAAATGCATTATTTAAAATGTATTTAAATATTAAAAAATAAAGTATACAATTTATCAAATTTGTCTATTCTTCATATTATGCCATAACCTGCATGCTTCTGTGATTTATAAGTTCTAACATTTGAGCAGAATCATTTTCTGAAATTTTCAATGAAGAATTTTAATTTGTGCTGTGTAGGGTATTTCTAAACTTTCTTGGTTTTTTTTTTTTTTTTTATGGTTTTGTGAGCTAAACTCCTTCTTACAAGGCATTAGTGAATTGCAACATGAGGCTAATTTGTAATATTCTGTTTACTGAACATAGATTTTCAGAATTTGGAGAAACAATTTTCATTTTCCCTTGAAGTTTGTAATGGCTGTGTTTATGTAATAATAATTAACCACATAGACTTTAATAATTAACTAAACTATGAAGATATGTTTGTTTAATTAATCCAATGTGCAAGGGGATGGAGATAGATCAAAATATAATTACGCACTCTTGACAGCTCATGAGAATACAAACTATATTGTGCAATATATCTGGAAATAATTGAAAAATTAGCCTTAATAATGAACAAAAATATATATAAATCAGCAAGTTTAATCAGTCTAATGTACAATAACGGGATGGAAATGGATGAATAAAGATAACTGTGTACTATCAACAACCTATGTAAATACAAACTACATTGTGTAATCTCATGATGTATATGAAAATAATTAAAGAATTAACCTTGATAATGAACAAAAATATGTAAATGAGCAAGTTTAATCAGTCTGATGTGCAATAATAAAGCAAAGTGGATGGATAAAGATAACTGTGTACTATCTACTATCAGCAACACACGTGCATAAAAACTAAATTGTGCAATTGCACTATGTATGTGAAACTAATTTAAAAATTAACCTTGATAATGAATAAAAATATGTAAATAAGCAAGTAAGTCTTAATATGCAATAGTAAAGAGATGGAAGATGGATGGAAAAATGTATCAGTACCAACAACATGCAAGAATACACACTAAATTGTGCGATTGCATCATGTATGCAAAAATAATATAAAAATTAACCTTGATAATGGATAAAAATATGTAAATTAGCAAGTTTAGTCAGTCTAGTCCAGTAATAAAGAGATAGGGAAAGATAACTACACATCAGCAATGTATGTGAATACAAACTAAATTGTGTAATCTGCACCAGGAAAGATTAAAGAAGTTGTGATTTACCACTTATTTAGAGGCAGGAAACCCTTGTCATACAAATTTTCTGAGATGGAAGTTGTGATTTTTTTGGCAGGAATCCCACCCTGAGTTTCAACTCCCGTAAACCTAATTTTCTTTCATCCCCCTTTCCTGCTCTACTTTCTATTGACAGATAATTGCATTCTCAGGCTTTCACTGATTATAAGGGAACATGTGTTTAAAGATGTTTCTCTGATCTGTAATGCAGCCAACTAGTAAATTCCATCGCTACCGGTCATTTTGGCAATTAACATTTTCATCCCAGTTACATACCTGCTAGTCTTCTCACTTTTATGGGAGATTACAATTTGTCCTGTTCTAATTAAAAAGTGCGAATGTTTCAATTTTTTTGTAGATTTCCACAAAATTCTTTTATTCATAAAAATATATCGCTATAATTTATGGAAAAAACTAAAGCATGTAAATCATACAAAATTTTTCCAAGAGAAGAAAAAAAAATCACAATTCACAGTATCCAGAAATGACACATTTGTTTCACTAAATTTTTGTTTCCAAGCATCAAAAATAGTATTTTTAAATTGATTCCTGAAATTTACTTGAGCTGCCCTTCACCAAAATGCTGAGAAAAAAACCCATAATTCCAGTGTCCGTAGGACACAAAAATTTGCTCCACTAAAATCTTCTTACCTTTTCTAAATATCAAAAATAATATTTTTAAATCAAACCCCAAAATTTATTTGAGCTATTATTCTAAAATGCTAAAGAAAAAGATGCAATTTCCATATTTACAGAAAACAAATATGCTTCTTTATAATATTGTTACTAAGCATCAATAAATATATTTTAATTGACCTGCCCTGTGCCAAAATGCCAAGAAAAAAAAGATTAGTGGCTATAAAATCTGTTTTAAAATTAAATTCTGCAGATACTAAATGCTTGGAGCTGTAGCCAGAAAACATATTTTTTTAAGAAAAATGGGATTGATTATTCTTATTTCAGTTGACTCATAAGTTACAAACAATTATTATGAGACAAAAAATATAAAATTCTAGAAATTTTTAAGATTTGATACTTTTATTTACTTATTATATAGAACAAAATAATTGATGACTGAAAGTAATGTTGATCAAAATTTTCGGGAGAGGTTGAACTTTTCAAATTTGTGGGATATAAATTCATTTCACTAACATTTTGTTATTTACACTATATTTGTTATATTTTTGCATGTTGCGTAAATGCATTTTTTTTTTTGTTGTTAATTTTAACATTATGCAAATATTTATAAAATAAAATTGTTTCATTGAAGCAAAAGTTTTTGAATTGTCATTAAGTTTAAAAATTTCACTCTATTTTTAGAGTCAGAATCCTGACTTTAAATTGAGCCATATATTTAAGAGTGAGTAGGAGCAGCTGAATCCAAAACTGATTTCATTGTTGGACTTTTAACATTTGCAAATTAAAAATAATATTTTTTAATAAAATTAAAGTATTTACATTCCAGTTCAAAATTTATAAAAGTATCTATTTTATATTAGAATTATCTTAACTCAAATTACTGCTCTGTTAGCGTTCGTGACAGTTATTTATTCCATCTTTTATCTGACAATTTTACTTTAATTATATATTATAGTCCTAATATACGGTTAAAAATTTTATTACTTAGTAACTGTTTCAAATGTTTGAAAGAGAGGTGAGAAAAATATGAATCAAATTGACTTATTTATCCACAACTAGATGGCTATACTTTATTATTAGGAGAATAAAATTAAGTTGATGCATCCTTTTCTGGATTTAGAATTAAAAGTAAACACACACACAAGAGTATTCACATATTTATTAAAACTGTTCATAAAATGTCAACTTTACAGAAGTAAATATTCTAAATTGAGGAATATTTTATGAACTGATTATCAAAAGGAACTTGCCATCCATGCCAGGCAAAGAAAGTGAATTTATTACAGCATGAGAAAAAGTAGAGTATATAAAATGAATTTCTAACCAATTAAGCCTAAGGTTTTGTTGTTACATTTTACTTATAAATAGACCACTCACCAAGCTTTACTTTTTCACTTGCTTCGTTAAATTAGTCATAAAGTTCGCCAAGCGTTACACACAGATTGCGAGAAAACTTTTCTTATATGTAAGTGACTATTGATGAATTGTTGGTCATAAAAATGCAAAACTATTACACAAGCATCTTCTCTCGCAAATGAAATGAAGTAGATCCACGAGATTAATGTTGAAAAAATTTGTTCCATAATAATACATGAAAAGAGCATATTTTATGATAGTTAATACTTTTTTAATTTTGTGCAGTATTTTTTATAAGTTTATTAGAAAAACATGCAACATCTTGAGAACGGTACATGCTAACAATCTAAAGTTTGTATCATCCGTTTTCTAATGAAAAATTACATAAGAAATTATCATTTACATAACATTATTGAAGTTTCTGATTTTTTCAAAATTTCATTCGAAAATTTGAGGATTCTGAACATTTGGTTGTGTTTAAAATCAATAGTGTTCCAGTAATTCATTGATTGAAATTTTTGTACCAAATCTTGTTCGAAACACTCCATTCATTTGTGAGATATCGCATCCGCAGACTCATGGACATACACAGAGACATCACCTCAAAAATGTTCGATTCAAGTTCAGGAATGCTTGAAACATGCTCTTCCATCGAAAACGCTAATTCGAATTTTTGGTCCTGTCACAATACTTTATCTATACATTATACTATGTATATAGGGAAAGAAATAAATATAAACATTGTGTGATCTGAAGGTATTTATAGATTTCTATGAATAAAAATCATACCAAAGCACTTTAGATTTCTGGAAAAAATCATATTTTTGCCTCCATAAAGTTATCGCAACTCCAATATTAATAATTTTCATTTTTGCCAAAATTTGGAGGTGGAGGAATTTGTTATTATGACATTTATTTATTCTTGTACAGAAAAAATTAAATTATATTTTGATGACTGCAGTTAGGACAAAAATTATCCTTTTTTTTTTCATTTTTTTTAACTTCAAATTGTTACATCTTGTATTTCCCTTTAAAAATGTCATTAAAATCTGCTGTTTTTCTTCTAAAGTTAGTAGATGCAGGAACCCAGTTTTTCTCTTATGGGATCCAGTTTTAAATTTCTAATAAATGCTAGAATCCAGAATTTTCTATAGCTAGTGCATACCTTGATATATGTATCATAGAATGTGTTCCAGAGGTTATTGACATTTAACTACATAATCAGTTAATACATTTATTATGCTCATTGAAAGATTGGGATAAAGTGCATATTTTTTCTATATGCAAATTTGTAACCAAAAAGAATTTGAATGAATTTGCATTGCGTTAAATGATTCAAATTATGCATTGGTCTGCTACGAAACTTAGATTTACCTGCTACGAAACTGATACGAATCTTTGTTTTACTTGATATGAATGAGACTAGTGGGAGTATCATCCCTGTATTTGAAAAAATGAAAAACGACACATTTAGTTACCTTCCCCCCCCCCCCCCCCCCCAAAAAAAAAATTCTGGTGACACTACTGTAATGTATATATGTATACTGTAAGTATTGTGAATAGGTGAAAAATTATAATTTGAGTTTTCAATGGAAGCACACATTTTAAACATCCCTGAACTCGAGTCGAACATATTTGAGGTGTTGTATTTGTGTATGTATCTGAGTTATTTTCAAATGAATTGCCTTTTTAAGCTTTACATCACATAAAAATTTGACTTGGATTAAAAATAGAATTATACTCTGTTATTAATTTTTTGTAATCTTTTTTTTATACTAGATAAGAAGGAACAATATGGCTTCCATTAGTTTTATTACCAACTGCAGAAATTAAAACCTATTTAAAATAGTAGTAACACTCCTGAGGTAACACTCATAAGATGTACAGGGGACACATATTAAATTTAAATTATTAATAATTATATTTAAAGGAATCACTTGCATTTTTGTTAATTAAAATGAAAAACCATATTTTTTAATTCATATACAAAAGCTAATCTAGTTTGAAAGCATAAAAAGAGACTTCCTTACGTGTGATGTTTTGAGTTGGGAGTATACACATTTATTACTTGAAAATTAAAAATAACAGCTAATATTTTTAAAACATAAACACTTTAATGAGTACATTTTATTATTTATAAACTAATGTACCAATATATGTTCTAAAAGTATAAAAAAATAATTTTACTAGCATGGAATATGGGTTCAAAGATTAGAACATCAAATAGGTGTTCATTTTGATTTCTGTGGACGCGATTTCTCACTAATGAAATGTTTTGAATGCAATCGTGTATGATTATTACAATCTATGAATACTTAAAGCATATTGGTTTTAAACCGGAGCATATCGAATGTTTGGACTACTGGATTCCAATTTTCAATGAATTTTTGTAAAAATCCGCACATTCGATAATTATAATAATCATTTCAGATAATCACAAATTTTAATTAGAAAACAATTAACACGAACTTGAGAATGCTAGCATGAAATGTTCTCGAGATATTGCACGATTTTCAAATACATTTATATTAAAAATAAATATATAAAATTTAAAAATAGTAAGTATCATCAAATATGTATACTTTACATGTGCAATATTATGTAACATCATTCTTGTGAATCTAGATCGTTCCATTCACGGGAGAAGATACTTTTTGTAATAGTTCTGTATTTAGTGCCAAAGAATTAGCCAATAGTCATTTATTTAATTAAATTGATGATATAAATTAAATTTTAATTGCATTTTAATGCGGACTTTGCATGTGGGTATGAATAGGTCATTCGTTTGGACTAGTAAGTTGCTCAAAGTGCCCAATTTCAATATACATGGCGTTAATTCAATGTGAAAATAATTGTTCTGTGGATTTTGTACACCAATTGCTTGATGTAAAAAAAGTAGTCATTGCATTATGTAGGGAAAGCCACGTGCTGCCCACATTAGATATTTTATTTTACTGATTTGGGTTACTCTGGTAAAAAAAAATGGATGTATAACATAGAATAGAAAGAAAAACAGTAATGTTATGAACATGTAAAAAGTTTCACTGTGCTTTGCCTCTATTCAAATAATACATAGATCTTTTGCTCTATTCATGGAGAAAACATATTTATAAGAAGCTATTTCTATTACGTAAATGTAGGGTTACCATATTTTGAATTTTCGTGCTACGTTGCCAGATTTGGCGATTTATCACGAACTTGGCAATTTTTCGAATGTACTGGAACTTTCTCGAAATAACGAATATTCTGGAAAATACGAGCCCCTACTGAAAGTTTCTACGGAGAGTATAGACAAAAAAAATCTATATCTGTGGAGACTTAAGGACTCCGCAGAATCATAGAAAACTAAAGGACACTTTCACAAGAATTAGTTCATTATTCCAAACGTGCATATGGGGCCCTACCTAAAGCACACATTAAAGACAGAAGCTCTGTGGTCAAATTATTTCTAAAACAAGACTCCGCGGGACAAAACGTATGGAAAAGGAGTAGAGCAGGGCAGTGGTTACAGCAAAGGGATTGCTCTCGGACGATCCAACTTTGATTCCCGGCATTGCCCAAATTGTTCCCGTGCTCACGCGAAATGCAGGCGCGTTAAATATGTGGGTCCATAAGTCCTGGGAAGTTGGTGGTAGGAGAAGGAGGGTACAGTCCCTGTGGATGCCGTCCCCATTGGGAATTATTTTCATCAGGTTTTATTTATCGAAACTCCAATGTTTAGAAACAGTTTTAAAAAACATGTTTTTGATGTAACTAGCATCTATGATTAGGGTGTAACTAGCATCTATGATTTGGGTGTAACTAGCATCTATGATTAGGGTGTAACTAGCATCTATGATTAGGGTATCTCCAGCTGAAATCTGAGCATTACGAAAAATGTAAGAACGTTAGACGCGAAAAGCAACACTAAACTGTTTGTACCAAATAGGTAGAGTACATATAAAACGCTTTGTGGACTGGAAACAGTTAAAAAAAACGATTTTTTTCCATCTGTGTAAAAATAAACTTTAAAAAACTGCGTGTATACTTGTTTACCACACATATATACCGTTCTAATTTCCAAATTTAGGATTAGCTCAGTGTACAGCTAAACGTCGTAAATTGTACAAGTATCAATTTTCTGACCTTGAAATACAGTATGTATAAAACTTATCCTACTTTAAGGCGTTAATGATTGATTTGCTTCTAAGAGAAATAGTTCGCAGAATGCGCAATAAATGGCGCAGTCTATAGACAGATTTACAGAAAAACTACGACATCTATTGCTCATCCTACGAACTATTTCTCTTGCAACAAATCAATTATTTATGTCTTTTCCGAATAGGAGAAGTTTTAGTATTTTAGTTACAGATAAAAAACATCATGTTTCAACATGGGGAAAAAATGTATTGTTTGGAAAGTCACCAACACGTGGTATTTCATATAATTAATTGTGTTGCAATAACCAACCAAATTTTTTCAGATGTGTCTGTTTATTACTTGTCTTACAACTATGAAACAAGAAAAATCATTCATGCATAAAACATTGATTATGAAACACTTTCCAACTTCAATGCAATTTTATTTAAACATATCTAAAATGCGATACATTCCTCGGTAATATTTTTAAAATTATCACAATACTACATTAATTTATTATATTTGAAAACTTAAAACTCCATCGAAAAAAATGAACTTCATTCAAATGACGGCATTGAAATATAAATTGCCTGGTTTAAACATCTCTAAAATGCGATACATTCCTCGGTAATATTTTAAAAATTATCATAATACTACAATGATTTATAATATTCGAAAACTTCATCGAAAACAAATGAAATTTATTTAAATGACATCATCGAAATATAACACGCCTGACTCTCTCTATAAAAGCAGCATTTCATTCATAAATATTTTTCCATTCATTTTATTCATCACAATGCTATAATAATTTATTTTATTTAAAAACTTAAAACCATGGAGGTACAAGTAATTTAACTCTATGCTTAAAACTTCATCGAAAAAATCGTCCTTCTCTCCGTAAAATCGATGAATATTTCATTCATATCAGCTATATTGCAGACTCCATGAGCTAAATAATTTTGCGTTAAAAAAAATGCAGCAATTCTTATACAACTCATTCTACATATTTTGCTGTTTACATTTTCCATAAGTGAAAATTAGGCTTCGTTGTAGAAATAATCAAAGTTTGATGTTCATTTAAACTCAAATATATTGTAATTGCGTTGTTTCAGTATGTAAATGCACAGAATTTAAGCAAAAATACTATTTTTTGTGTGGCATCTGTGTGTGTGTGTGTGTGTGTCAGTCCAATGTATGTATCCACTCAAACTCAAAAAGTAATTGACCAAATTTCAGAAAATTTTATAAGTAAGTCATTTGAAGGTGACCCTGGTGCTGATTAGATTTTGGTCCGATTCAGGATAAAAGAACCTGTCATTTTCTGTGAAATGGCCCGCAAAAATCGTATGTATCCACTTTACCTAAAACGCTATATGATCAAATTTCACAAAATGTGATAGAAATATATTTTTTTGTGCTCTAGGGGTCCCAAAACATGTAAATCCGTTGAAAACTCGAGTTGTGATTTTCGGCACGATTCCAATACTTTCCCTATACATCACCATGTATTGCAAGGAAATTAAAATATCTGATCTGAGCAACACATGACTTTTCCTGCAGATTCAAATTCATTTTGTAATTTTTTTTTACATTATGCATTAAATTGAGTTTAATTTCAGAAAATAACGTGGATACTTTTCTGATATTATATCCAATTTACCTTCTTATTGCATCTTAGTTTCACTTGGCAACTTAATTCATAAATACTTCAGATCCTCAAATTTCCAAAAACTACATTATCTCGACAACGGTTGCATTCTACAGTCATGCGGTCGGTCTTATTCGCTTAGTTGTCAAAATTTACCTGAAGAACAAGTACTTAATTAATATATTTCAACAATTTAATAATTTATTTCAGATTTGCACTAACTTTGCGGAAAATTTAGCAAAAAAGAGTTCGGTATACTTTTCCTAATCATATCGAAATCTAATCAGCAGGATAACCATCAGGGGACTTCACCAAGTTTCAATAAATTTTATTAAATACTTCTTTAACAGTGTAAATCGTCATCATTTCCTTAAACTCAATTTAAATATCTCGATGATGGTCCATTTTAGAGTAATGGGGTGGATCTTATTCCTTTTGACGTCAAAAATTACGTATAAAACAAACATTTAATTGATACATTTGAGCATATGTAGTATTTTATTTTACATCGGATATTTTAGATTTGCTGCCAATTTCGCAAAAAAAAGGCAGATTCTTTTCTTCCCAATCGTATCAAAATATAAATCAGCACCCAAATATCCCACAAGCGACTTGTGAATCAGATTTTGTTTAATTTGGTCAATCACTTTGTCAGCTAGCGTGAATAAATACGATTTTTGCGGGCCATTTCGAAAAAAAAGGCAGGTTCCTTTTTCCCGAATCGTACCAAAATGTATTCAGCACCAGCGTCACCTACAAGTGACCTGTCAAATTTTGTGAAATATAGTCAATTAGATTTTATAGCTAGGGTGGATATATGAGATTTTTTTTCTTGCCATTTCGCAAAAAAAGGCGGTTTCTTTTATCCCAAGTCGTACCAAAATCTAATCAGCACCAGGGTCACACACAAGTAACTTACCCATAAAATTTTATGAAATTTGGTCCATTAGTTTGTAAGTTATAGTGAATACATACATTGCACAGACACACACACACAGAGAGAGAGAGAGAGTCACACTAAAAATAGTTTTTGTGTTCTACAGGTCCCGAAACGTGTAAATCCGTCGAAAACTCGATTTGCCATTTTCGATATAATTCCAATACTTTCCCTATACATTACCATATATTGTTGGGAAAGTAAAAGATAATGGATCAAATTTCACAAAATTTGGTGGATAAGTAAGTCACCTGTAGGTTACCCTGGTGCTGATTAGATTTTGGTACGATTCGGGAAAACAGAACCTGTCTTTTTCTGCGAAATAGCCCGCAAAAATTGTCAAAATCTAAAATGAAAGATTATGTATGCTCAAATGTATCAATTAAATGCTTGCTCGATGCGCATTTTTTGACTATAAAAAGGATAATATCAGTCTCATTACTCTAAGACTAGCCGTTCTCGAGATATTTTTTTTTTTTTTTTTTTGCTACGCCGCCTTTAAAATTGATATAATATAGGTAATGTACATTACGTATATTATATCAATTAAATGCTTGTTCGATGCGCATTTTTTGACTATAAAAAGAATAATATCAGTCTCATTACTCTAAGACTAGCCGCTCTCGAGATATCTTTTTTTTTTTTTTGCTACGCCGCCTTTGAAATTGATATAATATAGGTAATGTACATTACGTATATTAAATGCTTGTTCGATGCGCATTTTTTGACTATAAAAAGAATAATATCAGTCTCATTACTCTAAGACTAGCCGTTCTCGAGATATCTTTTTTTTTTTTTTTGCTACGCCGCCTTTGAAATTGATATAATACAGGTAATGTACATTACGTATATTATATCAATTAAATGCTTGTTCTCATGCGCATTTTTTGACGATAAAAAGAATAATATCAGTCTCATTACTCTAAGACTAGCCGTTCTCGAGATATCTTTTTTTTTTTCTTTTTTTGCTGCGCCGCCTTTTAAAATGCATCCAGTTACTAAATGAAAACGAAAATTTAATTGCAAACTCAGTGTAATTTGAAATAATTATGCGCGCTACTTTCTGTAATTAAAATCAATTAAAAAAATTATTAAAGAAATAAAGAGAAAACGAATTTGAGTCTGTGGGGAAAGTTATGTGCTGCCCACGTCAGATTTTTTTTTTTTTTTATGTAAGTTACGTATATTATTTCAATTATTTAGTTACTTTCCCTACAATGCCAGGTAATGTACATTGAAAAGGGAAAGTATTGGAGTCGTGTCAAAAAAATGTTGCTCGAGTTTTTAACGAGTCTACACATTCCGAAACTCTATATTTAGCGTGACGTCTGCATGTGTGTGGTGGGTCTGTCTATGCGATGCATGTGTCCACGCTAGCTGAAAAACTAATGGATCAAATTTCACAAAATTTGGTAAATAAATTATTTTTGGGTTACCCTGGTGTTGATTAGATTTTGGTACGATGCGGAAAAAATAACTTCTCCTTTTTCTGCGGAATGGCCCACAAAAATCGTAAGTATACATTCTAGCTGAAGAACTAATTGACCAAATTTTACAAAATGTGGTAGATAAGTCACTTGTGGTTTACCCTGGTGCTGATTTGATTTTGCTATGATTTGAATATATTTTTTTTTTCTCTTTGCGAAATGGCCCTCAAAAAGTTTGGTCTTATTCTTGTCATCATCAGAAATATCTGATAACTTAAGAACTATCGTTCTTGTAAAGAGTCTAGTTTTCTTTCACATTTTTGCCACCTTGTCTTGCGTCCAGTCTCCAAAAGGAATCAAAAATTAAATTAACACTGCAAATTAAGAGTAATCTGAAATAATTATGCGTGTTATTTTGTGCAATTAAACTCAATATAATGAATTATGAAAGAAAAAAAAATGAATGCAAGTCTGTAGGGAAAGTCTTGTGATGTCCACATCAGAATGTTTTTGTTGACAAAAGGTTTATTATTATTTTAACTATATTTTGCAAACTGTGATTAACATACTTATGTAGCTTTAAACCAGCGACAGTTACCGAATTGATTCAATCATATTGTTTCAATCATTTTCACCTTCTTATACTATGTACAATAGTATAGAGAAAGTATTGTTTTAACGAAAATTTTCGAGTTCGAGAATTTGATACCAATATAAACTTTAGAACCTCCTGAACACGTTTTGACTATTTTTGAAGTGATGTCCGTCTGTCTGGAGTCGATTTCTTATGTACACAAATATTAATAGATTTTCTCGGAACTTTAGTTCTAGATTTTTTTATAACAAAGCCGGGTATATGGATAACATTTTTTTAAATTCGAGCGAAAACTTCGAAATTTTATACTTTTTTAACATAGCAGAATAGAACAAAATTTGGCATATTCATGCATAAAAGGGGTTATTTATATCTCGATGATCACAAGCCTTTTCTATGACTCGTAATTATCCTAGTTTCAATCATTGTTGAGAAAAATCGCGGAGATATAATTTTTGTGTTCATAACGTTATTAGCCCTCTCGGGGGAAGGGGTCAAGTTTTCCAAGGGGGGTAGGGGTACATTGGCAAATATAGTATCAATCGAAAGATCACTTCAAGCCCTTTAAAGTGAAGGGTTACACGCTATAACTGTAATCGTTTGGACCAACGATATTGATTTTTCAAAATTTTACTTGTAAAATTTGGAAAAAGGAAAAACAAGTTACTTAAAAATGGGTTCTGGTATAAGAAGGTCGAGTTAAGTTACATTCCAGTTAATTTTATCGACCTTCATCCTTGTTATACGCCCAGTACTTAAGATTTTAGAATGTGGCAATACCAAACGTAACAGTTTTCAGTGCAGACGATTTTCTAAATTCTGAACTTACAGGTGAACATTGGCTGTTAAAGAACATATATTCTATAAAATCATTTTTACCGTGCCGTTTTAAAGTTAAATCCATGTTTTGTCACTACCTTATTAAGTCGAAGAGATTTTCCAGCTATGATTTATTATGACTTTCAACAAGGGTTGACACAGCAACAGTGTGTCGATCGAATGAATTCAACTTTTAGTGATAAAGCATCATCCAAAGCAATGGACACAAGAGTCTCAGCGATGAAATCCGTAAAGGTCAATTAAGAACTGCTGTGATGCCAGAAAACATTGATGTGATGATGATGTGCAACAAATAATCACTGTGGATCGTCATGTCACATGAAATTGAGGCATCTTTGAATATTTCAAAGACTCGAATGCATTCAATTTTACATATTCATTTAAAAGGCAAGAAGCTATGTGCACGTTGGATTCCACACAATTTAATGCTAGCTCAAAAGGATGCTCATGCCAAATGATGCAAGGAAATTCTCAAAAGATTCAACTCTGGTGCTCAAATTCAACTTAAAGAAATTATTTTGAAATTCTTCATTATTATGTATTGTACATGTTTATGTATTATATATGTTTGTCAATGTAAAATTTCTTCTCTAAATAAATCCACACCTATGACCAGTAATTAGTAAATTTCATAACTCAAAATATATCATTGTAACAGGTGATAAAACGTGGATTTGACGTGGACCCTATAAACTTGAAACAAAACAATAATCTACTGTTTGGGTGTTTCAAAATGAACCAAATTCTACAAAAGGTGTTCATGCATGAAGTGTTTAAAAAAGAATTATTGCTTCATGGTTTTTTTTGTAAATCTGGCCATGTTGCAACCGTTGCTTTGGAGGATAATAGAACAGTAAAAATTGATTGGTATATGACAATTTGTTTATCAGAAATAGTTGCTCAAATTGGAAAAAAATGTAAAATGTCACATCATTCATCATCATGACAATGCACGTTCACACACTGCATTTCAAACTATCAGTTATCTGAAGCATAAAAAAAATGATTTGATGAGTCATTTTGTCCTTATTCATCAAATTTAGCATCCAATAATTTTTCCTTGTTCCCTACAATCAAAAATAAAATGTGTGGTCAATGATTTAACAGCTCAGAAAAAGCAGTTAAAGCTCATAAATCAGATGTTTCTGCTATACCAGCTTCTGAAAAGCATAACTGGTGAGAAAATTTAAATATTCAAATGAAAAAATGTATTGATGCTAAAGGCGGATATTTTGAAAATCAATAAAACGATTCATTTCCATGCAAAAATATTTAGTGTATTACTTTCTAAAAATCTTAATACTAACCTATGTACACTCATTACTTAATAAGTATATTGATAGACACATGAAAAATGCACTGTTTGTATTGGATGAATATGACTGCAGTGGTATTTTTTCTGTAGTATCATTTTCAGAATTTCCTTTATTTTAACCTTATGTTTAATAATTTGAATTTCTTTTACTTCTATAACATTTATTTAAAATATAATTAAAACATATAATCTTTTGATTTTTATCAGCTTATTTATTAAATTTTCATTCTGAGAATCTACTATTTACCATTAGTTCATGGTTGTGATTTACTATAGTTTCACGAAACAGCCTTTGATAATTTTGATAAATCACCAAATATCATTCTTTTTTACTATATTTTAACTGATACAATACAACGATTTAGGCATTTCTTTTATAATTGTGTATTCACATTAGAAAAACCATCTGTATTTTTTTCAAATCGATTTAACAATGCAGTTAGAAAAAACCTTCCTTGTAAGGAATATTTGGTTATTTACTATATGAAAGATTTTTTATTAACTTTTCCCCATCAACCTCTGAACCTGAATTGACCCCTAACAATGTCATATCGACCACTTTGGGAACTCTTACTTTAGAGAGAAGGTTACCAGAAAGACCAATTTTATAGGACAAAATACTGGGAATTTTTTTTTTCTGTCTTTTACCAGACTGAAATTGCAGTTGTGAGAAGTAATAGTTGTCTATTGCTTGAGTATATAATCCTGAAAGTAATGAAAATTCATCAGACTCTGGAATTTTCTTATTTTATTCTTAACACTTTGCATACTAAATTTTATATAAGAATGTAAAATTTTAATATTCTTTTTGTCTATGGGGTTTCTTTGATGATGGATAGTCTGGATTTGATTCAAATATTTCACAGGCTTTTGATATGTATGATATATTAAACATTTTGTATACTTTTTATTACAAAATTATGGGTGTTTAAAAATTTTACTTAAGGTAAAAGAAATAATATAGATATAATAGTGATTTAACTACATATTGTAAAAAGTAATAGACAATTTTTTGATATTTCTTCAAAAGACTCAATGCAAGTGTGTATGTCATGTTTAAAAATTGTTGTTCAACTTAGATGCTTTCTTTTTTATTTTCATCTAAATGCATACTTCTATTATTGTTAAAGGGAATTTTTTTTTAATAATTTCTTTAATGGTTCATAAGGAATTAATGACAAAGTACAGTAATTACATTTTTTCAACCATTTTATATCTAAAATAGACACTGAAGAAATGTTTTAATGTTCTTTCCTTGAGCATGTATTTAAAGGCTGCAATAGTTGCTTTAAATGTAAAATATAACCAAAATTTGATGATGATCTCTCACATTCTCCAGGAGAATCATTGAAACCAAGGTGGTTTAAAATATCCCGAGTTGCAACAATAGGCTACCTTCAACACTATTGTAGTAAATTTTTCCACAGGATTGGCCATATTATAAAATTGTCTAACTTCTAAACTAGTTTATTTTTCTACTCAAGTTCTTGGTAGTTAGTTCACAAAGCATTTTAGCCACTTGTGCTGCACTTGTTAAAAAAAAAAAAATTAAATAATCCTCGTGTTTTAGCTTTTCAATTTGATCACTAGTATAAATTGAGTAAATGTCATTGCAAAATTAGTAATATAGTGAGCTCAACTTCTGTATTTCCTATTGAAATGGAGCATTTTTTTATAATGAACCTGAAATCCAGAACATTGTAGTTCAGGAAGTTTCCGGATTATCAAGCCAACATTGTATAAGCAAAGGTATTTTTAAATTAGCTTTTAGAACAAAATGATTTCAGATATATATCACACACATACAATATATCACCAGAATGTGTAAGCAAACATTGTTCTAAACTTGCTTACTGAGTAAATGATTTGTGACATATTTCACATACAAGTTGTTTCTTATCAGTATGTGTAAGCAAATGTCATTCTAAACTTATTTTCCTACTAAAAGCTTTCTAAAATTTACATAAAATGGATTACTGCTAGTATGTGGAAGAGTATGTTGAACTAAACTTTTTTTCCCCTCAAATAAATGGGTCATTTTCTGTAAACAGAAGTTTTACATACTCCAGGTGTTTTAATAAAAGTTTGCATGACTTGGGACTGATTTTGGTCACTGATCATTTTTCTACATTGTAGTTCATATTTGTCACCCATTAGCAAAAAAAAAAAAAACAATTTATATTTTTAATATTTAAAATTTTAGTTTTTTTATTAAATGTCATTCCCCCTGTGTGTCCCAACAGCCAAATAATAAAATCACAACTTCATTTACAAGCCTTCATTTTCTAGTTTTCTTTTAACTGGATGTTTTATATTAAATTAGATAATTCAAAATACAAACAGTAATAAAAAAATCCACTATGCATTAGAGCATTATTTTAAATTAAGTTTTTACAACCATCCCCTAGCTTTTTTGTCATTCACCTGTCTTTAAATTTTAACACCTCATTCTGTATATAGATGACAACATTATTTTTTACTAAAGTCCATATTCACCATTTCAAGAGTTCGACTATGTTCTAGCTATCATTCTGTGCAGGGAAATATTATAAAACTGAACAATTTTGGGTAAGTATTTTTATTCCTTGTCATTCACCTGTCTTTAATTATTCTCAGAATAAAAAAGTAAATATTTTTTTAACATATATGTGTGCCTAGTTACTGTAGTAAACTGGATATCAAGTTAGGCTTAAATGCAAATAAAACTCATATATTCAGAAAGTAAGATCACATGATTTGTCATTCCCTATAAGCATTAACCTGTCTTCTTGGTAGACAAAGGAATGACATTAGAACAGGTGAATTACATTTAAAATAGATTTTCTTTTTAGAAGAAATAAGTTGGCTCTAAATATAAGATTGCAATTAAAGCAAAACAATATTTTTATTTTTCTAATGATATGTATACATACTAACAAAGCAGTTGCCTATATATAGTGTCATTTCCCTGTTATATCATTTACTCGTCTTGAAAACAGAAATTTGCATTTTCTATTTAATTTCCCCAAAATGATCGCTGCTACTGTTTGTTTTTAGTTTAAACCACCCATGTTAAAATAACACAGAAAACAGGTTAAAAAATAGAAAAGAAATATGTTATAACAAGAAAGATGAAAAAGACAGTTTAAAGAAAATGACCCAAATGGTTTCTGACATATTTCACAGAAATAGTTCTTCACTAGTATATGTAAGTAAATGTTGATCTAAATACTTTTTCCAATTAAAGGATTTCTGATATATTTTGCATACAGCTGTTATCTCTCTAGTATGTGTAAACAAATGTTGTTCTAAACTTGTTTTCCAGTAAATGACTTCTGATGCATTTTGCATGCACATAGTTTCTAACCCATATGCACTAAAAAATGTTCTAAACCTATTTTCTGAATAAATGCTTTGACATATTACACAATCAAATGATATCACACTAGTATGTGCAAGTAAAAGATATCAAAATTTATCTTTGTAACAAAACATTTTGAACACATTTCACATAGAAATTGTTATTCTAAAGTTTGAATATAATAAGTCTTTAAAACTGTAAAGGTGAGGTTGGGAGAAGGATAACTGGAGTCAGAAACATCAGTTTTGATTGTGTACAAGTGCACCAAGTAATCATGCTATGTCTCTGTCAATTTAAATTATATTTTTGAACAAATGGTATAACATATACTTCATATACAAATAGTTTTTTATCAATTATGTGTTTAAGCAAATACTGATTAAAGTGTATTACTACAGCAAATTATTATTGGCACATTTTACATAAAGTGTTTCTTATTCATATGCGTAGCACAATGCCTTTTTAAACTTAATTTCCGAGTAAATGATTTCTGACATATTTTACATACAAATGGTTTCTCACCAGTATGTGTGAGCAAATGATTATCTAAACTGGTTTTCCAAGTAAATGATTTCTGGCATATTTCACATACAAATGGTTTCTTACCAGTATGTGTAAGAAAATGTTGATCACAATTTGCTCTCTGAGTAAAGGATTTTTTACATATTTCACATACAAAGGGTTTTTCACCAGTATGTGTAAGACAATGTCGCTTTAAACTTATTTTCCAAGTAAATGATTTTTGACATATTTCACATAGAAATGGCTTTTCACCAGTATGTGTAAGCAAATGTTGATCTAAACTTGTTTTCCAAGTAAATGATTTCTGACATATTTTGCATACAAATGATTTTTCACCAGTATGTGTAAGCAAATGTCGTTCGCAATTTGTTTTTTGAGAAAATGATTTTCGACATATTTCACATAGAAATGGTTTCTCACCAGTATGTGTAAGCAAATGTCGGGTGAGATCGCCTTTCTCAGCAAATGATTTTTGACACATTTCACATACAAAGAGTTTCTCACTAGTATGTGTAAGAAAATGTTGATTTAACATATTTACTGAAAAAATGATTTCTGACATATTTGAGATACAAATGGTTTCTAATCAGTATGTGTGAGCAAATGTTGATCAAAGTTTATTTTTAAAAAAATTGGTTTCAGGCATATTTGGCAAACAAGGGGGTTTCACTAAACGGTCTCCTGCATAAATTGCAAATACATAGTTTCTCAATAATACATAAAACTTTATGTAAATTAATACATTCATTTGCACAAATCTTTTCTGACATATTTCACATGTAAGGTGTATTGCTGCTCATGCCCTGGGGCAAGTCGAGTGGTCTGGGTTTTCCACACATGTAAGGTGAACGAAGAAATCATGAGTAAATGGGGTTTTTTTATCTGCATAAGACTGTAATGTACTTCTGATCTTTATTCTTATTTACTCTTATTGAATATTTTTTAGATATATACATAAGGGTTTATTTTAAACTGTGACACCAAAATAAGGCATGTAATTGTAAAATAATTACAATGAATAATATATGTTTATTAAATACAGTAAATCCTGCAGAATTTCGCTGATAAAAAGTCGATCTTTCTTTTCTTGCTCAAGTAGAAGATTTGTAATTTAATTCATAAACTGTGCACATATATGCCTTACGATAGAATCCTATGGAAGTAAATTACCATGCATCAATTAATGTTCAGGACAGTAGGGTGAGCAATGATTTAACACTTGTTGCAAAATCATTTTTAAAAGCGGATACATAGAAATACAGAATATATTAATTGCCACTAAATTATAGATGAAATGTCCAAATGCACTTCATAAAACGACAGGATTAATATAGAAAACAGTGATAAGGTTCGTTACGTCATGACTTTTAGAACACTAACATCAAGGATGCAACAAAAAATCGTTAAAAAAAGGTTTACAAAGAATTGAAATGACGCACTATGCAGAAAACTTTTTCATAAGAGAACTTTATATCACATTATTGCTATCCCTGAATGACAAAATGAAAATATTTTTGAAAATTAAATATATTTATATATTAATATATGCGCTAACGAGTTTTATGTAACTCTTTGATTCATTTTATTAATCAAAATAATCGTGCACTTAGAACGGCTCATGAGTTAATCGATCCAGGATATTTCCGGAACCCAAACGATGCCGAAGAGAGAGAGGATATGATTCGTTAAATGCAGTTGACATAACATACGCTCGATTTCCTGATTAGACGTACTGCCGTCTCTCTCCAGACAACTTCATCTATTTGGAGAGAATCATTCATGAGCCGTTCAATGCAATCTTTTGCGTTAGTACTCATTCCCATGAATTTAAAGTTTGTCAACTAATTGTTGTTTGGCTCATGGCAAACATTGGCTCATTGGTATGAGGCAAGCCTGGCCCATGAATTTAAAGTTTGGCAACTAATACCATATCCTCAGGATACTCCAGCCACAGTCCGAAGTCTAAAGCATAATGTGCTAGGCACTTCTTCAATCAAGAAACCATCTTTCAACATCTGCATTTGTGGTATAGGAACGGCATTAGTGTAAAAGTTTCTTGTCAACAAATTTCTTCCTGTCAGGTGTATTATTTCAATTCCTTTTCCTGAACTTTCGCTATATCCTTAAAGTTGGTGCTCTAAAAGTCACTTTGTTTACGAAGTTCACTCAAGGACAGGGATAGAGAAGTACCCATGTGAGGATGAAATCCCACCTTTAAATTTCTACTGAATTTTAAAAAGACTTAGAAAAAGGAGTTTCATAATATGAGGGAATTTACATAGATTGGGTCATTTGCGAAGCTTGCTACTGCTCTCTTGCTATTCCTATCTTTTTCTGAAATGCGTTTCGAAAATTTACTCACTCTTTAGTGATAAGTAATAGATTCAGGAGTTTTTGTAAATCCATCTATATAAATGGTTGTGATTTGAAACACGGGTTAAAGTTACAGTCATTGCACGCTCTACTAGCTTTTAATTTGATTGATACATTGTGATCACCGCCATAGGATTATCTTGTCAGGAACAGGTGTGCATATAAGTTATCAGTTAAATTCCACATCTTATGCTTAAGCAAGAAGGACAGCTTGAATTTTATTAAGAGAATTCTCCTGAATATACTGGGTTCATTAAAAATGTTTCACATTGTAGTTATTTTTCTTGACAGTATCAAAAGTTGTTGATTCGCTATTACAGAACTATTTTTTGTCAGTAGCATGTATACATAAGACAAGTGAATAAGAAAAGTGTTCAAAAATACATTACTTATGTATACATGCTGAAAAATGTAAAAAATAAGCTTCATATGTATTCTGTCAATCATAAATTTAATTAAATATTGTCTATTATATATAATCCAGAGATACAATTTGTAGCTTAAATTATGATTCTGTAGTTTAGTAACCACTGTCTACTAAACTTGCTTAAGAGTTTGATAGCCAGGCTTGCCTCATTACTAGTCACTTTTACAACCACAAGAAAATGAATAATTAATAAAATTTTATGAAATTTTGATTAATTTGTAAATATTATGTTTCATAAACACTAATACATTTTATCACCACTGAAGTTACTTGCATAATATAGTTTACTTATGCAAGTTATCAACACAGTGCCTACTGGAAATCAAAATTTTACTTGACACAATCAAAAGTTATTAAATCAGTGGCTACTGCATAATTTAAGCTTTAGAACAACTTATGCATGAAATATGTCAGAAAAAAATTGTGCAAAACATTCATATAAAGGTTTAAACACTATTGAAAGCCCATTCATTTGCAATTTATGTCAGAAAACATTTTTTCTGCATAAATACTTTACGCAGCATCTTCTTCAACATTCTAAAAAGAAACAATTTATATGTGAAATATGTCAGGAATCATTTAGTAAAAAAAGAAATTTAAATCGACATTTGCATTTACATATTGCTAAGAAACCGATTGTATGTGAAATATGCCAGAAATCATTTGCTCAGAGAAAAAGTTTATCTGCACATTTGCTTACACATAGAGCGAAATCATTTGTATGTGAAATATGTCATAAATCCTTTAGTCGAAAAATAAATTTCGAACAGCATTTGCGTGCACATACTGGTGAGAAATCTTTTGTGTGTGAAATATGTCAGAAATCATTTTCTCAGAAAGTAAGTTGTGATCAACATTTGCTTATACACACTGGTGAGAAGCCATTTATATGTGAAATATGTCAGAAATCATTTGCTTGGAAAAGAAATTTGGCTGCACACTTACTTACTCATGGGGAGAAATCATTTATATGTGAAATATGTCAAAGATCATTTGCTGCAAAAAGATATTTACATCGACATTTGCTTACACATACTGGTGAGAAACCCTTTGTATGTGAAACATGTCAGAAATCATTTGCTCACAGAAATGGTTTATCTACACATTTGCTTACACATACTGGTGAGAAGCCCTTTGTATGTGAAATATGTCAAAAATCATTTTCTCAAAAAATAAATTGTAATCAACATTTGCTTACGCATACTGGGGAAAAACCATTTAAATGTGAAATATGTCAAAAATCATTTGCTTCAAAAGGAAATTTAAATCAACATTTGCTTACACATAATCGGTGAAAACCATTTAACGTAAAACATGTAAGATAGCATTTACTCAAACATGACATATAAACAAATGTTTGGTTGTACTTGCTAGTGAAAAGTCATTTTTATGAGAAATACGTCAGAAATAATTTTCATATGGAGTGAAACTGTTACTATTCGACTAACTGCTGGTAGTTTTCTCAGCGGCAAAAGGCAAACCTGTTAGAGAAATTGATATTGTAAAATATTGCTAATTATCAAGCTGGGTATGCATTAGACAGACTTGAAATAAAACACTGATAATCCAATAAAAACACAGATATACATGTGTTTTGACAATTTTCCATGAAACAAGTATCTGCACAAAAGTGAAACTTTGTTTCACAGACCTTGAAATCCCTTCAATTATTCAGAACAAAATAATAGAGAAAATTGTCTTCATGCCCCAAGTGACAAGGAACAACAATAAACTAGAAGGACATACAAAAAAACTAGAAGGACAGGTTTGCTTCTGAGAAACTATAATTACAGCAGCTGGGGAACACAGTGAATCATGAACATTTTCCCAGTTTAAAATGTTTAGTTAACATTATGCAGTAATGCCTCATGACATCCTCTTCTACAGTCCTTATGAAAAAGCCAATTGCATGCACTGGCTCTTTTGTATTGCTGTATTTGGATCTTTCATAATATACTAGAATTGTCATTCTTAAACTGAAACATTTTGGGGGGTCACAGAAAATTTCTGTAAATACATATTTTGCTAGTTGTTCTTTTTGTAAATTTTGAATTGTAGTTTATTGGGATATGTATATATATATTGTTTTATTTTGTCCAAAAGTACCAAATGGGTGTCTGAATAGTTTCTTAATTCTTATTATAAAAGATGTATTTTATATTAAACACTAAAAAATGTACCTGGCGTTGCCTGAGAGTTAAAGCAGGCTAGTTATATAAAATAACAAAATAAATAAATTTTATTTTTATAAATAACAGTGAACACAACAGGTGCAATATGCACATTCCCCCTCACCTCCATACATCATGGAACTGAAATCTGTCACTTACAGAGACTGTGTTCTACATAAATTTTATTCCTATAAATAATACTGAACACAACAGGCATGATTAGCTGCCCCCCCCCCCTGCCCCAGCCAGTCATAATACTGACTACTGACATCTGTCACTTGCGGAGATTCTATGTTCTACATTAACAGACACATTTTAAATCTTAATTTCTACAATTTCAGCACAAGTGAACCAATTTATTATATAGGCCACTGTAAACAACATATTTTTTATATTTCCAATAATACAGATAAGACCATACTCCAAATATCGAAACGCTCTTTCAGCAAAGCTAAAAAAAATAAAGATTCAAAACCTCTATCAAAAAATCTGAAACAGGATACTTCCAGCAGATTCTGATAATGGAGAAGGTTAGTTCATTGCTCACCCCTCAACCTTTAAAGTGGGTGTGATCCACAGAAAGGGAATGTCGAATCTCCATTTAATGTGTTAGAATTTCATAAAAATGCAACCACATAAATTACAAAAATTAAGATTACTTATAAAATAATAAAAAAAATTTGTTAATATGCTGAGATATATGGGAAAATTTTAGCCAAATTATAGAATTGTGCTAATCTCAGTTTTTAGATGCAACAATATATATATCAGATCATGTAAAAAATGCAAATTTCAATGTATTTTTTAAAACAAATAAACATAAAAGAATTGGCCTATGGATTCAATTCAAACATTGCAGGAAAGGACATTCTTCAATCTTTCCAATGGTGTCAAGATGGAAACTGTGATAATAATATTTTAGGTCACTAAGAAATCAGTTTGTCTGAATATCACCCAAAATTATTGTAAATCAGGCCAAAACAAAATATCTAAAAACTAATTCGAAATTTAAAAATATATAACACTGAGGTGCACCTATTTAGGTCCTGAAGTGCCTGTGTGCCAAATTTCAAGGTTATATAACGCTTGGATTTCTCTCTACAGTCTGCACAGACATCTTCTTTTATTATGTTAGATAAATCTGTTAGTAATCAATATCACGTGTATTTTATTTAGATTAAATATTATACAAATACTATATTTTGTTAATAATGTTATATTTATTAGTACTGTTTTCTAGAAAATTAATACCTTTTTTTCCCGAGGGGACTGTTCATCAGTTACAACAACCTGGTACAGTGGGTCCCCTGTAATTTTTTTAAGTGAAAAGGGGGTCATGAGACCAAAAAGTTTAAAAACCACTGTACTAGTAGATGGATATGCAAAATATTCAAAATATATTTCACATTTCAGTGGTTCTAAATCGGTAACAAGCAAAAGTAGTTTTAAAGCATAAATTTCCATCATATCCAAACAGCTTATTTGGATATTTTGTGATTTACTTCTAGGCATAACCATCTAATAGCAACTGTCACCCTGCCTGGCAACTTATTTAAACTATATTCACAAGTTTAAAGAAGATAGAATTATTGGTAAGGAATATTTGTTGTTCTAGTCAGGATTTACTGCCTGCAAATTATCATCTAAGATCAAGGACAGTATTATGCACTATAGATTTGGATCTTGGATGATAGCAAGAGATTACTTAATTTTAATTAATTACAAATTGCTTGCAAATTGTTATCTTTCTTACAGTTACTTGATTTTAATATTACCCTACAGTACTGCAAATTCAGAACAGTAAAAAAAATTAATCTAAATTTGGAATCTCCACAAGCAGTTCTCTGCAAAAGACTTTTAGGTTTTTTAGTAAAATTCAATATGTGAAGACCTTATCATAAGTTAAAGATGTTGGGTTTTGAAAATATGTTAATGAATATAAATATGTTTTAAAAGTAAATGAAATCTTAAGCTTTAGTTTATTTTGCTCTTTGTTGGCTTACATAATTTTAATCAGTGTTTTAAGATTTAATTTTGTGTAAATTTGACATATTAATCTTACATGATAAAATATTATGTCTGTCTGTAGTTTCTGTAGTATAAAATCTGAGATTTGGATAGCTACTATATTCAGTACAAAGTAGGCTGAAATCTTGACTATGACAGACCTCATCAAGTTTTGTGTTTTTCATTTAAATTAGTTTTAAAGTTTTAAACTTTTAAAGCCGTATTTCAACCAATAAAGGTGTATTTCAACCAGACAATATTCTGCTTGAATGTAGGTACTGGTTGCAGATGTTTATTCTGCTATTCTGCAATTAATGTCTCAAACCTTGAATGGCATTAAATTTTCAAATTTCATGGATTTCAAAGATTAATTTTCAATCTTTAGAATATAGAATTATTTAAATTTTCTAAGTGTGTTCTGAAATTTTGACTTAAATCGAATGTAAATCTTTTAAAATAGCATATAATTTTCTTGTTTTTACTTTTGGCTTCAAAATTAATGTATGTATTGAAACAGATAAGAATTTGGCAAGTATGTTGTTTGCTGTTGGAGAACATAGCAGTTATCATCTGTGTGTTGCATTCAAATTAGTGAATTTCTTTGCACGACTGCACATGCATTTAAACTAAAAAGTCCTGTTTTGGAGAGACCACATAAAAACTTGTTTAATGTGAGCATTCAATAAACAACTTGGGATTATATTACAACACCAGAATATATGATTATATTTTGTAAAAAAAAGCATATTTAGTATCAAATCTAGAGGTGGCAGTAGAAAGCACATGAGTAAAATTTCAATTCTTTTTATAACATACATATTTGGTTTAAAAAAAATTATGACCTTTGTTGTGGAAAAAGCATGTATAAGTCAATTCAACTTTTAAGATGTTAAAAAAGGAAAACCTTAAACACCTATTAGATTTTGCAAAAATATCAGTGAGGTAATAAAATATAAATTATGAAAAATTATTTATTTAGCTTATATATAACAAACTCCATAAAATTTTAATTTGTATTCTGAAATCTAAAAATTAACATTTAAAAAAAATTCTAAAAGTTTAAAAGTTTTCATTCTTCGATATTTTAAAACCCTTATTTTTGACTTCAGTATTTTTTCCCGCCAGCTCTAGAAATATATCCTTGTCCCTAGATCAAAGGTTGATGAGCAAACTGAACTTCTTGCTGACAGATTTTATTCCTAATTTATGATTACGAATACTCGTGGCTACCACAGCTTCATTTTTTTATATGAAAGCTTAAGAGTACGTGAAACTTCAATTCAGACTGATTCTTTAATTCTGATATCCCCAAAGAAGACAAGAATAACAGTTATATAGCTTGTATATGAAGAAAAACAGTGGCTTGGAATTGTGAAGGACATTTCTAATATTGATTGAATTTTTTATTCTTTTTCCATTATTTTCCATATTTTTTTCTCACCCCTCAGGACCAAGCACCAGTTCCAAGGTTAAATAAAAATGATTGTCAGTTGAATTCAAAAACATTTTAAGGATTTTATCTCCTTTGGATTTATCAACACCTACCGGACAAGTACATAACTTTTTCTCAAAAACTAAAATAAAGATTGTGACAAGCAAGTGCAGGCAGTAATTAACCTTTATGAGAGTTAAAATTACAAAAGTATACACTTTATAATTCTATGCATTATTATATTTATATATATATATATATATATATATATGTATGTATGTATAATTCTATGTATTCAAATAGATTCAATATCAACAGTAGCTACCGATTCTTCATAGATTTAAGACTCTGTATCTCTTCTGTTATTGCAAATGATTGCAATAACAGAATGAAATTTTGAGTTATCAACAGTATACATTGTCAAATTTTATCTTTATAACTCCTCCCCATTTTCATTTCCAAATGATCAAAAAAGCTTGTTTTTGAAAATGTTCAATGTTATAAGCTCATGTATTAATGCATATATTAAAAAATGAATGAAAAGCAACTTGACTTGTTTAGTAAAACCTTAGAAACCATAAAATGACACAATAGAAAATTGCATTATTATTTTCCTTCACAGGAGAAAAAAACATTTAAACACAGGTAATTTTTGCAATATTTTAATTATTTATAAATAACTTTTTTTTTTGTAGTAAACCTGAATCTATAAAACTTACTTTGTCTGATTCTATAAGGTGTGCAGATATCTTTTTGCATATTTCAAACATTTTTCTTTATTGTAATAAAGATGTGTGTGTGTGCAGCCTGTAGCAGGAAATCTACACGTCGGACGACCATGAAATTTGGGTCACAGGTACTAAAGGACCCGAATAGGTGCACATCTGTGTTAATTTTTTTTAATTTCGAATGAGTGTTTTAATGTTTTAGCCCGAATTGCAACGATTTGGAGCGAAATTCACACATACGTGTTCGTTACCTGTCGAAAATACTATTAAAAGTTTTTATCCTAACATCATAGGAAAGGTTGAAAAATTCTCTTTCAAACAAACTTAGATCAGAATGCATATGATGAATAGACAAATTTTAATGAATTTTAAAAGATATATATACGTTCGTGCGTTTTAAACCTCTCCAATTTTTATATTACTTTATATTGAAATTGACGCGCCATCCAAACGTTATTTTTTTTCACCACCTGGTTAAAATATCACAGATTACTCCAGCAACAAAAATAATTTCATAAACCCATCCCTTGATTAATTATAATATTTTAAGACAACGATGTCTTCCATTTTTGTAGTCTTCGTAGCAGACACTGACCTGTACACTAACTGGACTGAGCAGGATTTTTCCAGGGGGGTGTTAAAATTGATTACATTTGAAATTTAGAGATTACTATCAACCTTGAGATATGTATTGTTACAAAGTAAATTTGAATATATGGTGTGAGCATCACATTTTAAAAATTAATGTGTGTAGCACTTTCAAAAGTATTAGTAAGCATCTATTTTTAAAAATTAGTGCGTGACACCTTTAAAAAATATTCCCTTTTTCGTAACAGAATTTCTAACCTTCCTGGAGACAGAGCAACTAAACTAACAAATTGGACATTCATAAACATACCAAACGCATAAGTTTTCGATTTAGGTATAAGTTTAAATTGTTTTCATTAATAGACACGCAGGAGAATTAAATTGCTTTTATTAATAGACACGTGGGAGAAAACACACAGTTGTAGTTGAATGTTCTAATTCCAAAAAATATTCTTTTTCCTCTCATACTGACTTTTAATTAAATTAGTAATTTTCCAGTGGGATGCTTTGCCCCCCCCCCCCCCCCCCCTCAAATACGAGCATGAAGTGGAAGATTTTTTCGCTGGAAACCTAAGAGGGATTCTCGCATATACAATACAGGGATGTGAAATGCTTGCTTTTACTTAGAGAGAATACAATGAAATTGTTATTAAGTTAGAGCAGCAATTAAATGTTACCTGATATAATTGTAGACTAATCAATATGTATTATTAAGTTGCATTTACTGAAACATACATTTCATTTCAAAAAGAATTTGAAACAAAACTGCCATGCATCCACCACTTTACATTTGGCATTGACCTTCTTTAAATAAAGTGTAACATATATTTTAAGAAATTAATTACTAAATATACACATACTCAAACGTATTTAAGAAAATAAGAGGTATTTTTACAACTATTGAACTTCATTGTCGATTGCGCTGAACGCTATTGAAGTACTGTTGCGAATTCTCTCACCGGAGACTTTACTTTTGAAAACCAGACGGAGAAAACACCCGTACAGGTTTTCCCATGACGTGAACGTATGGTTTCCAGAACTCCAATTTTGCGACAGTTAGCGACTTCTCGAATCTTCAAGAAGCACCTCGAAATAACGATTATTCTACGTGGTATCTTTCAAGAAGTTTCTATGGCGAGTCTATAAAGGGAATTTTCATTCAGTCGAAGAGCAGTTAACGTGATACGATCTACATTGACCTATGATTTTTGCCAATCTTTTGAGAATACTAGCTGCCGTTTTGTGAAATGACTTTCTTTAATGTTTAGAGAATAATATCGGTTATTTTGCCAAATTATTAGAGCATTTAAGTGCTGTTTTACTACATATTATTCCTGTTTACGCTGTGCTTGTGAATAAGCGTGTTAGTTATCCAAAAATTTGCACTCATTCTTGTATCGTGCATGCACACCCACGATTCCAGAGTATACGTCGTGACAATATGAATGCAATATAAATACAAGTTTCCTCATAAAAAGTGCACATTAAAAGACATTTCTCATTTAGCAATATTTCCTACTAAAAATGTCCTTTTTCCTAATTTCAATTTTATAAAAATATCGAACTCATAATCAGTAAGGATTTTTCCCTAAATAATTGAATAGTCAGCTAAATAATCTAATGTATACAAAAATTGCAGATTTGATAAAATGGCCCTGTTCTTTCTTAATAATGCGTATTTAGACACTATACGTTTTTAATACAGAAATTTAAGTGTTATTTCTCAAATTTGGGAGAATTTTTCTATGAATATACGAAATCTCATTGCAAGATTAGGCCGCTTACTACTTTTTTACGTAATGTCCATCTACAATAAACTATTTGTGGATATTACAACTAAAAAAATCTGATGTGGGCAGCACTTGACCTGCAGACTCATATTCGCGTTCTCTTTATTTCTCTAATAATTCTTTAAATTGAGTTTAATTGCACAAAATAACACTGCACTTCTAATTCAACTTTTGTTTTTATTTGGTAACTGGACATTTTTTCAAAGGCAGCGTAAGAAAAATACGAAAAAACTAAAATATCTCGAGAACAGTTAGTCCTAGAGCAATGGGGTTAGTCTTATTCTTTTCCTCGTCATAACATTTCGTATAACACAAGCATTTAATTGATACGTTTCAGCATACGTAGTCCTTTAGATTTTGGCAATTTTGGCGGGCCACTTCATAAAAAAAAAAGAAGACAGGTTTTTATTTTCCAAATCGTACCGAAATCTGATCAGCACTACGGTAACCCACAAGTGACTTATCTACCAAATTTTGTGAAATTTGGTCACTTAGTCTTTTAACTAAAGTAGATACATGAGATTTTTTAGGGTCATATCGCAGAAACACATGTTCTTTTATCCCTCATTGTACCAAAATCTAATCAGCACCAGGGTCACGCATAAATGACTTTCCTATAAACTTTTATGAAATTTGATCCATTAATTAATTATTTACTGAAATTTGATCCATTGAGTAGACACATACATTGCACAGACAGACACCACGCTAAAAATAGTTTTTTCGTGTTCTATAGAGGTTCCAAAACGTGTAGATCCGTCAAGAGCTCGAGTTGTGATTTTCGACGCGATTCCAATACTTTCCCTATACATTACCATTAGTGATTGCAATACCGGTATACCGAATACCGGTATTTCGTGCTATTTTGTAATTTCGTGAAACCAGTATTTGCTAAGGTAAAATACCGGTATTTTCAGTGTTAGCTATAATAAATATTTTTTTTATTAAAGGGTTTAATTTGACTTATTGCGCATCTACTGTTATCTGAAATACTTATATAAATAAAAATATATAAAAATACGTATAAAAATTGTAAAATAAAATACTCCTGGCTCAGGCGTAGTTAATTTCCAGCATGAACTATAACTTAGAATTTAATATTCTAAACTATCTAATAATACGAATTAATAGACGAGATCGTATTCTAAACTAACATCTCTGTGCACAGGCGCAGTTCTCTGAAGCTCCTATTGGTTCTCTGAAGCTCCTTAGCAATCACTTAAAGATCAGGACACTTCACTCTCTGAGGAAGCTGAGAGTGGTAGAGTACATATCTTCTGGACTAAATACCAAGACACCCACAGCTGCAATTTTCCTGGATATACAAAAAGCCTTTGATAAAGTGTGGCACTGTGGTTTAACATATAAATTAATCACCCTAAAAGTCCCTGACGCACTAGTCAAACTTTTAATTCCATACTTAAATAACAGACACTTTCAAGTCAGAGTTAAAGATAGCTTATCTACACCCAAGCTCATAAAAAGTAGTGTACCCCAAGGATCCATCTTGGGCCCGACACTTTTTAACGTATACCTGAATGACATCCCCAGGACTCCAAACACCGAGCTGGCACTCTATGCAGACGACAGTGCGATACTTGCAAAACACACTTATCTCACAGTAATGCACAGACAGCTACAACAACACTTAGACATACTCCAAACATGACTGGAAAAATGGCGAATAAAATTAAACCCCAATAAATGTCATTGGATTTACTTCTCTTGGAAGCATAAACTCCCGCCGCCTCTGTATATAAACAACCAAGCACTACGCGCGGAAAAATCAACTAAATACCTGGGTGTAACGATAGACTCCCACCTAACTTGGAAATTGCACGTAACAAACATAATCAAAAAAGCGTATAATGCCACAGGAGCTTTATACCCAATGATAGGAAACGGAAATCTTAATTATCAAAACAAACTTCTAATATACAAATCGGTCATCCGTCCGGGAATGCTGTATGCAGCACCCGTATGGGGATATGCCTGTAAAACTACCATAGACTTCTTAGAAACAAGACAAAATAAAATCCTAAGGTGTATCAGGAAAGCCCCTAGACATTTAAGGAACTCGGTGATTAGAAAAGACTTTAAAATAAAAACCGTGAGAGCCCAAATTAAAAAGCTAGCACTAAAATTCTACGACAACCTGCCTTCAGTTCCAAATGAACTTCTATTCAGTCTACCTGACTACGATCATCGCAAGGCCAAATCTCGTAAGAGACCCCGTGCAGTACTTAACCTTGAATAACCGGATTTAGGTAAACCCCTTGACTAGCAACTGAAATTAATTAAATATCGCGATCAATATTTTTCAATTTAAAAAATATTCTTAATCCGTAAACTGCCAAATTGCTAGGTAACCCTCAGATCTGCATCAACCCCCCCCCCCCCCAAACTGACTAATTCCAAATGTGCAATAAACTGCCACACTAGGAGCCAAGTCAAAAATAAAATAGTAAATAAAAAAAAATTCGAGCCTCCATATCATGGGTCAATGAAATAATGTCACAGCATGAAGATACGAACCATATATTGAGATTGGAGATTAAGGGTGAACGTCAGTAAATTTTCTGCCCTATCCGCGCTTTGTTAATTTTTGCGGCACACATATTTCGCCGAAATTCTGCTCAAACACTTGCGAAATATTTTCTGAAAGATAAAATGCAATGTTTAGATTTTATTAAAACTAAATTTAATGCCCCCAAAAACATAGAATATATTTTTTATTTTAATCCAAAATATTTTTGGTGCTGCCATCTGTTGTCGTAATTTAATTCATACCTATTATTTTTATTTTTTAATGAACATTTTTAAATATCTATTCCTTCTAATACAGTGTTAAATACAACAACAGATCATATATAATAATGCCACAATCACGGAAAGGTAATTTATCATTCTATAAATTTGATAAAGGATCTGAATGTACATCACTCAGGCTGCAGTTTTGTCTTCAAGTCCAAGTTCAATTACGTTTCCGTGATTATGGCATTATATATGATCTGTTGTTGTATTTAATAGCGTATTAGAACGAATAGACATTTAAAAATGTTCATTAAAAAATAAAAATAGTCGGTATGAATTAAATTACGACAACAGATGGCAGCACCAAAAATATTTTAAATTAAAATAAAACATATATTCTATATTTTATTGGGTATTAAATTTTGTTTTAATATAATCTAAGCATAGCATTTTATCTATCAGAAAATATTTCGCAACTGTTTGAGTAGAATTTCGGCGAAATATGTGTGCCGCGAAAGTTAACAAAGCGCGGATAGGGCAGAAACTTTACTGACGCTCACCCTTAAAGGCGCTCCGCGCCTGGTGCTCTGTCCTGTACGAAACTTCTTCGTCTCTGAGGAATTCATTACACTCATTCCGACGGATTCGGGGAGAGAGCTCCGCGTGTAGAAGCACGCCTTTCTTTCGCTCATGGCCCACCACGTGGTAGCCGATTTGGAATGCAATTCTGATTCGATTGAAGAGACTGACCAAACCACGGAGATTCCGAAGGAGATGCCTGCTAAATGCATTGAAATTATTGAATTACTACGTTCGGGGAACGTCATCTCGGAGTACAGTTCGAGTAAATTCATGCCTTTGCTGCAGAACATGATTGGAGACTACCTTGTGGACTATTTCGACATTTACAAGGAGCACTTTGTAAAGAATCCAGCCAGGATGAGATTTTTCCAGGGTAAGTGCACTCGCATTTTTAAGTACTTTGAGAACCCATCTGGACCTCTGCCGCAACGTATTCGTTACGACGATGTTTATGAAGCCGATACGGTAGCTAATTTTAATGTACTTAAGCAGAAACTCTACTCTGCCATCAATTACTGCCCCCCCCCCCTCCACGGAGAGTGAGGTATCTGCTACGTCCGACTGGGCGGCAGAAAATAATTCTCAGTCATGTAATGACACCGCTAACAATGCTAGCTCCCCCTTTTTGAAACTCAAAGCTAATATGGATGATGCTACGCTGCTTAAATTTCTAAATACCTCTTCTGAAACCCCTGAAGGTAATGCACCTAAATTGCAGGATAAATTGGCCTTTGATGTTAGTTTCCCTAACAACTCTGCTCAGTCCACTGATGGATTTAAATTCCCCAGCCCAAAAAGAGTCTATAAAATGCAAACTACTGCTTCGTCGACCCCCCCTCCCCATTCGGAACACCTTCCAACCCCTCGAGCAAGAGGAGATGGACACTGGTATTGAGACTGAGGTTATTACGGAGAAAACTCCGAGACCCCAACCTTTTTTCATCAACGCCTGCTCTGACTGGCAAGAATTAATCAAAGAAATTAACCTAAAACTTGACATTCCCATTTATGGCTCTGTGCATCGTGAAATGATTAGACTTCAACCCCACAGTATTAATGATTACCGTCTATTGCAAAATATTCTTACTGAAAGGAAAGTCCCCTTCAGCTCGATCAATTTGAAGACCGAAAGACCTAAAAAATTTCTAATCCGCGGACTTCCCGCCAATACTGAAATTTCTAACATATATGATGAAATCACTGCTCAGGGGCATCAAGCCATCAGAATTACGCAGCTCATTAACAAAGCCTCCAGGTCTCTCCTTCCTCTCTTTTTGATCCTTTTCCCTCATGATGGGAATGCCAAAAATTTCGTTGAAATCAATTCCATGCTTCATCTTAGAATAAAAATAACCCCTTTTAAATCCTTAGCAGCTAAAATCTGCTATAACTGTCAGAGACACGGACATTCATCTGAATGCTGCAGCTTTCCTAGTAGATGTCTTAAATGTGCTAAAATGCATAATACGAGAGACTGCAAGCTACCAAGGGAATCTCCCGCGGTATGCTGTAATTGTCGTGATAATCATCCGGCAAATTTTTGCCAATGTCCGGCTAATCCTGCTAATAAAATTCGCAAAAGCAAAATTGTCAAGGAGCCTAAAAAGAAAAATATCCCCCCCCCCCCCCCAGTTGCCGATCCCGACAACTGCTGAAACTAACCAAATTGAGCCCTCGGGTAATGAAACTTAATCAAATTCACTTCCTTCTTATAGAATTGGTAATACTTATGCCTCCGCTGCTAGCGGAAAGAATCGCAGACTCCCCCCCCCCCCCCCCCACCTGGGGGAGCCTACTAAAATTAATGACATTTTCAAATTATTTGAAGAAATCAAACAACTGTTCGAAGGCATTCAGATTGAGAAAATTATTAACTTCACTAAATTCCTGAAATCAAATCTACCGAGGACCAAGGCCCTATGGAGTGTATCTCTATGATATTCAGTGCAGTTCAGAAGCTCCTTGATTAGGTTGCTATGTTCTGCCCTATGTATTTATTTGCTTTGAAATCTTTTTTTGTACCACCTTTTCCTATGGGGACTCTCAAAGTTGCTTATTTATACTATGTGCACTTTATTCTTACAACATTCATTCCTATTACATCCATTGCCTAGGCAAGTCTGAATCATAGCCATGCTTGAATCGTCAACCCAGAGATACAGCACTCAGTGCTAGGAGCTCCGATACGGTGTCAAACACAGATTAGAAGTCTCTGAAGAGTGCATTGAAAATTCGCATGGAGGAAAGGCATAGTGAACTAGAAAATGTTTTAAGGTATTTACATAATTTTAACGACTTTAAAAAAGAAAACGAAAATGAAGAAAAGAAGCTAACAAGGTCAAATTTAATAAAGTTCGTCGTAAATTTCTACAAAAACTTTTATGAAAAGCAAACACAAACCTATCCAGAGGAATTCGTTGAAGATGATGTTGATGTTAATATCGGAAAAGAATTGTCTTTCGAGAAAAAATTACAATTAGCTATAAATAAAAAAATCTGATGTGGGCAACACATGACTTTCCTTATATAATGTAATGAATTTATTACTTTTACAGTAAAAAAAATAGGTTTTTTTTATAGTAGATACTAATATTCTTTCCAAGCTATTGAATTTTCGACAATTAGTCGTCATTTTCATTGATTTAGCGTCATTTTTATCCATTTGGCGAGATTTTCGCTAATTTGGCAACATTTCAAAAAGTCGCCAAGTTGGCGACATTTCGCCAAATTCGTCGCCAAAATCTCGCCAAACGTTATGAACGAAGAAATAAGTTATTCTTACAGCAGATAAATGACTATTGGCGTTCAAATACAAAAGTATTACTTAAAGTATCTTTTTTCATGAATGGAACGAGCTAGTTCCACGAGAATGATGTCACCCAATTTATCGCATGGTATTACATATGAAAAGTGAACATGTTTCTCAATAGGAAATATTTTTTTTTATTTTATATGACTTTTTGATAATTTTTTAGAAAAATGTACAATATCTCGAGAACGGTTCATGTTAGCGTTCTAAAATTTATGTCAATCATTTTCTAATGAAAAATTACATTAGAAATGTCCATTTGCGTAACTTTATTACCGGTTTTGATTTTTTGACGATTTTTTCAAAATTTCATTCGAAAATTTAGGGGGGGGGGGGGGTTCTGAACATTCGATTGCGTATAAAAACAATAGGCTTCCAGTGTTTACGGATTGTAAATTTTGTACCAAATTTGGTTCGAATCGGTCCATTCGTTCGTCAGTTATCGTCTCCGCAGACTCACTGACACACACACACACACTTTCACACACGCACACACAGAGATATCACTTCAAAAATGTTTGATTCGTGATCAGGGATGTTTGAAACGTGCTCTCCCGTCGAAAACTCGAATTCGAATTTTTGAATCGGTCACAATACTTTCCTTATACATTATGTATATAAGGAAAGTAAAAATTGCCACAAACAATAATACAAGAGTAATACAAAAAATAGATTTATCCAAAACCGTCAAACGAGAAACCGAGTTGTTAGAAGAAGAGGCAAATATTTCGAGGAAGTATATCGCTCATTATTAACAGTACCACCAACCAGCGTGGATGCAGAAAGAGCATTTTCAACTGCAGGTAATTTGTGCCCAAATATACGTTCCAGATTTAATGACAGTTCAATAGATGCATTATGTTTTTTACGATCACATTTCAAAAATATGCAGTTAATAAATTAGTTTATTTTTGTTTTTTTTCTATTAATAAATATTATAACAAAATTTTTATGTGATATTTACTCTTCTTAATAATAATACTATATATTTTGTTCCTTTATAAATATTTTTTGTTTCTAATGTTAAAAATTATTATTTTACTGCTCTTATTAATAATATTTGATTATAACATTTGTACCTTTATTTTATATTTGTACATAACAAAATTGTTTATATTTTTATAGTTTATGCATATTTTGTATAAAACTAATAAATATGGCAAAGAAACAACTGCGTTTTTGTACCTTTTTTGAAAAATTCCAAATACCGGTATTCCGGTATAACGTTTAAAAAAATACCGAATACCGGTATTGTATTTTTAGTCCGGTATTACAATCACTAATTACCATATATTGCAGGGAAAGTAAAAATACCGGCGGAGGCTCCAGTCCGATAGAAAGATTCCTCTCTCTTTGCGGCGACAAATAGAACCGAAGTCATTTTGCTTGAATAGCATTTTGTAAAATAAAACTCTAAAAGTTCAATAAGTTTAATTGATCTTTTCAGACTCATTTGTTTCATCTACAGGCTATCAAAGCGCTACAAAAATTACTCACTAACGATTTATACCTAGCTAGCACTTTTAGTTTTTGACCAAGTTAAAATGCTATAGAAGTTATAACCACTACACTTCGAAAACTAAGAGCTCGATCCAAAATCCAATTATATACACTTGTAAGGATTTTAAAAAGATACAAATTCTTGCTTATTCCTCATAGCTAGCATAACTTTTAGTTTTTGAGATTTAAGCATTACAAACTTAACAATCCAAGACGATTACTCGAAGACTATAAGAAATATTTTTTAAATCAAAATATAGATTTAGAAACTAAATTTTCTAATACATATTTTTGTCGCTTCTCATTTATATATTTCATTCACAGTTTCGAGGATATTTCGAGTGAAAGTAAGAACAATCTCTTTCGGACAGATACTTTTTTAATTTTTTGGAAAAAAGAAGACCTCGTTCCATCATCCAATTATATGCACTTGTAGAGTTTTCAAACAGCTACAAATACTTGCTTTTTGTTCATAGCTTACACTCTTCGTTTCATAGCTTCGTTCATAGCTTACACTCACGTTCGAAAAAATCATTAATACTTGGAAAACGGAAAATTTTCAATCTTCTTCAACTTTACAAGACGATTACTCGATAACTATAAGAACTTAATATATATAAATACACACAGTCGAGTCACATTATTGTGACCACCAACTAATATCCGGAATAACCGCCATGTGCAGTGCGAACAGCAGCTAGACGAGCTAGGAGTGACTCAATAAGGTGCTGAAAGGTGTTCACAGGTACTGGATGGTGCGCAATGGAGAATCCATAGAGAGAACAAGCCGATCGAGGTGGTCCCATAAATGCTCAATTGGGTTTAAGTCTGGCTAATTAGGGGCCAGGGTAATACTTTGAGGGCTTCATCGTGCTCCTCCAACCAATCTCAGCCAATTCTCGCTGTGTGGTATATGGCATTGTCGTATTGGTAGATCCCATCAGACCCAGGGAGGACAATCAGCATGTGTGAGTGTACGTGCTCTGCAAGGATGGATCATGGATTCATAAAGAATTCGGTTCATAGTTCCTTCCAGAGGCATAAGTAGACACAGCGAACGCCACGAAAACATTCCCCAGACCATAACGCTGCCCCACCGCCTTGTGTTCTTCCAGCAATGGTTGAAGAGTGTTTGCTCTCCGATCTTTCACGCCTTATACTCCAACGTCCATCCGTTCGATAAAGCAAAAAACGTGACTCATTGTCCATCAGAGAAGCAATCTTTTGCCAATCAGCGGAACAAATGTAAGTTTTTTCTGACGATGCACCTTTGTTAGCATAGGTGCAGTGACAAGCGACTAGCCAGTAAACGCAACTTTTCTTCACTAGACCTCGGAAATGCTATAAACATCTTCTCCCTCCTTCTTGGCTAACGCGCAATACGTAAGCGGGCGAATATCGGAATCGCTGAACTAGTGGAAAAGAGAACTCCAGTACTTTGTGCTTTTGCGAATTTTACTTTCTTGCAATACATGGTAATGTATAGGAAAAGTGGAGTCATGTCGAAAATTGCAACTCGAGTTTTCGGCGGAGCTACACGTTTCGGGACCTCTGAAATACGAGAAAACTATTTTTAGCGTGACGTCTGTGTGTATGTGTGTGTCTCTGTCTGTCTGTGCAATGTACACTTATTGCCATAAAAATTTGCGCACCAAGAAACAGTTGTCAGAATCGGACTAAATTTTTTTATATGTGAGTGCAACATTGATATAAGTAAATGGTACAAAATCAAAGCAAAAGGATCATTTATTACAGGAAAAACTACAAATGAATGGAGGTTCCAGTACCCTGTTGGGCCACCTCTAGTGTGAATACACAAGATACGGGCGGGCATTAAGGCATACAGATCCCATATGGTGTCCTGCGTCATTTCATTCCACAGTTGCTGTAAGCGCACCTCTAGGTCTACCAAACTCGTGGGCTGTCCAACTTACCGTTCAGAGGGATCCCAGACATGCTCAATCAGTGACAAATCTGGGGATCGGGCAGGCCAGGGAAGGATGGTAATGTGGTGGAGGCATTCCTTTTGAGACCCAGACCGTCCGACCTACCAGAAAGGTAACTGTTTGGACGGCCGGGGAGGCATTCCTGTGACACCCTTGCTGTGTGTGGCTGAGCATTATCCTGTTGTAAAGGCCTCTTGAAGGCCTGCTATAGGTTGCAACACATGTGGTTGAAGGATGTCACAAACGTATCGCTGGGCTGTCATGGTTCCGTGGATCAATATTAGAGGTGACAGGGTGTCGCATGCGACTGCACACCATGCCATCACACCAGCTGAGGCAGCGATGTGCCACTGTAAAGCGAAGGCAGAATTGAGGCGTTCACCACGTGGCCTCCACACACGTACACGGTTGTCAACACTGCCCAAATTCAATCTCGATTCGTGCCTGAAAACGACCTGATTCCATTCGGTTGCAGTTCAATCCAGCCAAACGCGACACTACTCCAAATAGAGGCGACGTTGAGTGGAGGCAGCACACGTAATGCGCGCCGCGATACCAAATGTCCTTCAGCCAGGTACCTCACGATGGTACTGACAAACACAGGGACCCTTAGTGAAGGTGCTGCATGTGTACGGAAGGCAGACAATGATGCAGTTGGCGCTGTGCGTGTGTATCTGGTGATGTGGAGGTCTTCACGGCTACTCTCTCGTCCACTGGTCCCAACACCTCTTCACAATAAAATCAGGACGGCCTAGGTAGCGGGCTACTGGCCCAGCTGACCACCCGGCTCCCACCATCCCGGTGATTCTCCACCTCTCGAACTCTGACAGCTGATCATATTGTCATCAATGGCGGCGTCACGGCATCCCTAATGAAAAAGCGTCCCTCTGCAACAGATTAACTACAGGCAAAAAGCCTCTGCGTACCTTTTTACCGCGCCAGGGAAAATGAAGTTCAACGACCTCTACGGGCATTACGCAGTGCTCAATCACGCTGTATTTCTAATCATTTGCATATCTGCTCGACACGTACCTTCATGCCAAGTTTCGTTACGATTCCACAATTACTTTTTGGTGCGCAAATTTTTATGTCAATGAGTGTATGTATCCACTCTAACTCAGAAACTAATTGACCGAATTTCATAAAACGTGGTAGGTAAGTAAGTCACTTGTGGATTAAGCTGGTGCTGGTTAGATTTTGGTATGATTCGGAAAAAAAGAACCTGCCTTTTTTGCGAAATGTCCCCCAAAATCTTTAAATCTAAAAATGAAAGACTACGTATGCTTAAATATATCAATTAAATGTTTATTTTGTACGTAATTTTGTTTATTTTGTACTTAATTTTTGTTTATTTTGTACGTAATTTTTGTTTATTTTGTACTTAATTTTTGTTTATTTTGTGCGTAATTTTGACGACGAAAAGAATAAGACTAACCCCATTACTCTATGACTAGCCGGTCTCGAGATATTCTAGTTATTTCGCGTTTTCGCTACGCCACCTTTGAAAATAAATCCAGTACCAAATGGAAACGAAAATTGAATTAAAAGTGCAAATTCAATGTAATTTAAAATAATTATGGCTGTTATTTTGTGAAATTAAACTCAATTTAATGAATTTATTGAAGAAATAAAGAGAACGTGAATATGAATATGCAGGGAAAGTCATGTGCTACCCACATCAGATTTTTTGCACTGACATCCTGTGAGAAAGTGTGCTGACTGCTAATGCAGTAACGCAATAGGAAGGGAGGGATTTGGAGAAAAATGTTCCTCTGGGTATTGTGTTCTTAATTGCAGTGGAAAACATGAATCTTCTTCAATTACAGTTTTAGACAAAATGCTTCACTTTTTATCACAGTTTTCCTCTATTGTAATTATTAAAATCATTTCAATCATTGTAATCATTTCCTACCTGGCTTCATTATAATCATAAACCAATGTAGCAAACCGAACCGGCAATCGATTTATATATATTCAAAAATAATTTTAAACATGGAAATATTAAAAGTAATGAAATACATTAATACATCGTAACTTATATGTATCTTTTATTTAGAAAAACAATTACAAAATATTTTTGGCAAATAAACAATATTTAATTGACAATAAATAAATATTAATTAAAAATTTAAAGGATAAATATATTAAATTTGAGGGGGGTAATTATTAAATACACTAAAAACTATATTTTAAAGATATTTTAATTTTAAAATTAGGCTTATTTTTATACGTTGAAATGTAGTCGAAAAATTATGATGCAGATCACTAAATCAGGAAAAAAGTGACATAGACAAGGTGTCATAACACCACTTTCCTGAACAATTATACTAGTTATCCATAAGGAACATTTTACAAAACAACATTTAGCATTGTAAACCTCACTTTCGATCGGCGACACCCCTCTCTTTTCCAAGTACCTTGATGCTCTATACCTATGGTTATGAATCAAGTTATGGTGCTCTTTCTTTGTTTTGATTTAAACTATGAATTTAACTAAACTATTAGTCGAACTAAAACTATTAATACATTCAAATATTTAAACTATTATACGTTATCTATTTAGGCAATAAAAGAATAAACATTCACATTATACTTGTTTTTAAAAATTTAAAGAAATAACACAATTTTTTACTGAATATTTCTAACTAAAAATACATACTTTCTTATAATTGAAACCCTACCTAAACTTTCGCGATGTACACCCCCACGCCAACCCCGAGGGGGTTTAATGATGTCACGAACACAAAACTATATTGAAACTGTTAAGTTTCGTGATTATTGAGCCATGCATAACACCTTTTATGCATAGTCCAATTTTGCCTTATGCTGCCATGTTAAGAAAATATAAAATTTCGAAATTTTCCCTCGGATTTCAAACCATTCTATCTAGTTCTAGATATTCCGTTAATAGAGACTGATAATAAGTTTTGTAAAAAAATGCATTGATATTGTGACAGCTATCGTCTACACAAAAAATCAGCTATTAAAATGTGAAATTTATGTAGCCTATAAGGTGTCAAGTGGTGTGTACACTTCATTTTGGATAAAATTGTTAATCGTTTTGATACTTTTTAACAATGTGTGTTGTGCAGCCATACGACTTTTTCGAAATAACGGAAGGAATAGTTCATACAGAAACTAGCTATGTGCAACTACATCTTCAGCTTCTGTGGGCACCGACAAAATCAGTCTCACCACGCAGCCAATATCAAAATTCATGAAGTTTGCACTGCTCAAATCTGCAATAGCAAAGTTCATTCTAACATAAATCGCTAAAAACAGTAAAATTAAAAAAATAGGAATCTACAACTAGCGCAGTTAGCAACATCCTTAGACCTGTTTTAAGTTTTACACTCTTCAGTACGAAATAGTTAATGTCTGCAACAGTAATATAGAAACTAGCCGTAAGCCACTATATTTTAGACTGAAGGTAGTGAGTCTCACCACGCAGCCGACTTCAAAATTCATGAAATTTGAACTACGCAATGCTGCAATAACTAAGTTCATAGAGAAACTAGCTGTGTGTCACTATAATTTAAAGTTCTGTGAGTGGCGACAAAGTTATTCTCCCCACGCAGCCAACTTAAAAATTCATGAAGCTCAAACTGTGCAATACTGCAAGAGCTAAGTTCATATAGAACTAGCTTTAAGGAAACCTTGTGCAACGTGTATAAGCACAAATAAAATTATAATGCAGCATACAGCTGCGTACTGCATTATCACTTTATTTGTACTTACACACATTGCTCAAATTTTCCTTATTAAGTGTATTTTAGTTATTGCGAACTAGCTATATTTTACTATGTTCTGTGGTTACGACAAAGTCAGTCTCACCTCTCACCAGGCAGCTAGCTTCAAAGTTCATGCATTTCAAATGGCACAATAAGGAAGTACACGCTCGCAGAAATCGCTAAAAAGGGTAAATTTCCAAAAGACAGAAATCCATTATTAGTGTTGTTACCAGCACCGGTAGACATATTTTAGATTTCTTAGAACGCTTCAGCTGATGTCTGTACTATCAATATGGAAACTAGCTATGCGCTACTACATTTTCACACTGCGGATACCAACAAAGTCAGTCTCATGACATAATTTACTATATTTGGAATTTCTGTGGAAATATGCTTAGACTTGTAAGACTTGTAGATAAAGTTTGGGGGAATACAAAGCCAGTTGCATATTTAGGGAGATTACCTAGCTGAAGCCCCCCCCCCCTCTTAACTGACAGTTTTTGGACTTCTTATGTACCCAGTGTGTGTGCTCTAGTTTTATAAGTAGGATAATCAGATTAAAGTATTGAATATTTTTCAACCTTGTATCCAAAGTTTTAATTCTCATGCATAAATTTAGAATGCTTTTAATTTTGTAATTGAATTCATGTATAAAAAACTCTGAAAACCTTGTAGAACAGTCCTTTCTGCCTGAAAAGTTAGAGAAGATGTCTTTTCCTCTTCTATCCTCCAGATGTCTTTGTCCATATCTGTATGTATCGGTAGAATCTCGCTATGCAGATAACTTAAACATTTAGGACGTTCAACATGTACAAATTTGCAATATCTAATATAGTGGCAGATCCTATCCCCACTACTACATGAACTGGTTACCGACAATTCAGTATAACTCATATATAATGTGCATTTTGTACCTCCAAAATTAAAATTCATAACATTTGTGATAGGCCTGATTTTGTTAGTCATTACGCAATTTTGTTTTAACTGATGACACATATAAATTACTTAAACACTATATATAAATCAGGGTACATAAATTGCCCCTTTCTTTATATCTCTGTATCCTATTCACATATCGTAATGTAAATCCTCGAGAATTATAATACCTTCCAAATAATATTTGTTTATTTGTGCTAGATATTCGCCGATACTCCAAATAATTTCGCCCCTACTTTTAAAAATATCATAAAACACTTCTATAATTCGCCTATCCACCTTGAAGTATTCACTTTCTATACTTTATAACGTTTAAAGGTCTAGCTTTATTCACTGAAATAGAGCTTTTTCACCTGACGTCACATCGCCAAGCTACCACCTAGCAACCGTTGCTGGTGGTCAAATATTGCTGGCTTTGCGTTTGAGTCAATTGTAGATATACTGCCGTGTATAGTGTTACAAAATTTTATATTTGTCATTATGCCTACCGCTTGTGGTGTTTTCAAATGCGGAAATCGTCCTGATCGAGACAGCAAATCTTTTTTTAGACTCCCTGCTGTATTAATTAGAGGAAATGAGTCAAAAAGACGTCTTAGTGAAGAGCGCCGGGATACGTTTTGGTGTGAATTTTTTTTTAAAAAGTCGTTTTATTAAAACTATATCCGGCCGATATCATATATAATCATAATTTCTTTAAGATAAAGTAATTGAATTTGATAATGGCGATTTGTGCCGTAATTAATTGTATCATTTTTTTCATTCCCTAGAATAATTGAAAATAAAGGGAATAAAATCAAGGACTTGTCTGTTAAAAGAAGCAAAGAATGGCCTTTAAGAATCAACAGAAAAGATTGGAATACTGAAAATTTGAAGCACAGGAAAGTTTGCAGTGAACCCCCCCCCCCCACACACACACACACACACACACACTTTTCAAGACTTTTTAATGTTATGCGTATTTTTCATTTAAAATAACCCTGGCATAATCAAATGTTAAGCAGTTGCCCCCCCCTCCCACACACACTTTTCAAGACTTTTTAATGTTATACGCATTTTTCATTTAAAATATCCCTGGCATAAGCAAATGTTAAACAGTTGCCCCCCCCCCACACACAAACACTTTTCAAGACTTTTTAATGCTATGCGTATTTTTCATTTAAAATAACCCTGGCATAAGCAAATGTTAAACAGTTGCCCCCCCCCCCCCCACACACACACACACTTTTCAAGACTTTTTAATGCTATGCGTATTTTTCATTTAAAATAACCCTGGCATAAGCAAATGTTAAACAGTTGCCCCCCCCCCCACACACACACACACACTTTTCAAGACTTTTTAATGCTATGCGTATTTTTCATTTAAAATAACCCTGGCATAAGCAAATGTTAAACAGTTGCCCCCCCCACACACACACACAAACACTTTTCAAGACTTTTTAATGCTATGCGTATTTTTCATTTAAAATAACCCTGGCATAAGCAAATGTTAAACAGTTGCCCCCCCCCCCCACACACACACACTTTTCAAGACTTTTTAATGCTATGCGTATTTTTCATTTAAAATAACCCTGGCATAAGCAAATGTTAAACAGTTGCCCCCCCCCCACACACACACACACTTTTCAAGACTTTTTAATGCTATGCGTATTTTTCATTTAAAATAACCCTGGCATAAGCAAATGCTAAACAGTTGCCCCCCCCCCCCCCTCCACACACACATACTTTTCAAGACTTTCCAATATTGTCTTAGCTCTTTATAAGGTGTAAGCATATGAAAATCCAACTCACAATTTGGATTCGCATTACATTACATTTTCGCAAATATAAAACATTTTCATGATAAAGAATATCGAGCTTTAGCTCGATCATCCATATCCTGAAAATATTTAGATGACATAATTATTACTTAAAGTTTAAATTAATATTTTTGAAGCAACGTACAACGTGTATAGCAATGGCCTATCTATGAGTTGTTTGACCACCAGCAACCGTTGCTAAGGCTCGTTACTAAGAGAGTGCCACGTGGTTGAAACAGCTCTATTAAATAATTTCATTAATTTTGCATTTATATAACATATTCATGATGAAAAGTTAAAAATCGTGACCGTATGACTTCAAGCGTGACGTTTTGCGTACAAGAATGCCGTTGGGCGATAGGGTAAAGTTCCTTTCCCTGGCCAACCGTTTGTTAACTCCGCCTACACACGATTTCCTGATTGGATTTTAATAAACGTTCTTTCCTTTTCCTGACACCGTCTGCTTTGTGGAGAATCATTCATGAACCGTTCAAAGCAATATTTTGCTTTATTATGAGTATCATTCGGACATATATTGGGTTTCTTTAAAGTCTGTAAAAATATCTGCATTTTGTGGTATAGGGACGGCATTTGTGTAAAAGTTTCTTGTTAACAAACTTTTTCCTGCCAGGTGTGCTATTTCAATTCCTTCTCATGAACTTTCGCTGCATCCTTAAAGTTGGTGCTCTAAAAGTCACTTTGTTGACGAAGTTCACTCCAAGACAGGGGATAGAGAAGTACTCATGTGAAGATAAAATCCCAATTTTAAACTAGCGAATTTAAAAGAGACCTAGAAGAAGGAGTTTCATAATATAAGGGAATTAACATAGATGGGGTCATTCACGAAGCTTGCAACCTCTCTCTTGCCATTCCTGTCTTTTTGCCATTCCAGTCTTTTTATGAAGTTATTGGGATTTTCGAAAATTTACTCACTCTCTAGTGATAAGTAATGGACTCGGGGGCTTTTGAAGATCCGTCTTTATAAATGATTGTAATTTAAAACATGTGTTAAAGGTACAGTCATTGCACGCTCTACTTGCTTTTAATTTGATTGATACGTTGTGATCAACACCATAGGATTATCTTGTCAGGAACAGGTGTGCATATAAGTTATCAGTTAAATTCCACATCTTCTGCTTAGCAAGAAGGACAGTTTGAATTTTATCAAGAGAATTATCCTGAATTTACTGGGTTCATTAAAATTGTTTCACATTATAGTTATTTTTCTTGACAGTATCAAAAGTTGATGATTCATTATTACAGGACTATTTTTTTTGTCAGTAGCATGTATACATAAGACAAATCAATAAGAAGAGTGTTCAAAAATACATTACTTATGTATACATACTGAAAAATGTAAAAAATAAGCTTCATATGCATTTTGTCCATAAGAAATTTTATTAAATATTGTCTATTATATATAATCCAGAGATACAATTTATAGCTTAAATTATGATTCTGTAGTTACCACTGTCACATAATAACCACTGTCTACTAAACTCGCTTAACAGTTTGATAGCCAATCTTGCCTCATTACTAGCCACTTTTACCAGCACAAGAGAATGAATAATTAATAAAATTTTATGAAATTTAGATTAATTTGTAAATATTATGTTTCATAAAAACTACATTTTATCACCACTAAAGTTACTTGCATAATCTAGTTCACTTATGCAAGTTATCAGCACAGTGCCTACTGGAAATTAAAATTTCACTTGACACATTCGAAAGTTATTAACTAAGTGGCTAGTGGCTTGCATAATTTAAGCTATAGAACAACTTATTTGTGAAATATGTCAGAAAGAAATTGTACAAAACATTCATATAAAGTTTTACACACTGGTGAAAAACCATTCATTTGCAATTTATGTCAGAAAACATTTACTCTGCATAAGTACTTAAATCAGCATCTTCTTAAGCATTCTAAAAAGAAACAATTTGTATGTGAAATATGTCAAAAATTATTTAGTAAAAAAAGAAATTTAAATCGACATTTGCATTTACATACAGGTGACAAACCGTTTGTATGTGAAATATGTCAGAAATCATTTGCTCAGGGGAAAAGTTTATCTGCACATTTGCTTACACATACTGGAGAGAAGCCATTTGTATGTGAAATATGTCATAAATCATTTAGTCGGAAAATAAATTTAGACCAACATTTGCTTGCGCATACTGGTGAGAAATCCTTTGTATGCGAAATATGTCAGAAATCATTTTCTCAGAAAGTAAATTGTGATCAACATTTGCTTATACACACTGGTGAGAAACCATTTATATGTGAAATATGTCAGAAATCATTTGCTTGGAAAAAAAATTTAGCTGCACATTTGCTTACGCATGGGGAAAAATCATTTATATGTGAAATATGTCAAAGATCATTTGCTGCAAAACGATATTTACATCAACATTTGCTTACACATACTGGTGAGAAACCCTTTGTATGTGAAATATGTCAAAAATCATTTTCTCAAAAAATAAATTGTAATCAACATTTGCTTACACATACTGGGGAAAAACCATTTAATTGTGAAATATGTCAAAAATCATTTGCTTCAAAAAGAAATTTGAATCAGCATTTGCTTACACATAATCGATGAAAACCATTTAACGTGAAACATGTAAGATATCATTTGCTCAAAATTACCATATAAATAGATATTTATAGTTGTATTTGCTAGTGAAAAGTCATTTTTATGAGAAATAAGTCAGAAATAATTTTCATATAGAGTGAAATTGAAACTATTTGACTAATTGCTGGTAGTTTTCTCAGCAGCAAAAGACAAACCTATTAGAGAAATTGATATTATAAAAAATTGTTAATTATCAAGCTGGGTATGCATTAGACAGACTTGAAATAAAACACTGATAATCCAATAAAAATATATACATGTGTTTTGGCAATTTTCCATGAAACAAGTACCTGCACAAAAATGAAACTTTGTTTCATAGGCCTTGAAATCTCTTCAGTTACTCAGAACAAAATAATAGGAAAAATTCCCTTCATGCTTCAAGTGACAAGGAACAACAATAAACTAGAAGGACATACAAAAAAAAAAAACTAGGACAGGTTAGCTCCTGGGAAACTATAATTACAACAGCTGGGGAACACAGTGCATCATGAACATTTTCTCAGGTTAAAATGCTTAATTAATAATATGAAATAATGCCTCATGACATCCTCTTCTGCAATCCTTATGAAAAAGCCAATTGCATGCACTGGCTCTTTTGTATTTCTGTATTTAGATCTTCCATAGTGTACTAGAATCGTCATTCTTAAACATTTTTTAGGAGAGTCTCAGAAAATTTCAATAAATACATATTTTGCTAGTTACTCTTTTTATAAATTTTAGATGTAGTTTATTGGGATTATATATATATTGTCAAAAAGTACCAAATGGATTCCTAAATAGTTTCTTAATTTTTATAGTGAATGATGTATTTTATATTAAATACTAGAAAAAGTACTTGGCGTTGCATGAGAGTTAAAGCAGACTAGTTATATAAAATAACAAAATAAATACATTTTATTTGTATAAATAAGTAAACACAACAAGCGTGATATACCCTCCGCTACCCCCCCTCCCCCCCACCTCCAGTCATAAAACCGAAATATATCACTTGCGGAGACGCTACGTTCTACATTAATAGACACAATTTAAATCTTGATTTCAACAATCTTGGCACAATTAAACCAATTTATTATATAGGCCACTGCAAACAACATAATTTTTATATTTTCAATAATACAGATAAGACTATACACCAAATATTGAAGCACACTCTTAGCAAAGCGGGAGAAAAAAGATTCAAAACCTCTATCAAAAAATCTAAAACAGGATACTTCCAGCAGATTCTGATAATAGAGAAGGTTAGCACATTGCTCACCCCTCAACCTTTAAAGTGAGTGTGATCCAGAGAAAGGGAATGCCAAGTCTCTATCTAATGTGAGAGAATTTCATGCAAATGTGACCACATAAATTACAAAAATTAAAATTACTTATGAAATAATAAAAAAAAAAAGTTTGTTAAAATGCTGAGATATATGAAAATTTTAGCCAAATTATAGAATTGTGCTAATCTCAATTTTTTTAGATGTGACAATATATATAAATTATGTAAAAAATGCAAATTTCAATGTATTTTTTAAAACAAATAAATATGAAGGAATTGTCCTAGGATTCAATTCAAACATTGTTGGAAAGGCAGTCTTCTATCTTTCCAATGGTGTCAATATGGAAACTGTGTGATAATATTTTAGGTCACTAAGAAATCAATTTGTCTGAATATCACAATTATTGTAAATCAGGCTAAAGCAAAATATCTAAAAAACTAATTATAACACTGAGATGCACCTATTTGGGTCCTGAAGTACCTGTGTACCAAATTTCATGGTCATATAACGCTTAGATTTCTCTAGTCTACGCAGACATCTTCCTTTATTATGTTAGATAAATTTGCTAGTAATAAATATTATGAGTATTTAATTTAGATTAAATATTATATTTGTTAGTACTGTTGTATAATGTTATATTTTAGTAATGTTATATTTATTAGTACTTTTTTCCAGAAAATATTTTTTTTTCCGAGGGGGCGGTTCATCAGTTACAACAGACCAAAAAGTTTAAAAACCACTGTACTAGTAGATGGGTTTGCAAAATCGTCAAAATTTATTTCATATTTTGGTGATTCTAAATTTGTAATAATCTAAAGTATTTTTAAAGCATAAATTTTGGTCATATCCAAAGAGCTTATTTGGATATTTTGTGATTTACTTCTGGACATAACCATCTATTAGCAACTGTCAATTGTGCCTGGCAACATATTTAAACTATATTCACAAATTTAAAGAAGCCAGAATTATTGGTAAGAAATATTTGTTGTTCTAATGTCAGAATTTACTGTCCGCAAATTATCATCTAAGAGTAAGGAGAGTATTATGCACTATAGATTTGGATGGTAGCAAGAGTGGGGATGATCATTTGCATCCTACAGTGATTACTTAATTTAAATTAATTACAAATTGCTTGCAAATTGTTATCTTTCTTACAGTTATGTGATTTTAACATCACCCCACAGTACTGTAGATTCAGCACAGTAAAAAAATTTAAATAGATTTGGGATCTAAACAAGCAGTTCTTTGCAAGAGAGTTTTAGGTCTTTTCATAAAATTTCAATGTGTGAAGACATTATCATAAGTTAAAGGTGTTGGGTTTTGAAAATATCTTAATTAATATAAATATGCTTTGAAAGTAAATGAAATCTTAAGCTTCAGTCTTATTTTTACTCTTTGTTGGCTTATATGATTTTGATCAGTGTTTTTTTTTTTTTTTTTTTGGGGGGGGGGGGGGGGTAAATTTGACATATTAATCTTACCTAATAAAATATTATGTCTGTCTGTGCTTTCTGTGGTGGAAAATCTAAGCTTTGGATAACCACTATATTCAGTACAGAGTAGGCTGAACTCCTAATGTGATAGACCTCATCAAGTTTTGTATTTTTAATTTAAATTAGTTTAAACTTTTAAAGCCGTATTTTAACCAACAAAGGCATATTTCAGCCAGACAATATTCTGCTTTAATGTAGGCACTGGTTGCAGATGTTTATTCTGCAATTGATGTCTCAAACCATGAATGTCATTAAATTTCCAAATTTCGTGGGTTTCAAAGATTAATTTTCAATCTTTGGAATATAGAATTATTTCAATTTTATAGGTGTGTGTTAAAATTTTGTTATATGTGTTTTCTGAAATTTTAATTTTATAAGTGTGTTCTGAAATTTTAATTTTATAAGTGTGTTCTGAAATGTTGACTTAAATCAGATGTAAACCTTTTAAAATAGCATATAAATTTCTTGTTTTTATTTTCGGCTTCAAAATTAATGTATTTATTGAGACAGATAAAGATTCATCAAAAATATCATCTGCTGTTGGAGAACATAGCAGTTATCATCTGTGTGTTGCATTCAAATTAGTGAATTTCTGTGCACGACTGCATATGCATTTAAACTAAAAAGTCCTATCTGCTTTAAGATTAACGAGTTCAGTTATTCCCTGCTGTAACTTCTGGTACATTTTCTGATAATTAATAAAGAGTAATCTCAACTGTGCTGTTAATTTTAATTTATTATATGTTACCTGCTTTTGCCTTTTAAATTGTTGCTCTGAACATTTTTTTTATCATGCATTTTTAATAAAAATAATAGTAAACATGCTTGAAATACAGTAAAATTGTGGAATTATTTTCAAAAATATTCTCAATCAATATACATATCTGACAATTTCTTCTAAAATATTCTAATGATTTCTATAAAAGTGCTTGATTATTACCTAAAAATTAGCAATATGTGTAGTATCTCAAATTTTAATTTGGAGATTCTTAGGTAAAGAGTAAGATTTCCCTCCTGCCACTAGGAACAGCAGAAATCTAATAACACTGCAAATGCAAGTTACCAACCTTTTGCAATATTGGGTTATGTGATTTAATTTTATGGAATTGGGATCATTATACTTATTATTTATATGTTAATTTTATGGGGGTTTTTATTGTGATGATATTGTAATTGACTAGATAAATGAAATGGCTAATTCCCTGACTCACATTAACACTCGCTATGTGATGCTAATTATGAAGTAGTAAGAAATTACGCAGCAGTAAAAAACCCAAATGGGACAAAATAATACAAGCAGAAATGACTTGTACTGTGTAACGTATAATAGCTCTATATTATGATTCATGAAACTCTTCATGATCATAATATAGAGCTATTATAAGTTATGCAAATTTCATTTTCTTAATTTGCAGAATTATATCCAAAACGGTGTATATTAACAGGTGCCCATAATACATACTCAGTTTGTATATGTACAAAGCATCTAAATGTTAGATTAGTGATTTACAGTGCTCAACTTCCATTGTCATGCAAGGATTTATTGTTGAAACTGGTGTGCAGCACTGAAAATGAAACTTGTATGCTTCATTATTATCAATAATGCCCTGGATCATTCCTTTTATACCAATATTTATGTAATAAAATGGAAATTGACAATGAAATGCTTGATAACACAGTAAACTATAAACAGTAGTCCACAATGAATTGATGTGAGTGCAATAAATGTTATCTGTTCAACAAACAGTGTTGAAGTGTTTATTATAAGGTTAGTTGATCAACTTGTGAAATTATGAGCACATCATTACAAGGCCAAAAGTCTGTCAAAAATATGGGAAATAAAAATTAAAGCCAAGCGGGTGCATTATACAAGGGGATATTTCAAAATATTTTATATCCCCTTGAATACAACATTTCATCCTTTTGTTTTGTGCTATACACAGCAAAATAATGGAATAACAAGTGATCACTGGAAGTATCTGCTTTGTATTTAGTGTTTACCTCATTAACACAGTGGAAGCAGTTTTTACATTTCAAAAGGAAATATTGGGATTTTTAAAAGCTACTGTTCAATATGTAGAAAAGGTTGTATATATTTGTCAGGTGGACATCAGGGCAGTATAAAAATCATAAAATTTTCACAAAAGTCACCAACTTCGAGATTTGGGGCTGACTTTGCACTTCACATGGAATGGCAAGGGACCTTGTGACAGTATTGGAAAGGCCACAGAAAAACTTGTCCAGAGTGAGCATTCAAAAAACAACTCAGGATTATATTACAACACCAGAATATGATTACATTTTTAAAAAAATGCATACTTGGTATCAAATCTGGAGGTGGCGGTAGAAAGCACATGAGTCAAAAATTGCAATTTTTTAATAACATACATATTTTGTTTAGGAAATTTATGACCTGTGTTGTGGAGAAAACATGTTTAAGTCAATTCAGCTTTTAAGATGCTAAAAAAAGAAAAACCTTAAACACCTATTAGATTTTGTAGGGATATCAGTGGGGTAATAAAATACAAATTAAGAAATATTATTTATTTAGCTTATAAATATATAACAAACTCCATAAAAACTTAATTTGTATTCTGAAATCTAAAAATTAACATTTAAAAAAAGCTCTAAACGTATCAAAATTTTCATTCTTCGATATTTTAAAATCCTTGTTTTTGGACTTAAGTGCTTTTTCCCGCCAGCTCTAGAAATATATCTTTGCCCCTAGATCAAAGGTTGACGAGCAAACTGAACTTCTTGCTGACAGATTTTGTTCCTATTTTAGGATTTTGAATACACGTGGCTACCACAGCTTCATTTTTATAAATGAAAACATAAAAGTACATGAAACTTCAATTCAGACTCATTCGTTGATTCTAAAATCACCAAAGAAGACAGCAGTTATGTAGCTTGCATATATGAAGAAAAATGGTGTTTTGGAATTGTGTGTATTGTTTCTAATATTGAACTAGATTTTTAAAATTCCATTTTTTTCTCACCCCTCTGAGCCAAGCCCCAGTTCTGAGGTTAAAAAAAATTACTGTGTGGGTTGAATTCAAAAATATTTTAAGGATTTTGTCTCGTTTAGATTTATCAACACCCACCAGACAATTACATAACATAAAACCAGAAATGACTGCTGTAATTTTGGAACTTTTTCTCAAAAAGTAAAATAAAGACGGTGACAAGCAAGTGCAGGCAGTAATTAACCTTTATGAGAGTTAAAATTACAAAAGTATACACTTTATAATTCTATGCACGATTATATATATATATGTGTGTGTGTGTGTGTTTGTTTAAATCTATGTATTCAAATAGATTCAGTATCAACAGTAGCTACTAATTCTTCATAGATTTAAGGCTCTGTATCTCATCAAAGGTTTGCAATAAAAGAATGAATTTTTGAATGAATTTTGGGTTGACATGCATTATCAAATTTTGTCTTTACCTCCTTCCCATTTTCATTTGTAAATGATCAAAAAAGCTTGTTTTCGAAAATTTTCAATATTTAAGCACATGTATTAATACATGTAATATTAAAGATTGAATGAAAAAGCAACTTGTCTTTTTTAGTAACACCTTAGAAGCCATAAAATGACACAACAAAAAATAGCACTATTTATTTTTTCACAGGAAAAAAACACATTTAAACACTGATTTTTGCAATATTTTAATTAGTTTTACATAACTCTTTTTTTTTTCCTTGTCATAAACCTGAATCTATAAAACTTGCTTTATCTGATTCTATAAGGTGTGCAGATATATTTTTACATATTTCAAACATCCTTCTCTAATTAATGTAATAAAGATGCGTGTGTGTGTGCAGTCTGTAGCAGGAAATTTAAACATACGATCATGAAATTTGGTACACAGGTACTAAAGGACCCAAATAGGTGCACCTCAGTGTTATTTTCGAATCATTTTTTTTTATTTCGAATCAGTTTTTAATCATTTAGCTCGAATTGCAAAGATGTGGAGCGAAATTCATACATATGTGTTCCTTACCTACCGAAAATACTGTTACAAAGTTTCTATCTTGACATCATCCGAAAGGTCGAAAATTTTTCTTTCAAACAAATTTTGACCAGAATCCATACGATGAATAGATAAATTTTAAAATATATATATACTTTCGTGCGTTTTAAACCTCTCCAATTTTTATATTACTATATATTGAAATTGACGCGCCATGCAAACGTTCATTTTTTCACCAGCTGGTAAAAATATAGATTATTCCAGAAACAAAAATAATTTCATAAACCCATCTGTTGATTGATTATTTTTTTTAAGTCAGCAATGTCTTCCAGTTTTGTAGTCTTCATAGCAGGCACTGACTCGTACACTAATTGGACTAAGCATAACGAGTTCATGTGGGCATGTGCTGGATTTTTCAAGGGGGGTGCTAAAATTGATTATATTTAAAATTTAGAGATTGCTATCAACCTTGAGATATGTATTGTTACAAAGTAAATTTGAATCTATGGTGTGAGCATCACATTTTAAAAATTAATATGTGTAGCACTTTGAAAAATTAGTATGCATCAATTTTTAAAAATTAGTGTGTACCACGTTTACAAAATATTCCCTCTTTCATAACAGAATTTTAACCTTCCTGCAGACAGAACAACTAAACTAACAAATTGGACACTCATAAACATACCAAATGCATAAATTTTCCATTTAGGTATAAGTTTAAATTGTTTTCAGTAATAGACACGTTAAAGAAAACACACAATTGTGGTTGAATGTTCTAATTCCAAAAAATATTATTTTTTTCTCTCATATTGGCTTTTAATTAAATTAATAAGTTTCCAGTGGGATGCTTTGGCACCCCCCCCCCCCACACACACACACACACAGACACACATACACACAAATACGAGCATGAAGCGAAAGATTTTTTCGCGGAAATCCAAAGAGGAATTCTAGCAAATACAATACAGGAATGTGAAGTGTTCGCTTCTACTTAAAGAGAATTCAACGAAACTATTATTAAAGCAGCAATTAAGTGTTACCTGATATAATTGTAGACTAATCAATATATATTATTAAGTTGCATTTACTGAAACATATATTTTATTCCGAAAAGAATTTGAAACAAAAATGCCATGCATCCACCTCTTGACATTTGGCATACTCAAACGTATTTAAGAAAATAAGAGGTATTTTTACAACCATTGAACTTTATCGTCGATTGTTGCGAATTCTCTCACCGGAGTCTTTACTTTTGAGAACTAGACGGAGAAAACACTTGTACAGTCTTTCCCATGAAGTGAACGTATGGTTTCCAGAATTCTAATTTTGCGACAGTTGGCGACTTCCCGAATCTTCGAGAAGCAGCTCGAAATAGCTATTATTCTACGTGGTATTTTTAAGAAGTTTCTATGGCGAGTCTGTAAAAAGAATTATCTCTCAGTCGAAGAGCAGTTGACGTGATACGAGCTACATTGACCTGTGGTTTTGCCAATGTTTTGAGAATAGTAGCCGCCTTTTTGTGAAATGACTTTCATCAATGTTTTGAGAATAATACCTGTATCTATAAAATTTTATGCGGTTTTATTCATTAAATTTTGAGCTAAGTCGATACCTACATCGCACAGACAGACGCACATACGTCACGCTAAAAATAGTTTTTTTAGTGGTCTAGAGGTTCCAAAACGTGTAGATCCGTCGGAAGATCGAGTTGTGATTTTCGACATGATTCACTTTCCCTATACATTACCATGGAAAGTAAAAATATCGGCGGTGGCTGCAGTCCGATGGAGCGTTACCTCCGAGAGATTCCTCTCTCTGTGATAACAAATAGAGCCGAAGTCATTTTGTTTGAATAGCATTTTCTATATAATAAAAGGCAATGTCTGTCTGTGTATTTGTCTGTCTGTCTGTCTTATACACTATAGGCTCAATGACCGCGCGTTGCTGAGCTACGAAATTTGGGAATCGGAGACCCCGGGGGGAGGGAGGAGGTGACACGTGAAAACCGATTTTTAAAATTCGAATTATTTTTGTTGTTGTTGTTGTTATTTAATGTTTTATGCGATTTCGACCGTTTTTTTTCCCTTTTATCTCCACCATCCAGACGTCGTAGGAAAAAACAAATCACACGACCGGAAAGAGCAGACAATTCCGAGTAAAAATATATCAATTTCAAATCTCAGGAACAAATTCTAATATTTTTTAAAGATTTTAAAATAAAAGTCACTTTCGGCTCACAAAAACGAACTTTCGTTTTTAAATCCTCGCAGCGGGAAAAGTGCCGACAATTTCGACTAATAATTTACATTCGGATTTTAAGGAAGTCATGATTTTCAATTTCTCGGCTAAAAGTCCAAAGTAGTTCGATTTTTCCTCCACATAGACTCGCCGGAGGAACGCAACTTTGCTGTTCCCATGATGCATTGCGTGAATTTAAAGGACAACTTAAAATATCGGATTTGAATATAGTGCTACCATAGGCGCCGAGTTTTCAAAATCTCAGGGGGGGGGGGGGGCACAATCCAATAAAGTTATATAAAAGATTAACAAAGTCGATAAAGATATAACAACTTACTACAATTGGTTCAAGGTCATTTTAAGCTCCTTCTTCAAGCCAAAAAAACAGTATGCGCTCTTAACAACTGCCAAGAGCGAACGGCAGTAGTGATTGTTAAGAGCGCATACTGTTATTTTGGCCTGAAAAAGGGGAATTATAATGCCATCGAAGCAACTGTAGTCACTTAACTGACATATATATGCTTTTCTCAAGGAAATTTTGTAAGTTATTGTCTTACAAGCAGCAGTTTTGGAGTGAGATAACCGAGTGGTTAAGTCACGGGGATTGTACTCGGAGGATCAGAGTTCGATTTCCGGCTTTGCCTAAACTGTTCCCGTGTACGAGCACATTAAATTTGTGAGTTTGAAAGTCCTTCCGAGCTGTTGGAAGCAAAGAAAGGAGAGTCGGTCCCTGTGGATGTCGCCCCCCACTGGGTTCCAGTCTAAATTAGATGGCATTGTCTCGGCCGTCTAAACAGATATCTTACACCTTCGGGTAGCCGCCCGTCCAAATAGTTGCTCAAGTCCTCGGACGATCTGGGTCTTCAACACCTTCGGGTAGGTTGGACGGGCTGGGTCGAAAGAAAGATATCAGCAGTTTTATTTATTGTACGACAAATATTTTTAATCTTTTTAGGCTTATTTATATTTGTGAGCTAAGAGTTGATTAGGAAAATCCATTTAGTTACTATGCATCAATATTATAATATATAATAATTACAGTTGATTTTAATATAAGAATTAACTAGTAACAAAACTGTTAATTAATCAAAAGAAAAATCTGAAAGTTAATACACGTTAACGCTTAATATCAACTCTTAACTATCTATCAGTTGATTTTGATACAATAAATTAAAAAAATAAACCCAGCAATAATACAAAAGTATCCAAATATTATTGTCTATATTTAAATATTTTTAAATTAAATTATAAATAAATTGATCATCACTATAACCACACATTTAGCTAAATTAAGAAATCTTTAAAACAAAGCAATTTATAAAAAAAATCGCATAAATAATATTTTTATGTAAAATTTGGATGACATGTTGGTTGACATTTCTTATCATAACTGAAACCTTAATATTTTTATCACAGGGGTGGGCTGAGTATACCTTATGTGTGTGTGGGGGGGGGGGGCGGGCTTTGTTCTCTCTGGTCCTTGCCTGCCTACCACAGACTAATATAGTATTCTGTGCTGCCTACGGTACTGTGCCAAACGTCCGGTGCTCACCAGGAATAAAGATACCCACGGGGTTTGCAGCTTCAAACGGAATGGATGCCACCTGTAAAGACAGCACTGGTATATAGAATTCAAGAGTAATTACAGATAAGATATCTTTAGGTAGACAAAATAAGTCATCTCTACTTTGTGGTAATCATTTATAGTTATTACTGGAGGGAAACAACTATTTTTTGGAAATGCCAATAACACAGCTGTAAATATTCCATTTCTCTTTGAATTAGGTGGTCAGTCGAAAAAGTTCTGGTAACCAGGTGTTTTTATCATTAGCGCAAACATGTTTCCTGGGAGTAAAGATGACCTTGGTTTTTGTTCAGGGAGCTATGGTAAGGAAGATGTGAACAAGATTGAGCTGAAATGTGACATTTACGTTGATATGATTTTCTTTCAATTATTTTTATGCTTAAAAAATTTCATTTTTTGGTATTTAGTAAAATAAGATGTTAGAAAAAATCTTGAAATTTCCCAGAGGGGGCAAAGCCCCCACTGGAAGAATTCAGCGGGGGCTCGTGCCCCTCTGTCCCCCCCCCCCCACGTAGTCGGCGCCTATGAGTGCTGCCATCTAGTGGAGAAATTATAAAGTTGAAATTTAATAGCATTGCTATCTAAATACATGTTAAGTAATAAATTGATTGATTTCAGCATAAATTTTGCAAACACCTAAGTAATATGTTTAAAATGCACAGATATTATAAGGCATGTGAATTTATTTTTCAGTACTGAGAATATGTTTTTAATTTAATGCATTCAAAATTAGGAAATAGTCATTGTAAAATTATCTGTCATTTAATATTAATTTTTGCGTCACATTCATTCACTAATTTTTTATCACTCTAAACGTTTCTTGTAACATCTAAACATTTCTTGTCTTCTCTAAACATTCTTTGCTGCTAATGCACAAAGTCATGCAAATAAACTACAATTTTAATTTTTTACTCAGGTAAATGCGAGGTATAATAAATAATTTAACATGTATTTGAAAAAATAAATAAATAAATTAAGCTTTCTCTTTTTATAGAAAATAAACATGAAGCTTTCCAATTTCACAAGAAAATAAATATTAGTCAGTATATCTTTTATTTTTGAATATTTTGATTTTCAATGTATTACTGAATTACATTAGAGTAACCCTGTCATATCATAAAAATAAACTTGTAATGACTCTTTTTCATGAAAATCTTGAATTTAGAAATACTTTATATGATAGCATAAGAAAAAATATCTATAAAATAAATATCAAATTATGTAATACTTTTGATTCATATCTTGTGTAGCTATATCTATTTGCGAAAAATCACATTTAGCGAATAAGTGAACTTTCTTTGTTTCCATAAAATAGTGTAAGTTTTCAACAAAGTTAGATATTTATTTAGGTCTAGGTTCATTTTTCAAAATGTTCTCTTTCTATTTATTTGTAATGTTTTGTTTAATGCATGTTTTCAAAGTATAATACTATGGTACTTTCTTTAATTGATACCAACTTTCTAGATATGTACCTTAAACATAAACACTCTGATAGTTCAATTATCTATTACAACCTGTTATGTAATACTGTTTGTAATGAAAATGGTTTTGAATATTGTGTAATTTTTTTATAATATTAAGCAAGATATTTAAGTAATATAAATTCAATCTTATCAGTGAGTATGAATTCAATTTCTCTGTTGATTGATTATTTTTGTTTCATTTATTTTATTTTAGAAAGTTTATATCTTTAACAGCTGTAAATTACTATCTAAAATGGCAGCAAATATTACTATCTAAAATGATTCCATTGATATAAACTTTCTAGAACCTACTTATAAAGGCAAATAGGAAAGATTGATTATTGTAGAATCTCTCTATATTAAACTCAAATCCTAGATGCTGACAGGAAAATAAATCTTTTGCAAAATAAAATTAAGACATTGAACTTAACAGAGTTGTTACTACTAAACATCACTGCTATCTTTTATTAAAAAAATATATATATAAAATGAGAGGCATTTCGAGATTAATTTGCTCTTTGTGTTTTCATTCGTGTTTTATGTTTCATGAAATATATATATCCCTAAAAAGGGCCGTTTTTTTATTAATTTATCAGACATTGCACGGAAGTAGACAAGAGCGAAGAAGCTTTGAGCTAAAAAACACCGAAATATACAAATTCTTCCGCATAAACAAGAGCGATGCGCAAAAATCGTGCGCACTATTTAACTTTATAGCAAAGTATCATGGGAACAACAAAGTTGCGTTCCTTCGGCTAGCCGCTTGTGCTCACTAGCGGCACCTAGATATAATTTTCAAAGCATTATGTGGCATTATGGCATTTAAACTCTTTACCAGAAGTTTTTCCTCCTTATTTCTAACTCCATGTCTGATACATTCACAGGCTCAAAACAATCTAGGATTAGTATTCATATATATATATATTGGTTTCCTTTAAATTTTATAAAAATATATGCATTTTGTATATTCACGTCATGGCAATAATGTGAAAGTGTTCTTGTCAGCAAATTTTTTCTGTCTGGTGTGCCATTTCAATTTCTATTCATGAATTTCTGTTGCATCTTTGAAGTTGCTCTAAAAGATACTTCGTTTCCAAAGCTCATTCAAGGACAGGAGATGGAGATGATACACAAGTGCAAGGAGATAGATACACAAGTGCGAATAAAATCCCACCTTTAAACTTCCTGTGAAGTGTAAAAAGATAGAGAAAAAGAGCTTCATAAAATGATTGAATTTGCATCCGAAGTGTCGTTTAAAAAACTTGCCTCTACTCTCTTACTATTATTATCTGCTCTTGAAGTGCATTTTGAAAATTTACGCATTTTTTAGTGACAATCAATGGATTCAAGATTTGTGTGAATCCATCTTCATAAATGGTTTTGAATTTGGAACAAGTGTTAAAAGTTACAGTCATTGCACTCTCTACTAACTTTTTAAATGATTGATACGGAATTATCTTGCTAGGATTTAAGTTATTGGTTGAATTCCACAGCTTATCCTTGAGCAAGAAAGGGATGTTTAACTTTTTGTGAAGAGAATTATCCTATATTTACTAGGTTCATTAAAATTAATATAGTTATTTTATAAATACATGTTTTACTTGACAGTGAAAACAGTTGATTTATCATTAAAAGATTATTCTTTAGATGTAGCAGGTATACATATGACAAGCTATTAAGAAAAGTGTTCAGAAATACATTACTTATGTATACATGTTAAAGAATATTCCATATGCTTTATATCCATTTATTTCATAAACACTGACACAATTTATCACCACTGGAGTTGCTTTTATAATCGAATTCACAGTACAGTGGCTACTAGAAGTCAAAATCTTGCTAACCACATGTTTTAAGTTACAAAACAACTTACATGTCAAATATGTCAGAAGAAAATTGTGTAAAAGAGTATATTAATTTAGATAAAAATTTACACACTGTTGTAAAGCCATTCATTTGCAATGTGTGTCAGAAATCGTTTACAAAGGACCAGTACTTAAATCAACATATGTTTACACATTCTACAGAGGAACCATTTGTATGCAAATTATGTCAAAAATCATTTACTCATGATGAAGGTTTAACTTCACATTTACTTACACATACTGGGGAGAAGCCATTTGCTCAGAAATTTGATACACATTTGCTTCTACAGCCAGCCATTCAAGCAACTACTACAAACCCTTTGGATCAGTCGAGTGGTCTGAGTTTGCAACATTTGCTTGTAAATACTAAGGAAAAACTATTTCTATGTGAAATATGTCTTAAATCATTTTCTCAGAAAAGAAATTTAAAACAACATTCCCTTATACATACTGGTGAGAAATCTTTCATATGCGAAATATGTCCGAAAACATTTACTCGGGAAATTAGTTTAGAACACCACTTACGTACACATACTGGTGAAAAACCCTTTGTATGTGAAATATGTCAGAAATCATTTACTCAGAAAAGAATTTTATCTGCTCATTTGCTTACACATACTGGGGTGAAATCATTTGTATGTGAAATATGTCAGAAATCATTTAGCAAGAAAATAAATTTAAAACAGCATTTGCTTGCACATACTGGTGAGAAATCCTTTGTATGCGAAATATGTCAGAAATCATTTTCCCGAAAATCAAATTGTGATCAACATTTGCTTATACACACCGGTGAGAAATTATTTATATGTAGAATATGTGAGAAATCATTTGCTTGGAAAAAAAATTTAGATGCACATTTGCTTACACATGGGCAGAAATCATTTATATGTGAAATATGTCAAAGATCATTTGCTGCAAAAAGATATTTACAGAGACATTTGCTTACACATACCGGTGAGAAACCGTTTGTATGTGAAATATGTCAAAAATCATTTTCTCAAAAAGCAAATTATGATCAACATTTGCTTACACATACTGGGGAAAAACCATTTGAATGTGAAATATGTGGAAAATCATTTGCTGCAAAAAGAAGTTTAACACGACATTTGCCTATGCATAGTCGGTGGGAAACCATTTGTATGTGAAATGTATAAGATATCATTTACTCAAAAATACCATATAAATAGATGTTTGGTTGTACTTGCTAGTGTGAAGCCATTTTTATGAGAAATATCTCAGAAATAATTTTCACATAGTGAAACTGAGACTATTCGACTAACTGTTTGTAGTTTTCTCAGCAGCAAAAAGCAAACCAGTAAAAATACTGTAAAAAATTGCTAATTATTAAGTTGGGTGCACATTATAAAACAGACTTAAAATAAAGCACTGAAAATTAAATGCAAACATGGAAATACATGTATTTTGATAATTTTCCATGACATAATTTCCTGCTCAAAGGTGGGAGCTTATTTCTCAAGCCTTGAAAACACTTCAATTACTCAACAAAATATAAGGGAAATTCTATTCATGCCTAAAGTGATAAAAGTCTAAAGGGCATGTTTGCTCCTGAGAAACTATAATTACCACAACTGGGAAGCAAAGTGCCCCATGTGCATTTTCTTTGGTTAAAATGCTTAATTAACATTATGAAGTAATGCCTCATGATATGCTCTTCTACAAGCCTTGTGAAAAAACTAATTGCATGCACTGGCTCTTTTGCATCGCTGTAATTGGATTTTTCATAGTGTACTAGAATTGTTATTCTTAAACCGAAAGATTTTTGAGGTCACAGAAAATTTCAATAAATACATATTTTGCTAATTGCTCTCTTTATAAATTTTAAATTGTAGTTAATTTTTGGTACACACACACATATATATAACATATATTGTTACATTTTGTCCAAAAGTACCAAATAGGTTCCAGAATAATTTCTTAATTTTTATTGTAGAAGATGTATTTTATATTAAACACTAAAAAATATACCCGGCATTCATTGAAAGATAAAGTAAACTAGTTATATAAAATTATAAAAATAAATTGTATTTGTATAAGTAACAATGAACATAAAAGGTGTGACACCCCCCCCCCCCCCCCTCCATCGTCACATCATAAAACTGAAATCTCTCACTGGCAGAGAATGTGTTTTGCATTAACAGACTCATTTTTAATTTCAACAATTATGGCACAATTCACAAAATAAATAAATTTTATACGTATAAATAAAAGTGAGCACAGCAGATGGGATATGCCCTCTCCTCCCACCCCACCCAATCATAAAACCGAAATCTGTCACTTGTGGGGACTCTGCATTAATAGACACATTTTAAATCTTAATTTCAACAATCTTGGCAGAATTAAACTAATTTATTATATACACCACTGCAAACAACATAATTTTTATATTTCCCATAATACAGATAAGACCATATTCCAAATCTCGAAACACCTCTCAGCAAAGCCGAAAAAAAAGTAGATTCAGAATCTCTAGCAAAAAATCTGAAACAGGATACTTCTGGCAGATTCTGATAAGAGAGAAGGTTAGCACATGGCTCACCACTCAAAAGTTGCGATTCAAAGGAGGGGAAAGTCTGTTCAATGTCTGGAGAATTTCATAAAAATGTGGCCACTTAAATTACAAAAATTAAAATTACTTATGACATCAAAAGAAAATTTTTTTAGTTAAAATGCTAAGATATATAGGGAACTTTTAGCCAAATTATAGAATTGTGTTAATCTTAGTTTTTCAGATACAACAATATATATATCAGATCATATAAGAAATGCAGATTTCAATGTAGTTTTTTAAACTTAAAAATATAAAGGAAATTTCCTGCAGATTCAGTTCAAACATTGCTGGAAAGAACATTCTTCGATCTTTCCAATGGTGTTGTTCGACGATAGCTCATTAATGGACTGTAGGCATTAACTTTTTAATATGATTTATTATGAGTATATACAGACTATATACACTACTTACAACTTATTTACAATTGATGCAAATAATTAAAGATATCTGAGGTCTCATCATATTATCCAGGCTTCAGTGCTAGATGGTATGACCTCTCTTATCAATATCAAAATCATAACTGATTAATTCTTGGCGCGGTAGGCGCAAAACACACCCGCCAAGAGCGAGATCGACGCCAAAGCCGATTTACGTGCGGACAGGTGTCAAGATGGAAACTAAGTGATAATATTTTAGGTCACTAAGAAATCGATATCTGTAAATATCGCCCAAAATTATTGTAAATCGGGCTAAAACGAAATATATTAAAACTCTAAAATTAAAAAACATAACACTGAGATGAAGCTATTCTTGTTTTGTAAACTAAATATTATATTAATACTGTTATATATTGTTATTATATTTATTTGTAATGTTATATTTATTAGCACTGTTTTCCAGAATATAAACGCCTTTCTTTTCCAAGGTTGGGTGGGTCATCTGTTACAACCACCCGTGCAATGGATCTCCTGTAATTTTTTAATATGAAAAGGGGTGATTAGATTAAAAAGCTTAAGAACCACTGTACTAGTAGATGAATTTGCAAAATAGTCAAAATATGTTTCATATTTCAGTGACTGTAAATCTGTAACAGACTAAAGTATTTTTAAAACATAATTTCTGTCATATCCAAACAGCTTATGTGGATATTTTGTGTTTTTTACTTCTGGGGATGATCATCCAATAGCAACTGCCAGTCCTGCTTGGCAACTTATTTAAACTATATTCCCCAATTTAGAGAAGCAAGAATTATTAGTAAGGAAAATTTGTTGTTCTACTGCCCAAAAATTACCATTTGAGAGCAATGAGAATATCATGCACCATAGCCATCCATGGCTGATAGCATGAGTGGAGGTGATCATTTGTATCCTATAATGATTACTTTATGTAAAATAGGTACAGATTTGATATAAAGAATTTGGTTTTTTCTGCTTTTTTTTTGGAAGCGATAAGTCGCCAAATGTGGCGCAAATATAAATTGCACTTAGCACAAAAGGTTCCATGTTTTTCTAAGTGCATGTTTTTCTGGCAATCCCTTTTAGCTTTCTGTTATCTTCGGCCATTTTATTTTTGTTGTGTTGTTGCTTTGTGTGTAAAAATGCATTAAAGACATGAATATTATACAAAAATTAAAGATAGCACATGTTAATAGATAAATATTGTAGAAGCAGAAAATTTACATAAAAATGAATGATCGTTCTCTGATGACTGCAATGTGGAAACAACCATTTGTACAATTTGGATAGTTACATTTTTTTTTTTTAAGTTTTGGATTTCATTAAACCAGGTACTGTGTTTTGATTTAAGCATGACTTTTGCTTTGTTTTAGAGGGTAATTTAAAGTTTAATTTCTCGACTGTATAAAATTTTATGATTTTCATATATTATGTCTGCGTAGCTGTCCAACAAACAACTATTGCTACGTGAGACGTATAATTTTTTTTAAATTTCTTTAAAGTGCCATATTTTTAAGTATAGATTTTTTAAAATTTCGTTAAGGTACAGCATTTTTTCTAAGTATAGATTTTTTGAAATTTTGTTAAAGTGCAATATATTTTCTAAGTATCATTTTTTTTTTTAATTTCTTTAAGGTACAATATTTTTTCTAAGTAACGTTATTTTTAAATTTCGTTAAAGTACCATTTTTTTTAATACTTTAACATTATTTTATTTCGTTAAAGTACAGTCATTTTTCCAAGTATCGACTTTTTTTTATACTTAACATTATTTAAAAGTTATTTATTAGCTTTTTATGCATTTTTAAATATATATATTTATATTTGTTATGCACAAAGCCCAAGATGGTGTCCGTTATGACTTTTCAAACACCGTGCGCATTGGCGCCATTCTTGGTGGCAAAAAAGAATGGCGAGATTTCGCCAAATTCTTTATAACAAATCTGTTCTGTAAAATAATTATGAATTACTTGCAATTGTTATCTCTCTTAACAGTTATGTGATTTTAACTTTACCCCACAGTACTGCAGATTCAGAACAGTAAAAAAATTGAACTAAATTTGGAATCTCCACAAGTGGTTCTTTGCAAGAGACTTTTAAGTCCAAATATGAAATCTTTAGGTCCAAATGTGAAAGATTTTTAAATCCAATATGTGAAGACCATTTCATAAGCTAGAAGTGTTGGGTTTCAAAAATATCTTGTTTAATATAAATATGTTTTGAAGTTTTTGATTAATATATATGCATGTAAATGAAAAGGGAATTTTAAGCTTTGGGAAGTAAAGGGAATCTTAAGCGTTAGTCTAATTTTTGCACTTTGTTAGTTTATATGATTTTGATCAGTGTTTTAAGATTTATTTTTGTGTAAATTTGACATATTTATCTTATGTAGTAAAAGACTGTCTATCTGTGCTTTCTGTAATGGAAAATCTGAGCTTTGGACAACCACTATATTCAGTACAAAGTAGGCAGAACTCCTGATATGACACCTCATCAAATTCTGTTTATTATTTGAAGTAGTTTAAAAGTTTTAAACTTCAGCTGAAAATTCTGAATTTTTAATCATTTTATTAGAACAGACAATTTTCTGCTTGAAGATATTTGTCTCGAACCTTAAGTACTATTAAATTTTCAAATTTCATGGGTTTCAAAGATTAATTTTCTATCTTAGAATTATAGAATTATTACTTTCCTTATATACATAGTATAATGTATAGGAAAAGTATTGTGACAGAGTCAAAAATTAGAGTTTTCGATGGAAGAGCACGTTTCAAGCATTCCTGAACATGAATCAGACATTTTTGAAATGATGTGTGTGAGTCTATGAAGACGATATCTCATGAACAAATGAAGCGATTCAAACAACATTTGGTACAAAAATCACAATTGCTGAATACTGGAAGCCTATTGTTTTTACTCGCAGTCAAATGTTCAGAACCCATCTAAATTTTGAAATGAAATTTTGAAAAAATCATCAAAATTTAAATCATTTAATAAAGTTATGTAAATAATCATTTCTTATGTAATTTTTCATTGGAAAACGATTGACACAAACTTTAGAACGCTAGCATGAAATGTTCTCAAGATATTGCAAAGTTATCAAATAAATTTATCAAAAAATCACTTAGAATTCCTAAAAAGTATTAACTATTGTGAAATCTGTTCACTTTATATATGTAATATTATGCAATAAATTTATTATTGTCATTCTCGTAGATCTAACTCTTTCCATTCACGAGAGAAGACACTTTGGGTAATAGCATTCGAATTTGACGCCATTAATCATTTCTCTACTATAAGAATAACCTATTTCTGCATCCACAATGCTTGGCGATGAATTTAGTGGCATATCGCAAACTTGGCAAGTTTGTTAAATATTGTCAATTTGATGAAAATATCGCTAAATTTATAAAAAATTATGCTATATCAATGAAAATGAAGACTGATGAAAATTCAATATCTTAGAAAGAATATAAGAAACTACTATAAGAGAAAATACTTTGGGTAACATTTTGTATTTGGACGCAAATAGTCGTTATCTGCTATAAGAATAATCTATTTCTCTGACCATAATGCTTGACGAATTTGGCGGAATGTAGCCAACTTGACGAGTTTTTTCAAATTGGTGAAAATGACACTAAATCAGTGAAAATGACAATTGATGAAAGAACATAATAACCTATTTCTCCACCTGTAATGCTTGGCGGAATTCTGGCAACGAGTTTTGGTGGAATATTGCCAACTTGGTGACTTTTTTTAAATGTTGCCAAATGGATAAAATTGTCATCAAATCGTTAAAAATGTCACCAAATTGATAAAAATGATGCCAAATGGGATGCAATGTTTTGCAAATTTTTAATTCCACTATATAATGGGCATACCTTTTATTATATAAGAAATGCTCTTCTAAATATCGCCAAGTTGACAATATTTATCACCACATTGACGAAAATATCATCAAAATTGCAAAAATGATGCCTAATTCATGAATTTATTATTAAAATATTTTAATATATGGACAATATTGCTTATGAAGGATGATATAAATATTGATAATTGTTAATTTAAAGTTGCGTAAAATATAAGTTAATTAGGTACGAAGTAGTTTTACATAGTGTCATCTGGATAACTGCCAAATGTATAATTTAACATTACAAACACTGTGCCGTGGATTTTTTCATCACTTTTTCGCCGTTAAAGAAGTAAATTTATTGTATTATATAAAGAAAGTCATGTACTGCCCACATCAGACTTTTTTAATATTACAAGTGTGTTCTTAAATCGAATGTAAACCTTTTAAGATAGCATATAATTTTTTTAGTTTTTGTTTTTTACTTTCGACTTCAAAGTTAATTTATTTATCGAGACAGAAGATAATTCATTCCACAAAAATCGTATGTATCCACTTTAGCTGAAAAACTAATGGCTCAAATTTCACAAAATTTGATAGATGAGTCACTTGTGTGTTTCTCTAGTGCTGGTTAGATTTTGGTATTATTCGGAATAAAAGAACCTGCCTTTTTTTGCGAAATGGTCCGAAAAAATCTTCAAGATCTAATTTAAAAATACTACAAATGTATCAACTAAATGCATGTTTTATATGTAATTTTTGACGATAAAAATAATAAAATCAATCCCATTACTCTAAAACGAACCATTCTCGAGATATTAAAGTTTTTTAAATTGGGGAACTGAAGATATTTTTACTGTAGTGAAAAACTATTTAATGAAATGTCTTAAAATTTAGTAGTTACGTCCCTTGAGGGTCATTCAGATACTCGTTAGATTTTGATATGATTTGGGAAAATATAACTGACCTTTTTTTACAAAATGGCCACAAAGATCATTAAAATGTGAAATAAATGACTAAAATTACTGAAATATATTATTTAAGAACTTGTTCTACATGTAATTTTTGAAAACACAGCTGATAAGACTATCCACATGACTCTAGGATAAACTGTTCTCGAGATAAGATCAAAAAACGTTCTTGCCAAAAATATTTAAATTGAATCTGTGGGATAATTTCTTCATATTTATTTCATAAAACATCAAAATTTGCATTTTTTATGTGATCTGATATATACATACATTATATATATATATATATATATATAAATAAAAATTGAAGGATTTTAATCGAAAATTATGCATAAACTACTGTATGTACAAAAAAACCCATCTCTAACATATCTGTTACAAATGAGTAACTATAAGCCAAGACTAAGGATAAAGATAGAAAGTAACATATCACTACAATGGAAAGGGGGATGAGAAGAATATTAGGATTCAAAATTAACAATTAAAAGTATATAAGTAAATAAAAATAAAACTCGGCAAAAATGAGAATAGGCAATAATAATCAGCTCAATATATATATATATATATATATATATATATACACTGCTCACAACACCATGACAAAACTGATGTATCCTTATGAAATGTACAGAATATAATTGTAACATAGAGATGTGAAAATGATCAAAAAATCATACCTGGAAAATGAAAGCATGGAACTTTATTGACATTAGACCAATATGGAATAGGCCCACTGCGAGTGGCTATGCAGGATTGAATGTGATGAGGCATCCCGTCAATGATATAATCAATGGTGTGCTGAGGGATGGCATTCTACACAGCATGCAATTGGACTTGTAGCTGAACATGGTTTGCTGGAATTGGGAGTTCTCTTAATCGGCGACCCATGATGTCCCAAATATGCTCAATTGGCGACAAATCTGAAGAATATACTGGCTAAGGCACGATATTAAAACCTTGTAGACTATTTCTAGTTACCCTTGCAGTAGGTGGTCTGGCATTATTTTGCTGAAAAAGCAGTCCAGGCCTGGCATTATTCTGCTGAAAACGCAGTCCAGGCCTGGCATTATTCTGCTGAAAAAGCAGTCGAGGCCTGGTTGACAGATATAGCTGTACCACAGGTCTCAAAATATCAGAGATGTATTGTTGTGCCATGATACTGCTAGAAACATGGACCAAAGGTGTTCGTCCACCACATGTGCACCGCATTCCTGATAAAAGTGAAAAAATCAGACATCTTTATGCTTTCTAGTTTATTCTAGGTATGTGCATATCAATATCAATTGATGTAAAATCAATATATATATTAATATACACCTACATTCTAGATAAAATGGCTTTTAATTAAGAAAAAAACACTGAAATACTTGGAAGATATAGCAACTTTTACTACAAACCTAATGTACATTTAGTGTTTGTTTGTGCGAATGAAACTTGGGATTTTCTCCGCTAGATGGACATGACGTCACATGAATCCTCCCTATAGTGTTATGTTTATATTTGGATCATTTTTATAAAAGCCTTATGATAAAGTTATCAGTAACAAATGAATGTACTTTCATTCTTAAATTTAGAGTTTAGAAAATATGCATAAATTAGTTAAACTGTTGCTTATAATTTTAGTTACAAAAAAATATCTTATATGCTCAAATATAAACATAACATAGACTCATTGTAATAGCATGGATGAATACCATATACACATATGCAAAACAGTCATAGCCCTGAAAATTATGATTCATGTTCTAGTTTGCTTAAAATATGTATTTAAATAAACCAAACACTTTGTTTTGAATATTCTGGCTTATCGCAATACTTTTTGTTATATATATAATATAGTGTATTATGTCTTGTAGGGTATGTGAAAATGAGTTACATATTGTTAAGTAAATAACATCTTCATGAAAACAGACAAATCAATTGAGATCATTCTTTTACAGCTCTCAAACTATAACACATTTTTAATAATGCAACATAACTGCATCATAAAACCTGCTTTTCTATTTTGTGCTCAATATGTTATCTTTGTTTCTATGGCTGTTTCATTTGAAACTGTACCTAACTTATTATGAATATGCTAAATAGAGAAATAACTTGATCTTTAATCTTATGCATTATATTTTATGTAAGTATTTTGTACGCTTTACTCAATTATGTAGTTGTATATCTATATATTATATTTGTAATCTTTTTTACTGAGGATCTAAGATATCATCTAATATTCGATGCAAAATATAAACTGAATATCACATGGCAGACCACAGACTATAGATGTACTTGATACATTTTTTTTAATTTGACCCTGACTTGTTTATGCATAAGGTTCTTGTAACTTTTTTCAGCAGTTTGTCAATTTTTTAATGACCTGATATAATCCATAAATCGACAAAAACACTCAGTATAATCACGTTAAAGGTCCATCCATGGTCGAGAAAAATTTCAATCTAGATTGAAAAAATAAATTTAAAATTTTCTCGACCAAGGACGGACCTTTAAAGTGATTATACTGAGTGTTTTTGTTGATTTATGGATTATATCAGGTCATTAAAAAATTGATAAAATTGAGTATTCTTCAATGATCTTGTGTCCGCTGACTGGTTTCTGCTGAAACGAAGTATCTTAGTTTTTCTGCAGAATAGTTTTTTTTATTGTGGAGAATCTGGACCCTTGAGTGTGTTGGAAAAATAAACGTTACTTTTTTATAAACTATTAAGAAGATATAGTATGAAACTTATGTTTATATTTAAGATAAATCAGGAGATATTATAAATTGAAATTTTGATGATGTCATTAAAATGTTACTGTAAATAATTAATGTATTTCTAGGGTTTGTCTTTTGTGTCATGGTTACCATGGAAATTTATGCAGGTTGATTTTGTTTATTAACTGTTACATTGTCTTGCATTGGAGATTAGGAGCTCTGTAGAACTAAAGGTGGCCCCTTTGTTGACATCAAGGTTTTGTGGATTCGGCAACATCAGGACTTGTCGCTAATTGGATATATTGTCATTTTGAACTCCAAGCTGTTTTCAGGGGGAAATATTGGGGAATTTTCTCATATAGTCTATTAATATATGTTTATATTTTTATACTGTTATAAATATTGTTATTATTAATAGAATGATTCCCTTTGTAATTGTATAAACACTGTTGATTACTTGGTATATACTGACTGTGCTATTATATCCATTTTGATGGGTTTGTCTTTTTAAAATTGATTGTTGACATGGCTCTTTTTTATGCTTCTGAAATCGATGATCTTGGGGAGCGTCTCAAGATTGATGAGGACATTTTAATTTTTGTAGGGGATGTTTGAGATCCCAAGAAGTACTTTCTAAAAGTAATATGCCATGAAAAAAGAGGCTCGCACTTTGCGAGACCTCCACCATCTATTGTGCTCACTCAGATTCTTGAGCCCATGATTGAAATTATAGACCTTTCAGCTAAAGCGACTTTGGCTGCTGTTCTTAGAACAAGTGATATGAGAGCAAAAAATGAAAGCTTGAACAAAAGTTTGAATGATAGCAGGAGTAATCAGTCGCTATTTCAGGAGCAGATGGCTTCTTTGAGAAAAGATATCTCCTTTGGTGGAACCCAGGTTCAAGATCTTGAGAAAAAATTATTGGAATTGGAAAAGGAGCTAGAGACATTTAGGCAAGTAGAAAGTCGGGGCGTGGATAAGGAATTGGAGGATTTGAGATCTGAGTTGGATGCTAAATTGGAAAAAAGGACTGGTTTCTGAAAGCGGTTTCTGATGACCTGAAGGAAGCGAATGATCTGGTTAAAAATTTTACTCATAGAAACAGAGTACTGGAATCAGAGATAATTAATTTGAAGATTGAAGTTGAACAGAAAGAGATTAGGATTCAGGATTTGTAGAATGAGTTGGGTGACTCATCGACGACGATGGTGATTCGGGCTTCTGTTGGAGAATTAGAGAAACTTAATACGTTGAAAACTGAATTAAGGAATAAAAATGTCCTGATAAAAGATATGAAGGATAGGATAGAGGACTTGGAGTATTCTAAGCTTTCCTCCCCTTCAGCTAGAGGTGTTTCGGGGGTGGCTTGGCACAGAACTTGACTAGTGATAATTCTAAGTTGCAAAGAGCTGGCTTAGAGGGTAGGCTGCTTGAATCCAGTGCAGACTTTGTCCTTTTAAATGAGAAGATTGAAAAACGGAGTCAAGTTATTGTTGAAGTTGTTAATGAAATCAACAGAGGGATGGTACCTACAGTAGATCCTTGGGCCCCTACTATAAAAGATAAACAAAGCAACACCATTGTGATTAGGCCCCTTTCTCCTGGCACTGCGGAATCAACCAGGAAATTGATTCTGGATTCAGCAGTTAAACCAAAGGATATGAAAGTAGGAGTGGATAAGTTCTTTGGGCTTCCTGATGGTAGGATAGTAGTGGAGATTCCTGATAATGCTAATACCTCTAGGTTGTTTAGTAATCTGAAAGCTGACCCCCCTCCTCAGGAACAAGGTTAAACTCGAAAGGCCTCGGAAAAGACCACCAAAGGTGATATTTTTTAATGTGCCAGAATCCCTTAGCAATGGAGAATTTTTAGATGATATAATTGTGCAAAATGAGTGCCTGACTGAGTTAAGGGAATGTTTTGAGTTTAGGTTTAAAATTAAGGCCAAGGTAGATTCTCGTAGGATTTTTGATGTGAGAACTCCGGCTTTTGGTATCCTGCAATCAAAAAGGTTTATTTATTCGGGTTGGCACCAGATCTGGTGTCGCAAATTCTATGCTGTGCTGCAGTGTATGGGTTGCGGCCAACTGAGTTATACTACAGGGTGATCTCCTGGCCCAAGCGCTGTTTGAGGTGTAGTGAGTCTCATGATAGTGGTACATGTACCGCCAAAATTAATTCTATTAACTGTATTATGTTTAATGAAAAGTGTGGAGGGTAAACAAGATTTCGACAACTCATGTCAATAATGACTGTACTTCTTTCCAAAATGAACTGAAGATCTACCAAAGACATGTGGAATATGGAAAGTGATGAGTTGTACGATTGAAGATATGTTTTGAATATATTTATTGTTATTTCTCTTGCTCTCTAAAATTTGTACTCCGAGTTATTATTATTATATGTTTTTAAAATAATGAATGATTAAGATGGAAAATGTGTTTGTTCTGCTATTTTTCCTGCTCTCTAAAATTTATACCCAGAGTTATTAATATTATTATGTGTTTTTAATAATGAATGATTAAGATGAATATTGAGTTTTGTTTATTTTAATGGATTTTAATTAGTATCAGGGTTTTGTGACGCTGAGGAGGTTTAAGTTTGGTTTTATTTTGAGTTATTTTAAAAAAAATTTCAAGTTGGCTAGTATGTAGCTGTAGGTATTTCTCTTTCGTTTTGGTCGGGAGAAGGTCTATGAAATAGGGGAGTGATGTTTTTGCTTTATGTGCAACTATCATTTTGGTATGGTGATATGTAAGGTTAGGAGTTTCATTCTTTTAGGGGGTAAAAAAGATTTTTCACAATTAATAGAGATACCTTGTGCTTTCCGGTGTTTACTATTTTCGATGCCTTTTAGTATGTAATTTACTCATTTTGGTTGGGATTGATAGTACCAATTTCTTGTTTGGTTTAGGGGGCTTTTTTTTTTTCTTTTAATTGTATTCTCGGGTTTTGTGGCAGGTTTAGTATGTGTGAGGTGTAAATGAAAAATGGGAATTTGGTGAATGTGTTCTAGTTTATATAAATTATACAAATTATTTCAGATAATGAATTTGGTGGATTCCGAGAGTTTTTCCCATAAGATCTTCATTGGTATTTGATAGTGGTATTTCCTGTTTATTTATTTGTAAATTTTGGAGAATGTACTTGGCCTTGTGTTTGATTGTTGTTTGGAATATTTAGTTTTGTTGCTTCTGAGCCTAGGGAGCCTGTTTGGGGAGGCAGGCGCCAGGAGGACACCTTTTAGTTTTGATAGCTGGCTTTGAATTATTTAATTCATTGGTATATGTTTTTGAGAAGAGGGAAAGGGTTTATTTTTATCTCAGTTATAGGGAGGATCTTTTGGAATATTGTATTATACAAGGAAATTTGTTATATATCTAATTTTCTTTTTATGTTGTCTTAAAATTTTAGTGTTTTTCCTACCCTTATAGAATAAAATATAATGTTTATTATTTGCTAGATGAAGCAGATGTTTTATTGGGCTTATGTAACTGCCCTGGCCCAGCTTGTTTTTGTTCATTGTTAATAAATTTTGACTTGGGGGCTGAGCTAATTTAGTGGACTTGTAGAAATTTTTAGGAGTTTGTCTGTGTCCTCTCTGGGCATTGTATTTGCTCTTGTTTGGTATTTGGAGATTATTCCTTCCCAGCCAGGGAAATTGCTGCTATAAACCTGAATAGGCCAGCCCCTTGGCCTGGGTCGATAAGCAGCTGAAAATGATGATTCATGTTCAAGTTTGCTCAAAATATGCACATCTAAAAAAACCAAAAATTTTAGTTTAAATATTCTGGCTTGTTACAATACTTTTTTATATATATAATATAGTGCAGCATGTCTTGTAAGGAATGTAAAAGAGTTAAGTATATTGTGAAGTAAATAGCATTTTCACAATAACAAGCAAATCAATTGAGATCATTTTATTTTCAGCTCTCAAACTATAACACATATTTAATAATGCAACATATCTGCATCGCAAAATCTTCTTTTCTATTTTATTATATTTTGTGCTCCATATTTTATACTTGCTTCTATGGCTGTCTTATTTGAAACTGTTGCTAAATTATTATACATATGTTAAACTGAGAAATAACTTGATCTTTAATCTTATGCATTATATTTTACTCACTTCTGTAGTTGCATACCTATATATTATATCTGTAATCGTTTTTACTGTGAATTTAAGATCTTTTGTAGCATTCGATGCAAAAATATAAACCAAATACCACATGGTAAGCCATGAACTGTAGATGTGCTCGATACATTTTTTTTAATTCGACCCTGACTTGTTTATGTATAAAGTTTTTGTGACGTTTTGCAGCATTTTATCTCAATTTGCATCATTTGTTGAGATAAAAGGAAACAAACATTTTTTAAAGTATCACCAAATGCAATATGCTATAGTGTTTTGTTTATATTTGGATTATTTTTATAAAAGTCATATGATACTTAAGTTATCAGTAATGAAATGAAAAACTTCCATTCTTAAATTTGGAGTTTAGAAAACATGCATAAATTAGTTAAACTGTTGCTCATAATTTTAGTAATAAAAAATATCTTATATGCCCAAATATAAACATAACATACACACTGTCCAAAAGTTAAACATAGTTGCTGTCTAAGTGAAAATTTCAGGAAATCTACATCGGAATGGAAGAAAACACGGTATGTGGGTGTAATAGGGTTATAGAAGAAAATGATGCAAAAGAATTATAATAACGACTTTTATTATCCAAAGAAAAGGATTGAAAGAAAAAGGGTTACAATATGAGTGTCAACCTCAGTGAAACAAAATGATTAATACAATGTGATGCTGCAGTTTAATACGGTGTGTGGGAACCTCGGGTAGCCACGCATGCTGCACAACAATTTCCCATACTTTCGATGAGGGTTTGGAAGAGTTGTGTGCTCAAAAAGTTCCAAGTCTCACGGAGAGTAGTTTTCAATCCCGGAACGGAGCTTGGTGGGTAGTGGAGGGCTGCAAGATGTCTCCCGAGCATATTCCACACATGCTCTATTGGATTCAGATCAGGAGAGTTGGCAGGCCACTGCATGTGCTAGATATCTTCAGTTTGAAGAAGTCGCCGACCAAGATCGCACGGTGAGGAGACGAGTTACCATCCATGAATATGAAATCAGGACCAACTTCGAAACAATCCAACAATAGGCTCAAGGACTTCGTCTCTGTATCTTTGACCGGTCACCGATCCCGTGTCAAAAATGTGGAGATCTGTGCGGCCGTCCATCATGATTTCTGCTCAGATCATGACTCCCCCAAACGGAAAACGATGTCTTTCCGTGATGTTTCCTCGGGTGAAAATGCGTTCCACGTTCTCTCCAGATCGGAGTACAGCGAGAGTCAGTTTGCAGGCTAAACCTGAACTCGTCACTGAACATGACATTGCCCCACTGTTAAAATGCAAAACCGATAACCCCAATGCACTCCACTGCCGGTGTTCCAAACTCCACTGTAAACACGCGCGTTTCTGTGCTGCAGACATCAGGGAGATGCAAACTGCTGGTCGTCTGGGATTGAGACCAACGTGTCTGATTCTCCTGTAAACAGTTTGTCTCGAAACAGTGACGACTGTCAGGGCTGAACCCAGTTGTCTTGCAGAACGGTTCCTCTGACGTCGTGCAGTTCTCACCAAATATCGGTCTTACCGAACAATTGTTACCCTGGCCGACCTGGTACTGGTCGTCGGGTAACATCTCCAGTGGTTTGGAACCTCTGCCACAGTCTGGAGATCACACACTAAGGCACATTCAGAATTCGAGACGCTTCTGTTTGGGATCGACCGGATTACAGCATTCCAATAATTCGTTCCTTCAAAAATATGTCCAGTTGGCATCTTTGTGACATCTTTCATCCTTTTTGATTGTTAACAACGCTCCGTACCACAGCAATTGCGAAATTCTGTTTCAATTGGCCATGCCACTCGAGACCGTTTTATACTCGTTCTGCCGCGCACCTCTGCTTTGCTCATGTCGACATCGACTGAACTGTTTTGCATATGCGCAATGATTTACCTTCGTCCCACGATTCTCCACAACTGATTGTTGTTGTTGTTGAGACCCAGACCGTCCGACCTACCAGAAAGGTACATTGTATCCATATTAACTCCGAATTTTTCACATTTTACGAATTATGCCTAACTTTTGGACATGAGTATAGATTCCGCAGAAGCGTTATTGGTGATCCTTTCTTTAATTTAAGATATGAGAAAGCATTTCAGGTGGCTCAAGGTAGTTTAGAAATTCCAGCGGGTAATTGACGGCATCATCGGTGTCCACTGCAGAGTCAAATGACTTATATAAGAATATAAGAAAAAATCTTCCTCATAAAAAGCTGATAATTAATTAGCCATTTTGATTTCATAATACTTTTCATTGTTGAGTAAGCCTGTGAAAAATAAACCGTACTGGTAGAGTTTCCATTTAAATTCATATTTCAAACCTACGATTTCCAAAAGTGACTAATACGTTCAATAAACTCCCACAAAACTCACAGATTTGATTGACTTTCACGTTTTAAACCAAGGATTTCCAACATGTTTCGTTGAGAATCATGGAGTTAAGAGAGTAGAACTCCTAGGAAAATGTTTCGTTTTCCATTAATATCTCGACCACCCCTGGTCTTAGAAACGCGAAACTTGGACTAAATTTATGGGGCCTATTTCAAAGCTACCCACAAAATTTCATTAAATTCGGTGCAGCTGTTCTCCTGTGATGATGAGACAAACGAAAGTTTTGTTTTTCATTAATATCGATTTCACATGGTGTTAGAAACTCGAAACATGCACTAAATTTTAAGTGGAGCGATTTCAAGACTACCCACCAAATTTCATCAAATTCGGTTCAGCCGTTATCCCGTGCTGTTAGATCATACATACATACATACTTTTCTTCTTTATGTTATACTAGCAGCGATTACCCGGCGTTATTCGGCATTTATCATGCAAAACTGTGATAAAAATTACACCGGAAGATATGGGAGCCGTGAATCTTTTTCACTGTGAAAGATGTAAATTCATTGCATTATGTAAGAAAAAAAAAATCATTGCATTATATAAGTCATGGCTGCATAAGAATCTTCCTCATAAAATGCTGATAATTAAATAACCATTTTTAACACTTTACAACATAATTGAAAAGTGTTTATAACTTTGTTCATTCTGTCTGTCTGTCCGTTAGCACAATAACTCCCGTAAAAATGACTTTATCAAAATAAAATTTTAGTATGTTCTTCAGACGGTCTGTGGGACCTATGGGAATATAAATGAATAATGTCACCCAATTAGTTTTGGATTGAACCCGAGTTGAAAAAATGAAATACATTGAACCCTATGGGACCTAATTTTTCAAACATTTTTAAGTGAATTTAAAATTCACAAATTTCTTGGAAAGTTTTAGGAAATATTCAAATTATTCTGTAAAATATATATAAAAATGTTCAGCTAAATATATTCAGTAATTTTTTTAAATAATTAAAATAATAATTAAACCCTTTATATGAAGATATCACGTGACCCACTTCAAAATAAAATATGGCATCCATCTTGTGTCGAAATCGTGATTTTAAAAATTATTTTTAATTTATATATAGTGTCGTATCCGTCCTAAAACCGCTTTATTTTTGCTTAATTTCTGTGCATCTGTATTCTGAAACAGCACAATTACAATATATTTGAGTTTAAATGATCAATACCATCCATATTGTGTCAAAATTGTGATTTTTAAAGTTCTTTTTAATTTAAATTTAGTGTTGTATCCGTTCTAAAACCGCTTTATTTTTGCTTAATGTCTGTGCTTTTGTATTCTGAAACAACACAATTACAATATATGTGAGTTTAAATGATCATCAAACTTTGACTATTTCTACAACGAAACCTAATTTTTACTTATGAAGAATGTAAACTGATTAGGCGGTAAGATGAGTTGTATAAGGATTGCTGAATTTCTTTAACGCAAAATTATTTTGCTTGGGAGCCTGCAATATAGATGATATGAAAGAAACATTCATTGATTTTAAATAGAGAAGCAGACGATTTAATGGCAGACTTCTTTGATGAAGTTTTATGCATAAAGTTAAGTTACTTTGGCCTCCATGGTTTTAAGTTTTTAAGTAGAATAAATTATTGTGTACTGTGATGAATGAAATAAAAATGTATAAATGAAATATTTACTGCTTTTGGGTTTTCAACACATAGAGCCAGCCCGGTCGTCCAAATGGTTGCTCATGTCCTTTGGATGAGTCGGACGGTCTGGGTCTTCAACACCTAGAGCCAGGCCTTTCCGGCCGCCCAAACGGTTACCTTACACCTTTCTGGTAGTTCGGACGGTCTGGGTCTCAACAACAACAACATAGAGCCATGCGATTCATATTTCACTGACGTCATTTGAATCAAGTTCGTTTTCATCGATGAAGTTTTAAATTTTCAAATATAATTAATTATTGCAGTATTGTGATATATTACCGCTGAATGTATGGCATTTTAGAGATGTTTAAATAAAATTAAAGTTGGAAGGTGTTTCATAATTAATGCTTTATGCATGATTGATCTTTCTTGTGATTTCTTAATACTTTTCGTTGTTGAGTAAGCCTGTGAGAAATAAACCATGGTGATAGTTTCCATTTAAATTTCATATTTCAAACCTGCGATTTTCAAAAGTGACTAATACGTTCAATAAACTCCCACAAAACTCAGAGATTTAATTGATTTTCACGTTTTAAACCCACTATTCAATCTTTGTCGTTGGGAACCATGGAGTTAGAGAGTAGAACTCCTAGGAAAAAGTTTCGCTTTCCATTAATATCTCGACAACCCCTTGTCTTAGAAACTCGAAACTTGAACTAAATTTATGGGTGGATATATTAAAGCTATCATATTTCATTAAATTCGGTTTAGCCGTTCTCCCGTGATGATGAGACAGACGAAGGTTTTGTTTTTTACTAATATCTCGAGCACCACTGGACGTAGAAACTCGAAACGTAGACTAAATTTTAAGTGGAGCTATATCAAGACTACCCACCAAATTTCATCAAATTCGGTTCAGCCGTCCTCCCGTAATGTTGGATCATACATACATACATACACACTTTTCTTCTTTATATATATAGATAATATAATGTATTATGTCTTGTATTGTAAGATATGTAAAAATGAGTTACACATTGTTAAGTAAATAACATCATGAAAACAGGCAAATCAATTGAGATGATTATTTTTCAGCTCAGAAACTAAAACACATTTTTAATAATGCAACATATCTGCATCATAAAACCTGCTTTTCTGTTTTGTGCTCAGTATTTTATCTTTGTTTCTTTAGCTGAATAGAGAAATAAATGATTAATAGAGAATTAAATCATTAATCTTATGCATTATATTTCATGTAAGTATTTTATACGCTTTACTTAATTACGTAGCTACATGGCTACATATGATATTTGTAATTTTTTTTTAATGTGAATCTAAGATCTGGTCTAATATTCAATATAAAATACTAACCAAATATCACATGGTAGGCAAAGGACTATAGATGTGCTTGATGCATTTTATTTTTAATTCGACCATGACTTGTTTATATATAAAGTGTCTGTAACTTTTTGCAGCATTTTGTCTGTAATGGACATTATTCTGCAGCATAGAGTCTCGCAATAGAGTCTAGGACTTCATCCCGATACCGCGCAGCCGTCACAGAACCGCCTTTAAAGATGTGCAACTCTGTGCGATATCCCGTTGAAATTCCAGCCCACACCATGACGCTGCCACCTCTAAATGCGTAATGTTCGATGATGTTCTTCGCCTGATTGCGTGTGTCTTGTTCTCTCCAGACCCTTACACGCTTATTATCTGATTCCAGGACAAAAGGACGTTGCACCAATCTGAGACGTACTCTTACCGGCCGTGTCCCAAAAGAGGTAGATACCTCAGGATAAGTATCAAAAAATTGAACACAAAGAGCCTAAGAGAAAATTATCGCATTTTAATGTTTTGGAGAAAAGAAGTAAAAGACCAAATTTTTGTTTTTCTTTCTCCTTAGTTGTAAAAAATTAATAAGCAAACGCACATTAAAATATTTCCCGAGGTATACAAATATAAAAATAATAACAAGGGCGCTTATGGTTGATTAGAAAACGTGATAGTAAAAAATGTAAAAAGGCATGAAAATAAAAGAATTAAAATATGGTTTTTTTTTTTTTTTCAGTTGTTCAGTCACTAAAATTGAACAAACGCATTTGAAACACTTTTAATGGTGGAGCCCTTAATAATCAACACGGAAAAATGTGCTTGTTTATCGTTTATTTTTATTGTTATTTTACTATGATCATTCAGGTATCCCAAAGGAAAAAAGTTTCAAGGATGTTATGTTACAGGATTAAAATATACATTTCCATAATTTAATTAAAAATGGTTATTTTTAAAATTTCATTTAGATCAGTAGTTCCCACACTTTTGTCCCGCAGAGCCCTGATTTAGAAATAATTTGACCACAGAGCCTTTGACTCGTTTCCACTTTTAGTATGCGTGCTTTAGGTAGAGCTCATATGTACATTGGGAATAACGGTTAAATTCTTATGACTGTGTCCTTTAGCTTCCTATGATTCTTCGGAATTCTTGGGGGCTTCACGGAGCACAGTTTGGGAACAACAGATACAGATGCAAAAATCTGATGTGAGCAGCACATGACTTCCCTATAAATTCAAAATCTTATTACTTTTCTTATATACATATAATATATAAGGAAAGTATTGTGATGGAGTCAAAAATTTGAATTCGAGTTTTCGAAGTGAGAGCACGTTTCAAGCATCCCTGAACACGAATCAGACGTTTATGAGATAATTTCTGTGTGTGCGTGTGTCAGTGAGTCTGTGGAGACGATAACTGACGAACGAATGGAGCGATTCGAACAAAATTTGGTACAAAAATTACAAACTATGAATACTGGAAACCTATTGTTTTATACGCAATCGAATGTCCAGAACCCTCCTAAATTTTTGAGTGAAATTTTGAAAAAATCATAAAAAAATTTAAACCTTTAATAAAGTTACATAAATAGTCATTTCTTATGTAATTTTTCATTAGAAAACGATTGACATAAATTTTAGAACGCTAGCATGAATCGTTCTCGAGATATTGCTTATTTTTCAAAAAAATTATCTAAAAATCTTATAAAATAAAAAAAATATATAACCTATTGTGAAATATGTTCACTTTTCATAAGTAATATCATGTGATAAATTTGTTGACATCATTCTCGTGGATCTAGCTCGTTTCCTTCATGATAAAAGATACTTTGAGTAATAAATTTGTATTTGAACGTCAATAGTCATTTATCTGCTATAAGAATAACTTATTTCTCCGTCCATAATACTTGGCGAGATTTTTGTAACGAATTTGGCGGAATATCGCCAACTTGGCGACTTTTTAACTGCTGCCAAATTAACGAAAATCTCGCCAAGTGGATAAAAATGGCGCTATATCAGAGAAAATGACGACAAATTGACGAAAATTCAATATCTTGGATAGAATATATATGTATCTACTATAAGAATAACCTTTTTTTTTTACTGTAAGAGCAGTAAATTCATTGCATTATATAAGGAAATTTATATGTTGCCCACATCAGATTTTTTTATTTATTTCTTGCTGCATTGAGTTTAACTGCAGCAAATAACAGGTACTTTTCTGAAATTATATCCAATTTGCAGTTTTAATGCATGTTCGTTTCATTTAGAAACTTATAAAATCTTCAGCTCCTCAAAATGATAAAAAAAACCTAACATATCATGAAAACGATTTATCCTAGAATCATGCGAATAGTCTTATTCGCTGCGTTGTCAAAAATTACATGAAGAACAAGTAGTTAATTAATATATTTCAGCAATTTTAGTCATTTATTTCACATTTTTACTATCTTTGCGGGCCATTTCTCAAAAAAAGGTCGGTTATATTTTTCAGAATCAAATCAAAATCTAATGAGTATCAGAATGACCCTCAAGGGACGTAACTACTAAATTTTAAGAAATTTCATTAAATAGTTTTTTCACTGCAGTGAAAACGTCTCCAGTTCCCCAATTTAAAAAAACTTAAATATCTCGACAATGGTCCATCGTAGAGTAATGGGATTGATCTTATTATTTTCGTCGTCAAAAATTACGTATAAAATGCATTACGTATAAATGCATAAATAACATGCATTTAATTGATACATTTGTAGTATTACTTTCCTTATATACATAATGTATAAGGAAAGTATTGTGATGGGGTCGAAAATTCGAATTCGAGTTTTCGACGGGAAAGCACGTTTCAAGCATCCCTGATCACGAATCGAACATTTTTGAAGTGATGTCTGTGTGTGTGTCAGTGAGTCTGTGGAGACGATATCTCACAAACGAATGGAGCGATTTGAATGAAATTTGGTACAAAAATCACAATCCGTGAATACTGGAAGCGTATTGTTTTAAAACAGAATCGAATGTTCAGAACCTCCCCTAAATATTCGAGTGAAATTTTGAAAAAATCATCAAAAAATCAAAACTTTTAATAAAGTTACGCAAATAGACATTTCTTATGTAATTTTTCCTTAGAAAACGATTGGCATAAACTTTACAACGCTATCATGAACCGTTCTCGAGACACTGCACATTTTTCAAATAAATTTATCAAAAAGTCCCATAAATTAAAAAAACATATTAACTTTTAAGAAACATGTTCACTTTTCGTATGTAATATCATGCGATAAATTTGGTGATATCATTCTCGTGGATCTAACTCGTTCCATTCACGAGAAAAAATAATTTGAGTAATACTTTTGTATTTGAACGCCAATAGTCGCTGTAAAACGCCAATCGATAAATTTGGTGATATCATTCTCGTGGATCTAACTCGTTCCATTCACGAGAAAAAATACTTTGAGTAATACTTTTGTATTTGAACGCCAATAGTCGCTGTCGAACGCCAATCTGCTGTAAGAATAACTTATTTCTCCGTCCATAACGCTAGGCGAGATTTTGACGACGAATTTAGCGGAATGTCGCCGACTTGGCGACATTTTTAAATGTTGCCAAATTAACGAAAATCTCGCCAAATGGATAAAAATGACGTTAAATCACTAAAAAGGACGACTAATTGAAGAAAATTCAATATCTTGGAAAGAATATAAGTATCTACTATAAGAATAACATTTTTTTAACTGTAAAAGTAGTAAATTCATTGCATTATATAAGGAAAGTCATGTGCTGCCCACTTCAGATTTTTTTAAATTTAGATCTTGACAATTTTTTCGGACCATTTCGCAAAAACAGGCAGGTTTTCTAATTCCGAATAATACCAAAATCTAACCAGCACCAGGGTAACCCACAAGTGACTTATCTATCAAATTTTGTGAAATTTGACCAATTAGTTTTTTAGATAGAGTGAATACATACGAATTTTGCTGGCCATTTTGCAAAAAAAAAGGCAAGGTCCTTTATGTCGAACCGTAATAAAATCTAATCAGCACCAGGGTCACTCCCAAGTGTCACCTACAAACTATTATGAAATTTGGCCAATTAGTTTTTTAGTTATACATTGCACAGATAGACACACAGACGTCACGCTAAAAAATGTTTTTTCGTATTTTAGAGGTCCCAAAACGTGTAGATCCGTCGAAAACTCGAGTTGCGATTTTCGACATAATTCCAATACTTTCCCTATACATTACCAAGTACTGCAGGGAAAGTAAAAACTATTTCAAAAGTTATCCAAAGTATTGGTGGTGTCAAAGAAATGGGCACATTAAAAATTACAGGGCTCCAGAGCATTTACCTAGTTTGCTTGTGGTAAAAGATTGCCTTGTATCTTCTAGGATAATGTTTTATGAACAATCACAAGCGATTTATTATAATTCTTTGATAAAATTGCGGTTAAAAATTTACTGTGGGTTACACCTTCATCAGCAGAAATGTAAAGGTACTAATCCAGGAGGTAAAACGAGTCTTCTACAGGATAAAAGAGACAGACAGGGCTGGTAGCAAAGTGCAAACTGGTGCTTCTACACAATACTTCATCTGGAGATTTTGAAAATAATTATGAAAAGAATATTAAGTTATGGTGATTTGATTACTAAATTGATTAAAAATTTGGCAGGAAAATAAATGATTAAAAAAATAAAAATAAAACAGTAGATTAAATTAAAGGGAAAACAAAAGTCAATTAAAAACTGATGCTTTTTTAAATTACATGCTAGGAAATCTATGAAAAGTATAACACTTCTATGTTTCCCAGTAAGGTATAAGTTTAAATTGTTTCTATTAATATACACGTGGGCATACAATTGTGGCTGAATGTTCTAATTCCACAAACAGCATTTTCCTTAATTTTTTTTCCTCATATTGCATGACATTTATATCACTTTTGTTTTTTATCATAATTCACTTCTAATGTTATTAAAATGTTCTGAAAGGAATGGCTTCTAATTAAATTAAGTTTTCAGAGCATGCAAAAGCACTCCCACCCCCACCCCACCCCTTACAATCCTAAATAAAATACAAACACTTCTCGATGTATACAGGTGCACCTCGGCATTACTTTTTAAAATTTCGAATTAGTTTTTTAGTTATTTTACGTTTTATCCCGATTTCGACTGATATTTACACAAATCGATTCCTTAGCGACCTAAAATATTATCACAGAGTTTCTATCTTGACACCATCGGAAAGATCAGAAAAAGTTCTTGCCAAAAATGTTTGAATTGAATCCGTGGGATAGTTTCTTCATATTTATTTTATAAAACACAAATTTGCATTTTTTATGTGATCATATATATATATACATATATATATATATATATATTACAAGACACTTAGACTTGAGAAAGAGTTTTAAAGAAGTGAACAAATCCATGATGTAGACTTAGACCTTGCCCACGTGTGTGCTTGGATTTCGTCTATATTTCTTTTATTGATTCCATACCATTGATTTTTGATAATTTTTTTTAACTTGATGATTCGAAATTTGTATTTCTTTCCATTTGCTTGAAGATTTGCTGATTTAAGAAGAAGGGGCTTAAAATGACCTCGAACTAATTGTAGTCCCCTAACTGACATATGCTCGCTTTTTTCAAGGCGTCCTTGTATGTTGTTATATCTTTATCGACTTTGTGAATCTTTTATATAATTTTATCGGATTGTGTCCCACCCTGAGATTTTGAAAGCTCGGCACCTATGCTCCACACAGCATGCAATTGGGCTTGTAACTGAACATGGTTTGCTGGAATTGGGAGTTCTCTTAATCGGCAACCCATGATGTCCCAGATATACTCAAATGGCGACAAATCAGGAGAATATTCTGGACAATGCAGGATATCAAAACCTTGTAGACTATTCATAGCTGCCAGTGCAGTATGTGGCCTGACATTATCCTGCTGAAAAAGCAGTCCAGGCTTGGTTGACAGATATTCCTGCACCACAGGTCTCACAATGTCAGAGACGTATTGTTGTGCCGTGATACTGCCAGAATCATGGACCAAAGGTGTTTGTCCACCATATGTTCTACCACCCCGAACGATGGTACCACTTACGGGGACTGTTGTTGTTGTTGAGACCCAGACCGTCCGACCTACCAGAAAGGTGTAAGGTAACTGTATGGACGGCCGGGAAGTGCCACCCAATTTAGACCGGAACCCAGTGGGGGAGGCATCCACAGGGACCGTACCCTCCTTCCCCTACCACCAACCTCTCGGAAGGACTTACGGACCCACATGTTTAACGTGATCGTACTCCGCATGAACACGGCGGCATTTGTGGTAGCGTGCAAATCTAGCGCGCAAACCACGGGGATACCGCACCCGAGATGGCCAACAGCACGCGGTGTTCCGAGGTGGTCACCCACCAAGTACTAACCGCGCCCGATGCTGCTTGACTTCGGTGATCTGACGAGAACCGGTGTTTTCAGCACGGTACGGCCGTTGGCCTACTTACGGGGACTGTGTGACAACTGATAGAAAAACTTCTTGGTGGCATTGTTGAAAGTGTCACCATACGCGAGTACGACCATCTCACATGCCAAAACAGAATCGTGATTCATCCGTGAGCAGAATGTTTCGCCATTCTGTTGACCATTTGCGTCTCATTTGACACCACTGGAGGAGACGGACGTAACCGGTGAAGATGTTGAAACGGTAGGTGTCGAAAATGTTGTCTACTTCGGAGTCCTGTGTCATGCAAATGGTTTTGAATTGTTTGCGTCAAAACCATGTTTCCTGTTATGTGGGATAAATGTTGTTGTAACACGTTACTGTGGTAAATGGCTTCCGCTCAACGCTTCTCAGAAGCATATGATCTTCACATGGTGTGATACACCTCAAAGCTCCACAACCTGATCTTCGTTGTCTCTCACGAACCGTAACACGCACTGTGGAACTGTACTCGCATCACGGTCCAATAGTTCAGCGATCCTTTGAAGGCTCATTCCACCTCACGTATAACAATGATTTGCTGCCGTTGCGTTGACAACTGAACGTATACGGTATGTTGACGTACTCTTGACATACTGTGATGATTTTTACAACCTGAAACCAATGATTTAGCTGTGATATCACTCCTCCTTAAGCTGACCTGATGCTTTTATGCTAGTCGGCAAGGTGTTACGTCACTATGCGTAACAAGACTGTGATCATTTGCATATCTTGCTTTACTGTTTCCATTGCTGAATTACATAAAGTTACACCTACAACTTTATATTGTTACGATTTCAGTTGTGAGCAGTATATATATATATATATATATATACACACAGTAGAAACTCGATTAACCAGACTAATTGGGACCAGGGGTATCAAGATAAGTAAAAATCCAGATAATAGAATACAATTAAAAAATAAATAAATAAAAAATTGGAAAACCAGGAAAAAACATTTAAAAATAGTACGACAGCTTTATTGATGTACATTAAACATATTGTATGTATGTAAAAAAAAATTATGACACCTCAATGATTTTAAACTACATTGAAGAAATCACTAATTTTCATCTGTTTGATACTCTTTATCCTTTTCGTCAGGGCTAAATCGCGATTTCTTTTCAGCTGTAATAGCTGGATTGCTTCGGCCTCTTTTTGCCTTTCAAACCGCTGGAATACGAAGTTAACAGCTTTTAATGCCTCGGTGTGGGAGGGTCCTGCAGCTTCAGGGACAATGTCGTCGACGTCTTCTTTTCTTTCAAGACAGGAGTCAACAATTTCACCACCAGTAAGGGTCTGGAATCCGTTTTCATTGCAATCACAGTTCAACCAGTCCGTTATGTCCTCTCTATCGCAATCTCCAATGATGTTGAGGGTCTTGAAAATATTAAGCATTTCTGTCATGCACTCAGCACCCTCAGGTTCATCATTCAGCTCCAATGTATCATATTTAGGTTTCAGCAATTTATTCCAGACCTTTTGTAATGTGGAAGGTGAAACTGAATCCCAGGAATCAACAACCATGTAGCAACGGTCCTTCAGATTGATTAACTTGAAAATTTTGCAGACGATATCAGCATCATCATTCACCAAAAGTCGTCGCAGAAGTTGTTTTCAATAAAGCCTCTTCATCGTTTCTATCACACTTCGATCCATTGACTGAAGAATGAATGTAACATTAGGGGGTAAAAATTCAACTTTGAACACCTCATGGACAATGGACCTTTTGGACAATGCACCGTCACATCCCAATGCTGACACCTTTCATTGTCAGCACTGGGATGTGACGGTGCATTGTCCAAAACCAGTAGCACAGGCTATTCCTGCTTACCAACTCATTCACAAAATTTATACATGCCCGAAAGCGCTCTGGCTTTTAATTTCTGTGTACGTCTATGGGATGCTTATTAAATGACTTTTAAATCTAAGGATATTGTCTTTAATTTATTTAAATCAAAACAAATTAGACTTTTTTTCTGCATCAAGTATTTATATGTATAATTTTTTTGGTCATGCATTGACAGATTCTGCTTAAATTGTATTCTTAGAATTCAAATTTAACTTTTCAACAAGATTAGAATTTTTAATAGGTTAATTCCAAAAAAAAATTTAAACACTTTTAAATCAAAGTGCCCAAGACACTCGTCTATTCAGAATATCGAAATCATCCAAATCTCGACAGGGAAATTTCTCACCCCCACCCTACTCTCATTGGGAGTTCTAGGCTATCATGTTTGTGACAAACTCAATCCCATATGTGGCAATAATGAAATGTCATATTTTTCTAATTAGTATTTTCAAAATCAACTGATAAATACTATTCACTTATGAGTAATAAGTATCACTATCTGACAACATTGCAATGTGCATCTCTTTCATCTGGCAATGCTGTAGAAGGGGAAGTAATGGTTGATTCCTACAAGTTCATTAGGAGCATTGTTCTGCCACATCTCATGACAAAGGTGTGATTGATAGCATAGGTAGTTCAGAAAAGTCATGAAGGCATGTAGAAGTTATGAAGCAAAGAGAAATAGTTAAAAAAGCTACAGATTTTGCCACTGTTACTGCTAAATTTATGCCTACCATCAGATGTAGATGATCTATTGGAAGTTGGCATTATTGTGGGGATATTAATTTTGTCGGAATTTGCAGGCTATAAAGTATCGAGCAATAAAGTTTTATATGTTGAGCATGACCAACTGAACAGCACTGATATATTGCAAATATTGCCAATGCCTATAATTTTAAACGGACTTGTCATATTTAGTGAATCTGTTGGTGCACATGAGAAGGTATAATAAATGTTATAAGCCTATACAATATTTCATGATTTATTAAAAATAAAAGAAACCTATTTAATAATTATTATGTATTAATTAATAAAAGACAATATTTAATATGTATTATTTAATAAAGGAAAACCTATTTAATATGTATTTTGTAAATTAGTTTTATTTCAGTTACAATTACTAGTAGTATTTGTGTCTGAATTAACCATTTATATTATATAAATAAAATGCAACAATATACTTAAATTATGCATATAATTTATACTCTGTTACATAAGTGATCAATCAGCATGTCACAAATCCGAAGGTTCATTTAAATTGTTTGGAAAAAGGGTTTTAAATATATGAGTATAAAAATTTTTTACCATAATTTCAGATTTTATTTCAACTACATGACAGAAGAAAAAAAAAATTAGCTTTGAAATAATTGTACATTCGCAGAAAAAAAATTTCACTTACAAATGTTGAACTAAGAGGTATTCCAAATGAATGACTTCTGACATATTTTACATACAAATAGTTTTCTGCCAGTATGTTCAGTATTTGTAAACAAGTATCAATCTAAACTCACTCTTCTAGGAAATCATTTCACACCAGTATGTGTCCGGCCGTCCAACTAGTTACTCTAAGTCCTCTGGACGAGTCGGACGGTCTGGGTCTTCAACACCAGTATGTGTAAGCAAATGCCGTACTAAACTTTTTTTACGAGTAAATGATTTCTGACATACTTCACATAAAAATGATTTCTCGCCAGTATGTACAAACAAATGTTGCTCTAAACTTGCTTTCCAAGTAAATGATTTTAGACATATTTCGCATACAAATGGTTTCTCACCAGTGTGTGTAAGCAAATGACGTTCTAAACCAATTTTCCGAGTAAATGCCTTCAAACATATTTCACAAACAATTGATTTCACACCAGTATGTGTTTGGGAATGTCGTTTTAAGGTTATTTTCTGAGTAAATGCTTTCTGGCATATTTCACATACAAACGGTTTCTCACCAGTATGTATGAGTAAATGTTTCGCTAAACCAGATTTTTCAGTAAAAGATTTTTGACATACTTCACATACAATTGATTTCTCGCCGGCACATGTGAATAAATGTCTTTCTAAACCAGCTTTCTCAGTAAATGATTTTCGACATATTTCACATGCAAAAGGTTTCTCACCAGAATGTGTAAGCAAATGTCGTTCTAATCGTTTGTTCTGTATAAATGATTTCTGACATATTTTGCATACAAAAGTTTTCTCTTCAGTATGTGTAAGAAAATGGCGATCTAAAATCATTTTCCGAGTAAATGATTTATGACATATTTCACATACAAATGGCTTCTCACCAGTATGGATAAACAAATGTTGCCCTAAGCTTCCTTTTCGAGTAAATGATTTCTGACATATTTCACATACAAATGGTTTCTCACCAGTATGTGTAAGCAAATGTCGTTCAAAACCAATTTTCCGCGTAAATGCTTTTTGACATATTTCACATATAAATGATTTTTCACCAGAATGTGTAAGCAAATGTTGTTCTAAACTTATTTTCTGAGTAAATGCTTTTTGACACATTTTGCATACAAATGATTTTTCACCAGTATGTAAGCAAATGTCAAACACAATTTGTTTCTGAGAAAGTGATTTTTTTACATATTTCACAAAGAACTGATTTGTCACCTGTATTTGTGTAAGCAACTGTTGATTGGAAATTTCTTTCTCAGCAAATAACTTCTGATATATTTTACATAAAAATTGTTTCTCACCATGCAAATATTGATATAAATTTCTTTTTTCATTAAACGATTTCTCAACTTATTTCACAAACATTTTCTTACTACACCAGTGTGTGTAAGAAAATGTTGATGCAATTTATATCCTGAGAAAATAATTTCTGACATTGAGATTACAAATGGTTCTTACCAGTAGTAAGCAAATGTCGATCACAAGCAATTTATTTTGTGACAAAATTATTTCTGATATAACTGGCAAACAAATGGTTTCACAGGCAAGAAGATGTCAATTTAAGTTCCTTTTTCTTAGTAAAAGGTCTTTTGTATAAATTGCAAATGCATAGTTTCTCAACAATTAAAAAGACTTTGAATCAACACATTATTTTACACAACAGCTTGTGACATATTTCACATGCAAATTGCATAAATAAACCATGAGTAAAAAGCTTTCACCGTCCCCCGACCTTTTTTTTTTTCATGTAGAAGCTGTAGAATTTAACTGATGCTAAAATAATGCTCATACGTTCCTATAAATAGAATCCTATGTGGGTGAATCACTAGGCATCAATCAATGTACAGGGCAGTAGACTGAACAATAATTTAACATTTGTTTCACATTCCAAACAGTATGAAAAATGGATGGATAGAAATTCTGAACCTATTGATTGTCACTAAAAAATGAGTGAACTTTCCAAATGCAGTTCATAAATTGACAGGATAAGTAAGAGAGTAGTAGCAAAATTCAGTAAATCTGGAGAACAGGTCACCACAAGTTTTTTTCTAAGTACAAAATCGGGCCAAGTTGGCGCTTTCTTCCGTGTTTTGAAATTGGCTCCACCCATCCTAAGTGACGCCAATTACCTTCTGTAGAAATAGGCTCCTCCTACCAAAATGACGTTTTGGTAGGAGAACCCTATTTCTAAAGACGGGCTACTGTATTCGTTCTAAACAAAATTTTCTAATATAAATGATAATGTAATTTAACTTAAACAACAGTGAATAATACTCATAAACACGTTACAAAATCAGATGTTTGTGTATTTTAAGAAAATTAAATAACTTTGTAAAACTGCAGAATAAAAAAATGAATAATACTCATGTAAACGTTCTAAAATCAGATTTTTGTAAAATTTAAAATTTTTATGCTACAATTTTATCTGTGCATATCGCACGTAGCAAGATCGCTTTCTCCATCTAACTGAGGATCCATATAAAGGAAGGGGTTCGACCTACAGGTCGAAATTTGTGGAACGAATGTACCAGTGGTCCGTGTAGGGGCAGGGATTCGACCTAAAGGTCGAAAATTGTGGAACGGATGTATCAGTGGTCCGTATGTACCAGTGGTCCGTGTAGGGGCAGGGGTTCGACCTAAAAGTCGAAATCTGTGGAACGAATGTACCAGTGGTCCGTACAGAGGCAGGGGTTCGACCTAAAGGTCGTTTTACACTGGAACGGGGACCCCAGTGATCTCCGGTTTATTAGGAACAGTCGCCTGCGATGTCCAGTCACAGAATATGCTACAATTTTATCTGTGCATGTCGTACGTAGCAAAATCACTTTCTCCATACAACCGAGGATTCGTACAAGGGCAGGGGTTCCACCTAAAGGTCGAAATTTATGGAACAGATGTACCAGTGATCCGTATGTACCAGTGGTCCGTGTAGGGGCAGGGGTTCGACCTAAAGATCGAAATCTGTAGAACGAATGTACCAGTGGTCCATACAGGGGCTCGACCTAAAGGTCGTTCTACACCGGACCGGGGGCTCCAGTGATCTCCGGTTTATTAGGAACGGTCGCCTGCGACTCCCTGACACAGAATATGCTACAATTTTATCTGTGCATGTCGCACGTAGCAAAATCACTTTCTCCATGCAACCAAGGATCCATACAAGGACAGGGGTTCGACCTAAAGGTCGAAATTTGTGGAAGGGTGACCAGTGGTCCGTATTTACCAGTGGTCCGTGTAGGGGCAGGGGTTCGACCTAAAGGTCGAAATTTGTGGAACGGATGTACCAGTGGTTCGGTTAAGGGCATGGGTTCGACCTAAAGGTCGAAATCTGTAGAGCGAATGCACCAGTGGTCCGTACAGGGGCAGGGGTTCGATGTAAAGGTCGTTCTACACCGGAACGGGGTCCCCAATGATCTCCGGTTTATTAGGAACGGTCGTCTGTGGCCCTAAAGGTCGAAATTTGTGGAACGAATGTACCAATGGTCCGTGTAGGGGCAGGGGTTCGACCTAAATGTATGTAAATTGATGTCCTAAAAAGAAGTTTAAGAATATATGTTTCCAAATGTGTCTAAGGGGATCGTATAAAAATTTAAAAAGTGTAACTTTTTGAAAATTAATAGGACTATTTCATTAACGTAGTCATATTTCCTACCTTACTTTCAACATTTTTGCAATATACATTGCCCACTTATCTCTAACAGTTAAAGAATTGAAGTGTGTTTCAATCTTTTTGGGACACTGTATAATATTCAGAGAAGCTACATTTTTCCCTCTTTCAAAATATAATGATAAGTTTTCAACAGCAGTAAAACAAACTTTTACAGATGAAATATTTGAATACTTAACTAAATTTTCACAATAATGCTCCCACTCTGTTACATGCAAAGATACTTTAGTTAACAGGTTTTTATACATTGGAAATTTTGATTATATTCAGAGACACATTTAAGGGAATTTCTTTCAGGATTTTTTTGGCCGGGGGGGGGGGGCGAATGAAACTTAAGAGAAAGGCTAGTTTTCTATTTGCCTTATATAAATAAATCTAAATGTTGTCACATAAATAGAATATAAAATGCCCCTCTCAGATGTATGCCTGAAAAAAACACTGGACCTGAACTCACGGGCCAGGCCAGAGCCCATAAAGGATTCACCTCTAACTTAGATCCCTTGAGATTGATATGAGCTTAATTTAGAACTGAATCCCTCCAATAATTGAATGTCAAAATATGCCTCTGCTGATATTGCTGTAGAAGCTTTAAAACAATGTAGTAACAATTATTTTTTTATAAATCTGTATTATTCTGTAGATACCCAAATTTTGAATTGGTGGGAAAACTGTAGTACATATTATGTTATTAATTATAGATCTCACTGGAAATCAGTAGGCTTATTGTTGTTACTGATTACATAACTAATAAACATAAATAATATTTTAGACCAAAAACATGCAATATCTGAAAATATAATTTTGGAAGTTATGTTGCATTCACTTTTAAACCAAAAATTACTCATAAAATGATTTTTTTAATACAGTGTAACATAATTATATTTTTATAGTAGTTTCTGATCTAAAATAAATGTTCGAAATATTGAAAATGTTTCTGCAGTTTGATGCCGATGGTTCTCCGATAATCGCCTAGGAATTGACATTTGTTACTTCAAAAAATCACACAAATTCTATTTATGTTTTGTTTCAGAGATATAGGATTAATTGTAAAAAAATATATACGTTTCATTGTATCTCCAGAACAGTTCTTGATAATTTCTAAATAATGAAGAATTCTGTTCATTGATTTCTGGTTAAAACTATGTATACAAAATATTCATTCATTTAATAATAGTGAGTTTAGTTTATTTTTTTCAATTAAGGTAAAATCTTGAGAACATATTAACGTCTTAAAAATGAGATGGAATTCACATGTAAACAAAAATCACATATTAAATACCTATTTTTGTAACATCTTTATATGTTATGTGTTTATATTGCTTATTCGATTTTCTAAAATAAATGTTCGAAAAAGGGAAGAACTTCTCCGTGGTCTGTTCACTCCCAAAATTAATAGGTCTCTGATGTTCATTCATTGAAATAATAGCACTAAATGTTATTCAATTTGCTCAATTTGTTAGAGATATATAGTGCTGCTTGTAATAAAAAAATTAAGTTTGTTTTCTAAACAAGACTTGTTTGTTGATGTCGATTCTAGTAAGAGAATAAATATGCACAGCTATATTTAGCAAATGGTTACTTTAAATAAAAATTTTCCAATTAATCCAAAGCAATTAATTCTGATATGCTAGGATAAATAATTTGCAAAGTTTCTTTTCTAATGAAGTTTTCTTAACCTCTTACCTTTACAATTCCTGAGAAAGTGAACCTAATGTTCATATATGTAATCCTTTCTTTCATACATAATGAAATCAATTGTCTTAAATTAATTTGAAACAGAATTCGAAATAGAAAATTTTATGAGCCGGAATTTGACTTTCCCTCTATAATGAAATGAATTTACTTCTTTCACAGTGAAAATATAATGTATAAGATCTATGTCACAATGTTTATTGCTGAATTGTACATTAGGCACTTTTCCTGATGACAACATCTCAAACTATTTCGAAGCACCCAATTTACTTATATTTCATGCAACTCTAAATTGGCAATTATCAATCTTGATAGCATCCGCAATAGTCCATATATTAAAATATTTTAATAATTAATTTATCAAGTTGGCAACATTTTTGTAATTTTAATGATATTTTTATCAACCTGGGGACAAAATATAGCCAAGTTGGCGATATTTTATTAAGTGAGTAGTCAACTTTGCCAAAAGTTATCACCAAGTATTACAGATAACCAGAGAGAAGAACATTTCTTATATATATAAATGACTGTTGGCAAATTATTTGGTGTCAAAATACAAAACAATTACACGAAGTACCTTCTTTCGAGAATAGAATGAACTAGATCCATGAGAATGATGTTAACAAATTTAACACATAATATATATATGAAAAGTGAACATATTTCACAACAGTTAATACTTTTTTAATTTTATGTGATTTTTTGATAAATTTACTTTAAAAGTATAACATCTCAAGAATGATTCATACTAGCATTCTTAAATTTGTGTCACTAGTTTTTTAATGAAAAATTACATGCGAAATGATTATTTGTGTAACATTATTGAAAGTTCTGATTTTTAAAAAATTCCATTCGAAAATTTGGCTGTCTTCCAAACATTTGATTGCATTTAAAATCAATAGGTTTCTAATGTTCACCCATTGTAATTTTTATACAAATTGTAATTTTTGGTATAAAAAATGTAAACTTTATACCAAATTTTATCCAACATGCTCCATTTGTTTGTGAGATATCTCCATTCACACACACACACACAAATCACTTTAAAAACAATTGATTCGATTTCACGAATGCTTAAAACATGCTCTTCCGTCAAAAACTCTAATTTTTGACTCCGTCACAGCACTTTCCATATATATTATACTATGCACATAGGGAAAGTAAATAAAAAACAAATTGACAACAAATGAATAATAATTTCATTTACTTTCAAACAATATAAAAACATACAGAGCATACAAAAAAGTTTACTGTAGTATTACAAACATAATCACAAAAAATTATAATATCAAATATAAAAAGTACTCACAGGAAAAGCGAACAAGGCGGTTTTCATGCATTTTTGATGAACCAGCGGCTATCTTAGAATATGATTGTATGTAATGCATTGCAAGTTGTATTACAGTATAATTCTGTGCGAAGCATAATAAGCTCATGTAGGTATTAGATACATTTTTGTGAAAAGTAAAGAAATATCTAGCTGTGAAAAAGAAGTTGCTTTATTGCACAAGGCCAAATGACTGCTTAGCGTGGCAAGCAGCCCAAGTTTACAAATCATATAACATAACTACAATGTAATTTCAATATATTTCATGAACTGGAGCACAATTTTAATTTGTTCTGCTACATTTCAGTCCCTGATTTGAAAGCATGCCGTACCTCTCCTGTATATTATTTACGCCTTCTGTGAAGTGACAAATTTGCAAACTCATGCTATAAGGTATCATTTCAATCCGAAAATATGAATTTTAATTATAATTGGATACAATCAAAGCATTATTTTAACATTGCATGCCGTACTTAATATTATCAAAGTTGTACATATTATCAAACTTGCTAAACTTATCCTTGAAACTAGTTTGTTAACGCTAATAATTTAATTTCTTATTAAAAAGGAGGGATAATGGATGAAAAGTGAAGAGCACCAGAAATGTAGCAGATTTCTCTAATAATTAATTACCTTAATTTATTTTAAATTTCAACAGATTCATAGTTACTAGTAGAAGCGTGAAGTTTGAACTTGGGAGACTGCTACCAGTCCTTGACTAAATAGAAAGACAATTTTATGAATATTTAAGGTCATTAAATATTTATATAACAAAAAATAAAATTTCCGAAAATTTTGATTTTAGTGCTCCTCTTAGTGACATTATGCACTTAGTGCTCCTTTTAGTGACATTTTACACTTCTCTAACGAGCAGTAAATACAGGTCCATAAGCATTGTGGTGCTCGTGAGCAACATGCCCAGAACCTCTGTTCTATGGGAACTGACAAATTCAGCCCTACCACGTTACCAACTTCAAATTTCAATAACATTTAATTTGAGTTACATAAAAATATTTAATGAAACATGAACAAAATGTAAAAACTTCTGGATCTTCAATAGTAAGAAGTTATTAGAAATGCAATTTATTAAATCAGCTTTAACTTTCTTGAAATTCAGAAACATATAAATTCAATCAAACTTTGTAATTTAATCAACTTTACCCATCGTAGGAGTTCAAACATTATTTTTAATTGTTTGAGAAGTAACTCGTTTTCCACATTTGGCATTATTTTGCTCTATAAAATAAATATGTCAAAAGGGCTTTTAACACCAAATTTAGTGTAGCTTCTGTAAATATGCAATTTTGCATGAATATATGAAGATACTCAGTTTTTATGTACAACTACTTAATTATCACACTAGATATAAATATAAAGAGTATCATTTATTCTACAGGATGAGCATGTCCTTAAAGGTTGTAACTAAAAGAACACGGAAAAGTTTACCAACGTTTTATAAAGAGCCTAACTTTTTAGCCATCATTTAATTTTCGATTACTCTCAGTGGTAGATTGGGGGAGGGGGCTGCAGCCATGAACACCAAATTGTGTAAATTAAAAAGTATACCATAATTTTACATTACATTCTAATTTATACGATTGCACTTACTGCTATCGAGCTTAACATATAGTTGCTCCTATAGTCAGTGCTTTTGATATATATATCAAATACGCCTTTTAAAAATATAAGATTTCTTTTAGTTCTCCAATTAACACTCTGTATAGTGATAATTTGTGGTTTTAAAATGGCTTGAAAAGGCAAGTTTTTGATTTAGTTGTGTTTGTGTTACTGGTAAAAATTGAGCTGTAATTACACTGGTTTACTTAATTTTTAGTAATTGCAATTTAAGAAATAAAATAATTCCGAAAGTACAATGACAAAAATTATGTATGTAAATTGTTTCTGAATAAATAACTAGTATACTTTAAACCCCTTTAGAACTTGGTTATTTTCTATAGAAATATAAATGTATTTTTACACATTTCAGGTTAGCAAAATAATAGTTTATGAAGCAAAATCATGCATTTCTTTCTCATTAATTTTTAGCATGTTCATTGTAATCATCTTAAATGTAAATATATCTAAATTCAATAGTATTTGAAGGATATCAGAGTAAAATATATGTATATTTATATAAAGCGGCCACACAAATAATAAATAATTGTGAAAAAAAAACAAAATTCAACACCGTCTGTTTTTCTTACTTTTTTTTTTTTCGAATATTAAGTAGTATGATTTTTGGAAATTGAACTTCTGTAAAATGAGCAAATGAGTCATTTACTATTTTTAACAAGTATTAAAAATTTATGCCATTTAAAATGACAAATTTTTAATTTCATTTAAATTCCCAGTTAAATGTTTTAGGTCTACAGTATATCATCAAGTTGCATTTGGTTGACTATATTCATATATCAATAGCGACCCCTTTTTACTAATAAACAGAAATCAGTTTGTTGCAAGGGCCCTATCAATATTTTAAGCCAGGGACCCCATGCAAGCTTGATCCACCTGTGATGACTGTGTGTGATGACTGTGTGTTTGGATCCGAGAGTATAACCGGAAATGTCATTAGTAGTAGAGAGCAACGGTAAAAACCAGCCAACAAAACTGTAATGTATGATGAAAACAGACTGTGCACTGAAGAAATCAATCCTATTATAGATACTCTTACTACTGAAATAAAAAGTTCCACAAAATGCTACTTGACAAACTGAAATTCATTGAAAAATTAACTTCAGTGTGGCTCAACTAGACATTCTCATACCAGAATCCATTGTTAAGTACCTTGTTTTCTGTTTGCAAATTTTACAAGAAATTTTTTTTCAAAAATCTATATTGTTGGTTCAAATGATCATAATTAAAGCATGTTACTTTTCATTTTAAAACCTTGAAAATATCTTTCGACTGAAACTAAGTTTGACAATGTATCCCATCGGGAGAGGAGGGGGGAGGGGGGAAATCTTTCGATTGATACCATACTTGGCAATGAACCCCGTGGGGGTAACTTGCCCATCAAGAGGGTGGGGAGTGATAATGATGTCATGAACACAAAAATTGTATCACAACTATTTTTCAATACGATTGAAACTGTTAGGTTTCATGATCATTGAGCCATAAACAACCTCTTTTATGCATACTTATGTTAAATTTTGTTCTATACTACCAAAAAAATATATAATTTCGCAGTTTTCACTTGATTTATAAAAGTTCTATCTAGTTCTAGATTTTTTAATAATAAACTGGATATAAAGTATCGTGAAAATCCATTAATATTTATGAAAGCTATCGTGTACATAAGAAATTGACCGCAAACAGAGGGACATCATTCTAAATATAGTCGAAACGTGTTCAAGAAGCACTAAAACATATATTGTCAAAATTTTTCATTAAAACAACACTTTCTTTTTACTATATTCTACAGAATGAAATACAATTGAAATAAAAATTAAATACTGTTATAAGGGAGGAGGTGGTTGAGGAAAATAAAGTGTTTTAAGAAAAATAATAAAGAGGAGAATATAGCGCTGCTCAGCATTAAGAAAAGTACATGGAATGAAAATTCACTAAACTCATTGCAGGGTTAGATTCAAATCTGTTACTTTCAAAACATGCATGACTGTATATGAAGAAAGTGTACAGTGTATGTTAAAATTCAAACCGTAGTAGTAGTGGTGGTGGTTGCCTGCTTCGAGCTCCTGAGCATATAACAACGTTCATAGAACGGTTTTGCGCTCCGCAACTATTCAAACCGTAACTTCTATTACTGAAATGTAAAGATACACAGAATGGTGCTGGACAAAATCATGATTTCATCGCAGCGTAACACATTTAAATCAACAAATTCTGTTACTTTTATTATAAGACATGCAATCGAAACTTCACATATCAGAGGAAAACTCAATACAATATTTTATATAGTACAAGTGATTTCTAATGCAATGTCAAACAAATAAATAATCCATTATATATGCAATATATGACAATACTACATTTTTACATGCAATTAATTTGTTATACTTTACAAAAACAGTTACTACCCTAGCTGATTTCAGAGATGCAGATATCTTTTAAGAGATTCCTAGCTAAAAAACACACTTAGAAAGTTCGCTGAGATATTATAAACAGCATAACTCATCTAGTGCTCATTTAGCCTTTTTGTGATACACAAACTCCTTGTAAAAGCATTATGTAAAATAAAAATACAATCATACACGTATATATGAAGGGTAGATAACATAAAAATAAAGGAAATAAATCTTAAAAGTCAATGCATAACCAACAATGATACGTTTTAGGCTTATGAAAAACCGGCAAGAAAGAGATGATATTTTAAGAAAAAAAGTGTTAAATGTTGTGAGATTAATGTTTAAGGCATAAGGTCAACATAATATATAATTAAATAAGAAAACTTACTTCAATTCTCTCCGAAAAAGCTTCATATCCATAGCATTCATAATAAAAAGCTTCATATCCATGCATAGCATTCAATGCAGGAATCTACCGAACCGTGTCAGGTCACGTGACTTGCTCGCCACAATTTATGATTTAACGCTCAAGCTTGGCTTTCTAGTCAGCCCTGATTTGGCGTTAAAGCGTTCGTGATTCACCGTTTTCGCCAAAGATCACCTGGCGGCCGTCCCGGGTTCTATACGCACCACCGATCTTGAATACGCCAGCCAGCCAATAATTTGTCGATAGCAGGGCGCCTGGAGCAGAGCTCCATATCCCTAGTCAGGTCTGCTTTTACAAAGTTTATTTTATCTTTGAATTTTGCAATGTGGGGTTTCCATGTTAGTCTGCTGTCAAGAGTGACACCGAGATATTTACATGTCCTCTCAAAGCAAACTGGCTGATTGTTAATTATGATTGGTTGGGGCGGGAAACGTTGATGTGAGAAAAAAACAGTTTGACATTTATTAGGGTTTATTTTGATGCGGTATTTCTCTAACCAGGGTTTGAGAGTGTCCATGTGATGTTGTAAGTATCGGTGCAAATAGTTGGTGTTGTGGTGTGTGGCAAGAATGGCAGTGTCGTCCGCATACAAACAAAGTATAGTGTTGTTGGTTCTAGGGATGTCGTTTATGTAAATGTTAAAAAGAATGGGATCAAGTTTACTGCCCTGAGGTACTCCAGACAAGATATGTTTGGTGTGTGAGTATGTCTGGTTCAGACGGAAATGAAAGGTTCTATCGATGAGGTAGGAGTATAACATATGGGTAAGAGAGTGTGGCATACGAAGCTGAATGAGTTTGTATATGAGTCCTATGAACCACACCCTATCGAAGGCCTTAGCGATGTCAATAAGTATACCTCCAACTGCTGATCGGTTTTGGAGTCCATCAGAGATGTACTCCAATCTTGAATACGCTTCCCTGTAATAGAGTTGTTTCAACCACGTGGCATTCCCTTGGCAACGGGTGCTGGTAGACATACAATCCATAGATGGCCCATTGGTATACATGTCGTACGTTGCGGCAGGAATATTTATTTAAACATTAAGTAATATTTATGTTATCTAAATATTTTCAGGATATAGATGATCGGCATAAAGCTCGATATGTTCTAAAAATTGCATCAATAGGAAACAAAGATCCGTATTCAATGCGTAAAAGTGTAAAACTTAATACGTATTCAATGCATAACACTTCCAAATTTCAAACACATACTTATTTTCGTTTCATATATCATTGACTAGCATTTTAAATAATAAGTGCAGTTGATATCATAGACGTTCATCATTACTTTAAAGAAGAAACAATTCTTAACTTCCTTTTAATAAATGGAGTGACAATAAAAAAGAGTAATAATTATTTGAAATAAAGTAATCTTCACATACTTTTAGTCATTTTTACTTACCCTGCAATGCATGGAAAGTATTGTAATCATGTTGAAAATCGCAACTCGAGTTTTCGACATATCTACACGTTTTGGGACCTCTAGAATACAAAAAAACTATTTTTAGCGTAACGCCTGTGTGTGCGTCTGTGGTTCAGTGTTGTTGTTGTTGAGACCCAGACCGTTCGACCTACCATAAAGGTGTAAGATAACCGTTTGGACGGCTGGGAAGTACCACCCAATTTAGACCGGAACCCAGTGGAGGAAGCATCCATAGGGACTGTACCCTCCTTCCCCTGCCACCAACCTCTCGGAAGGACTTACGGACCTACATGTTTAACGTGATCGTACTCCGCATGAACACGACGGCAGTTGTGGCAGCGTGCAAATCCAGCGCGCAAACCACCGGGCTACCGCCCCCGAAATGTGCCAACAGCACGCGGTGTTTTCAGGTGGTCACCCACCCAAGTACTAACCGCGCCCGATGCTGCTTGACTTCGGTGATCTAACGAGAACCGGTGTTTTCAGCACGGTAGGGCCGTTGGCTCCTGTGGTTCTGTGTGTCTATCTCTGCAATATTTGTATCTACTATAACTCAAAAACTAATTGATCAAATTTCATAAAATTTTATGGTTAAGCTACTTGTGGGTGACCAAAGTACTGATTAGATTTTGGTATGATTCGTGATAAAAATAACCTATCTTTTTTTGCAAAATGGCTCGCAAAAATTACCTGTATCCACTCTAGCTGGAAAACTAATAGACCAAATTTCACAAGATGTGGTAAATAAGTCACTTGTGGGTTACCCTGGTTCTGATTAGAGTTTGGTACAATTCAGGATAAAAAGAACCTGTCTTTTTTGCGAAAAAATGTCTGCATCCCCTCTTGCTGAAAAACTAATAGACCAAATTTCACAAAAGTTGGTCGATAAGTCACTTTTGGGTTATCCTGGTGCTGGGTGATTTTGGGTTACCCTGATGATTTTGGTATGATTCAGAATTTGGTATGGTTCTTTATTTCGCTACTCCACTTTTGAAAATAAGCCCAGTTACTAAATGAAAACGAAAATTGAATTGAAAATGCAAATTCAGTGTAATTTAAAATAATTATGGGTGTTATTTTGTGTGACGTGAATATGTACATTGTTTTACGTGAATATGAGACTGCAGGGAAAGTTTCAGATTTTTATATTTTCAATAAGTTCAGCTCTTTTGATGGCCGACAGCCACTTCTCTCGGCGCTCTTCACTAAGAAGTTTTCTAGATTCATCTCCTCTAATTAATGCAGCAAGGAATCTAAAAAATCTGATGTGGGCAGCACATGACTTTCCCTGCAAAATCAATTTCATATTTTCTTTATTTCTTTAATAATTCGTTAGATTGAGTTTTATTGCACCAAATAACACTAAATTTGCATTTTTAATTCAATTTTTGTTTTTATTTGGTAATTGGACATTTTACCGAAATCGGCGTAACAAAAATGCAAGAAATCTCAAATATCTTGAGAACGGTTAGATCTAAAGTATAATGGAGTGTGTTATATTCTTTTATCCTCGTCAAAAATTGCGTATAAAACAAAAATTCATTTGATATATTTGAGCATATATAGTCTTTTTTTTTTCAATTTTGGCGATTTTTGCGGGCCATTTCGTAAAAAAAGACGGGTTGTTATTCTCCGAATTGTACCAAAATCTAATCAGCACCAGAGTATCCCACAAGTAACTTATCTACCAATTTTTGTGAAATTGGGTCAATTAGTATTTTAGCTAGTGTGGATACAAGAAATTTTTGCGGGCCATTTCTTAAAAAAAGGCAGGTTGTTCTTTCCCGAATCGTATCAAAATCTAATCAGCACCAGGGTTGACCACAAGTGACTTATCTACCAAATTTTATGAAATTGAGTCGATTAGATGCTTTAGAGTAGAAATATATAACTTTTGCGGGCCATTTCGTAAAAAAAGGCAGGTTGTTCTTTTCCGAATCGTACCAAAATCTAATCAGTACTAGGGTCGACCATAAGTGACTTATCTACCAAATTTTATGAAATTGAGTCAATTTGTTGAATTAGAGTGGAAATATACAATTTTTGCGGGCCATTTCGTAAAAAAGGCAGGTTGTTCTTTTCCGAATCGTATCAAAATCTAATCAGCACCAGGGTGACCTATAAGTGACTTATGTACCACATTTTGTAAAATTTGATCAATTAGTTTTTTAGTTACATTGGATACAGACAATTTTTGAGGGCCATTTTGCAAAAAAAGGCGGGTTGGTTTATTCCGAATAGTACCCAAAACTAATCAGCACCAGGGTCACATACAAGTGACTTATCTACCAAATTTTATGAAATTCGGTCCATTAGTTTTTGAGTTAGAGTGGATACATACATTGCACAGACAGACAGACACACACACAGACGTCACGATAAAAATAGTTTTTTCGTATTCTAGAGATCTCGAAACGTGTAGATCCGTCGAAAACTCGAGTTGCGATTTTCGACATGATTCCAATACTTTCCCTATACATTGCCATGTATTGCAGGGAAAGTAAAAAGGATTTATTGTCTCTATCAGAACGATTTCCGAATATGAAATACCACAAAAGATAGGCATAATAACAAATATAAATTTTTATAACGCTATACACATGAGTATATTCACAAACTCAACAGAAAAACATGCAATGTATGCTTACCAGTAACGGTTGCTAAGTGGCAGCTTGGCGGCGTGACGTCAGCTGACACAGCTCTATACACGGTAATGTATAGGGAAAGTATTGGAATCATGCCGAAAATGGAAACTCGAGTTTTCAACGGATCTACGCGTTTTGAGACCTCTAGAATACGAAAAAAACTATTTTTAGCATGACGTCTGTCTGTGTGTCTGCCTATCTGTGCAGATTTTGTATCCACTCTTAACTAAAAAACTAATTGACCGAATTTTATAAAATTTGGTAGGTAAGTTAATTGTGGGCGAGTCTGGTGCTGATTAGTTTTGGGTACAATTTGGAATAAAAGAACCCGCCTTTTTTTTCAAAATGGCCCGCAAAAATCTAAAATAAAAACTACGTATGCTCAAATATATCCATTAAATGCTTGTTTTATACGTAGCTGTACGTGCAATGCTGTACGTGCCAAACAATGCCGTACGTGCCAACCGGGTCTGGGTGATACTAAATAGATGACAGCAATAGGCAAATGGCTAACAATCAGATAAGCCATTTTATCTGATGATATATTACTAACATAAAATGATTATTTAATGTTTTTGAATGTCCTGTTTTTTAAAAAAATATTTTAGTCACGTTTAAAACCGAAAGGGTTCCAGTATGTAATGATCGTAATAAGCATACCATATTTTATTCAAATTGTCCCATTCATTCAAGAAATATCACTCTCATAGATTCACATATACACAAAATCTGTTACAAAATTAAATAGAATACAATAATTAATATTCAGCATAATTTTTTTTATCATAATGCTGTGAAAAAAAAACACTGCTGAAAAAAAATTCCAGTAAACTTGCTTAGATTTGCTGCCACAGCCAAAATAGCTTATTGTAAAGTGATGCTGATTTATTTATCACAGCATCGTTACAACATACTTATTTAGCTACAAAAATAGTGTTCACAGTTGATAGTTAATAAAGTTGATTATTACTACAAAAAAATTAATAAATAAAAAATCCGACGGCAATACTTTTAAAACCTAGAAATTTAATCTTTTATACAATAGAGCATTTGAATTCTACATAATTTTAACAAAAGAAAAAAAAAAGAAACCACAGATAAATTGTTTCATGATATACTCTCTTAATGACCATTATACAAATTATAACAAAACCATTCATATATGAACAAAAGTAGGAATTTTTTGTGAACTAAACAGAATTTTACGTACAAATGTTAAAACAAATTGCTTGTTATCATTTTCAGTTTTTATTAATATCAATTACTTACCAACTAACAAACATTAAACAGTAAAATCTCACAAATAACATTTACTGCATTTACTTACGTATCTATAAGTGTAGTGTCGCACAATTTACAATGTTGCCAAAAGGCAAGAATTTGGCGATATTTCTCAAAAAATGGTAACCCTTACCCAAAAACAGCATATTTAGCTATATTTTACTTATATTATTGCCTGATATTAGCGTCTGGTGGAGACAAATTCAGAAATAATAAGTTTAACTCTTTAATGTGGATTAAAAATCGAATGCAATATAATAAAAGAAATATTATATATCACGCTTAGAAAATGAGCTTTGACAGATTTCCTTAACATTAAATCAGAAATTAGCCGAGCCGCTTCCAATTAGAGGAGGTTTGCTTATTTTTACGCGAAAATCCAATACTGAATTCTATAAAAAATAAATCTAATTATTTTAACAGCATCAAATCTAAAGCTCTTTTTGCTAAAAATTTTATCAATATATCCTGGGTTAAAGCTTACAATAATATCTTTTGTAACGAAATTGCTGACCATCATGCTAAAATTGCTACTGTTTCTAGTTCTTCTATCTGTATTCCCTACCCTTACTCCCTCCTTTCCAGATTTTATAAAAATTACATTCTCAATCTCTGACAGATTTTTGTATTACACTATATTTCTTCTAGGATTGGTAGTCCTGCGAGAATATTTTCCTTCATTCCCAAGGCCAATACTAATTTACATATTTATAATAAATATCGCGTCCATTTTCTAACTGGTCACGGTCCTTTTCTTGATTATTTACATTTTTTCAAAATTAAAACTACTTCAACTGTAATCGTAATAACTTTGGCGATGTTGATCATTATGTTTTTAAATGTCCCATTCCAAGTGAATTTCACCTCAGTAAACTTTCTAGTTCCAATAATTCCTTATGGTTTTCAAAATTCTGTTCAAATCCTGCATCAATAGAAAGAATTAACAAGAAAGATCAAACATGCTTAAAGCATTGATTATGAAACACTTTCCAACTTTAATGCAATTTTAATTAAACATCTCTAAAATGCAATACATTCCTCGGTAATATTTTAAAACTTATCACAATACTACATTAATTTATTATATTTGAAAACTTAAAACTTCATCTAAAAAAATCCAACTTCTTTCAAATGACGGCATTGAAATATAAATTGCCTGGTTTAAACATCTCTAAAAGGCGATACATTCTTCGGTAATATTTTTTAAATTATCATCATATTACAATAATTTATTATATTTGAAAACTTCATCGAAAACAACTAATGTTCATTCAAATGACGTCATAGAAAAAGTAACACGCCTGGCTCTCTCTATAAAAGCAGCATTTCATTCATAACATTTTCCCATTCATTTCATTCATCACAGTACTAAAATAATTTATTTTATTTAAAAACTTTAGACCATAGAGCTACAAGTAATTAAACTCTATGCTTAAAACTTCATCGAAAAAAATCGTCCTTCTCTCTGTAAAATCAATTAATATTTCATTCATATCAGCTATGCAGACTCCATGAGTTAAATAATTTTGCGTAAAAGAAATACAGCAATTCTTATACAACTCATCCTACATATTTTGCTATTTACATTTTACATAAGTGAAAAATAGGCTTCGTTGTAGAAATAATCAAATTTGGATGATCATTTAAACACAAATATATTGTAATTGCGTTGTTTCAATATGTAGATACACAGAATTTAAGCAAAAATAAAGTGGTTTTAGGACCGATACAACACTCAATATGAATTAAAAAGAACTTTTAAAATCACGATTTTGAGAAAAGATGGATGCCATATTTCATTTTGAAGTAGGTCACGTGATCTTTTCATATCATGATCACGTGATCGCTTCATATAAGAGGTGTAATTATTATTTTAATTTTTATTTAAAATACTACTGAATATATTTTGCTGAAATTTTTTTTATATGTTTTATGGAATAATTTGAATATTACTTAAAATTTTCGAAGCAATTTGTGAATTTTAAATCCGCTTAAAAAATGTTTGAAAAATTAGGTCCCATACGGTTCAATGCGTATTTCATTTTTTCAACCCGGGTTCAATCCAAAACTAATTGGGTGATATTATTCATTTATATTCCCATAGGTCCTACAGACCGTCTGAACAACATACTAAAATTTCATTTTGATTAAGTCATTTTTACGGCAGTTATCGTGCTAACGGACAGACAGACAGACTGACAGAATGAGCAAAATCATAAACACTTTTCAACTTTGTTGTAAAGTGTTAAAAACTGCATTCTTATTGCCACATAAATATCAGAAAAAGTAATTTAAGTTTTGAGTACCCTCTACTTCTTTTAATTAATACTGGTCAATAGAAAAATTTATATATAATTTATAATTGTTACCTTTACATTTATTGATCATGGAAAAACAAATGCTAACCTCTTCTTCATTTTGATCTTTCCTTTCTTTCTCTCATTATTTTATTAACACTTTAGAATGAAGCTGAAAAGTGTTTATGACTTTGTTCATTCTGTCTGTCTATCCGTTAGCACGATAACTGTCGAAAAAATGACTTTATCAAAATGAACTTTTAGTATGTTGTTCAGACGGTCTGTGGGACCTATAGGGATATAAATGAATAATATCACCCAATTAGGTTTGGATTGAACCCGGGTTGAAAAAATGAAATACATTGAACCCTATGAGACCTAATTTTTCAAACATTTTTTAAGCGGATTTAAAATTCACAAATTACTTCGAAAATTTTAGGAAATATTCAAATTATCCCATAAAATATATAAAAAGAATTTCAGCAAAATATATTCAGTAGTTTTTTAATTAAAAATTAAAATAGTAATTACATCTTTTATATGAAGCGGTCACGTGACCACTATATGAAAAGATCTCGTGACCCACTTCAAAATAAAATATGGCAGCCATCTTGTGTCAAATCGTGATTTTTAAAGTTCTTTCTAATTCATATTTAGTGTTGTATCCGTCCTAAAACCGCTTTATTTTTGCTTAAATTCTGTCCATCTACATACTGAAGTAACGCTATTACAATATATTTGAGTTTAAAGGATCTTCCAACTTTGATTATTTCTACAACGAAGCCTATTTTTCACTTATGGAAAATGCAAAAACCAAAAGATGTTGAATGAGTTGTACAAGAATTGCTATTTCTTTAACGCAAAATTATTTAGCTCATGGAGTCTGCAATATAGCTGATATGAATGAAATATCAATTGATTTTACTGAGAGAAGGACGATTTTTTCGATGAAATTTTAAGCATAGAGTTTTATTACTTGTATCTCCATGGTCTTATGTTTTTAAATAAAATAAATTATTATACTATTGTGATGAATGAAATTAATGGAAAAATGTTATCAATGAAGTGCTGCTTTTTTAGAGAAAGCCAGGCTTGTTATATTTCGATGACGTCATTTGAATAAATTTCATTAGTTTTCGATGAAGTTTTCAAATATAATAAATTATTGTTGTATTATAATAATTTTAAAAATATTACCAAGGAATGTATCGCATTTTAGAGATGTTTAAACCAGGCAATTTATATTTCAATGCCGTCATTTGAATGAAGTTCAATTTTTTCGATCAAGTTTTAAGTTTTCAAATATAATAAATGAATGTAGTATTGCGATAATTTTAAAAATATTACCGAGGAATGCATCGCATTTTAGAGATGTTTAAATAAAATTGCATTGAAGCTGGAAAGTGTTTCATAATCAATGCTTTATGCATGATTGATCTTTCTTGTTTTGATTGTACAGGGTGGCCATAAAATAACTTTCCCTGTTTGGAGGCGTCTGCAGCTAAAACTAATGAACGAAATGAAACCAAATTTCAAATTCAGACTGTGGAAGGCATGGGGAGATGAATTCCGCAAAAAAAAAAAAAAAAAAAATAGTACCAAAAGTCGCCGATAGGGGAGATTTTGGCGTTGTCGGAACCGAAAACAATAAATCGTCGGAACCGATAAATTTATGAAGATTATTTTCTGTGAGTTTCATAAATTCATTCATAACTGTATGGTGTGTTTATTTTTTATTACTAAAACATTATTGAAATTCTGCAAACTCTATTTTGCGTGTGTTGTAATTATTCACTCGTTTTCGGTTCCGACAACGCCAAAATTTCCCCTATCGGCGACTTTTGGTACTATTTTTTTGCAGAATTTATCCCCCCATGCCTTCCAGAGTCTGTATTTGAAATTTGGTTTCATTTCGTTCATTAGTTTTAACTGCAGACGCCTATAAACAGGGAAAGTTATTTTATGGCCACCCTGTATTCTAAATTTTTCTTCCTAAATTTTAATTCTAAATTCCTTAAATTTTTAATTCTGCTTTCCATGTGCCAAAATTTTTCTAACTTTTACTTTTATTATTCGATAATCTCTGCTTTAAAATTCACAATAATCCATTTTCCGATTTTGCAAATTGGATGTTCGTATCAAGCTTGCAATCATGGAAAACTGTTTGTATAACCCCAATATATTTCTTCAGCTGTTCTTTTATTTAGACCTTGTTATATTTTATTTAGACTTTTTTTTAGACCTTGTTAATGTTGGTCTGGAGGGAATGGGAGACCCGGAGTGCTTCCCGAGTACTGGAGGGAGGTATACTTCCCGGCAGTGAGACAAGTTACTCTAAACCAAGGGTGCACAGACCGCCGGGTGCTTGCAGCCCTCGCTTGGCTTGCTGACGGCCAGCCTTACTATGTATTATTTTAACTTTAACAAGTCACACGATAGGTCATTTTTAAAAATTGCACATGCGCACAGCAAGGTAGCTGTGGTGACAGGAGTGACCGGACAGAGACAGAGACAACCGTTATCATTCAGTTGTCAATGCTTGAGCCATCCTCATGGTTTTACGTTGCATTGTATTTTTTGGTGTGTTTGAATTGCTGGCGATAGAGACAAATTACTGTTATTTAATGTATTTCGGTCAACCTTGTAAACATCTATTGCCTATCTACTTACGATAATCAGCTAGTAATAATGTTAACAAATTTTATAATTCGTCTATTTGTCATATGAGTATTTTGTTTTTGTAGGTGTGGTGTGGTTGCTTCAATTAATTATCAATGTGGTTGCTTCAATTAATGTGTATGTGTTCTTGTGTGTATGCATATGTGGTTGTTTGTGTAAGTGCATATTTGTATATGTATTTGCATGTAAAATTCGGGTAAGATAACTTATGAACGCATGTAGGTACCGGCATGATATTTCATATGTGGATATATTATGTAAAATAATTGAAGGAGTTGGTATTTGTTTCGTATAAATTCCACGATTAAAATACAAAATTTTAGAAGTTTATATATATATATATATATATATATATATATATATACATATACATATATATATATATACATACATATATATACACATATATATATATATATACACATATATAAATATACATACATGTATATACATATATATACATATATATATATACATATATATATATACCGGGGGTCAGAATTAAAACACCCCTATTTTGAACTCTCTATACATCGAACTACTCAGTTGTTGTTGTTGAAACCCAGACCGTCCGACCTACCAGAAAGGTGTAAGGTAACTGTTCGAACTACTCAGTGTAAAGGCTCCAAAATTGTTGAACCTACTATTCAAGACATGGGGAAAGGGATTAGGCGAAAAAAAGAATTAGTTCCAGAAACACCGATAGGTGGCGCTGTACAACAAAAAATACACATTTGTAACACATTTTATTCGAACGTACCAAACATTCATATCACAAGGACCTTATCGATGCAGGGAATGCTGCTCAATATGGTTCCCTTCTTCAAGATGTAAAATCTGCAGCCTGTGGACAGCATGTTCAACCGCGGATCGTAATTGGTTGATTGAGATGCTTCTCACATGCAGAGTGATACTGTCTTTCAAATCTGCCAAGGTTACCAGACGTTCTCGATAAACAAGACTTTTTAAGTATCCTCATAGCCAAAAATCACAGGGATTAAGATCTGGAGAACGAAATGGTCAGGTTGTCCGAAATGCACGACTAATTACTCTACCATTAGTAAAATGTTGCCGAAGAAACTGCTGTACACAGAGTCCAATGTGTGGAGGCGCTCCATCTTGCATAAAGGTAATTGAATCAGGACATTGGTGCTGTTGCAGTTGGGGTACAACAAAATTTTCGAGCATGTTTTTGTACCTCCTGGCCGTCACGGTGCATGTCACAGGGCCATTGGGAGTAGCCTCTTCAAAAAAGAAAGGTCCAAGAATGAATGTGGCTGTGAATCCACACCAGACTGTAGCTTTCAGTGAGTGAAGTGGAATCTCTTGGAAGGTACGAGGGTTTTCCGTGTCCCAAATGCGACAGTTATGGGTGTTGACTGTTCCACTTAGATGGAAAGCCAAGCCAAGACGCTTCATTTCGGGCTACCTTGGGACCGAAGGTCCCTTACGCCCACATCGAACATAAGAATGTCCACTGTGAGTGATGATGAAAAATAGCAATATGCACTCAGCATTAGATGGGTGCTTTGAAGAGTCCAGTGGCGACTGAGTCTTAGATGGAAATGAGCTTCATCGCTCCATAGAATCTGCCATGGCCACGATGCATCCACTTCAACTCTAGCCAGAAATGTCAATATAAAGGTCAGTCGCTTCTCCCTGTCGATGGTCAGCAAGTGGTGATTGTGACTAATTTTGTACTGGAAAAAATGCACTATGTTTCTCAGTACGTTTCGCACTGTGCTGTAGGGAACACCCAAGTGTCGTGACACTCCACGTGCACTACTACAACCTATAACATTATCCATTGATTGTTCAACAATAGCGGTGGCAACATCGTCAACGACATCTGAACGAGTCGATTTGCGTCCCCGACCCGGCTGAACTCCAAGATGTCCAGTTTTCTCGAATCGAGAGATCATTCTCCTGAGAGCTTGTGGAAGTAATGGTTCTTTGCGCAAATTCTTAAGTCGACGAAACTCTCGAAGTGCAGCTGGAGCTGCAGCATGTCCTTTGTTTTCATAAAGCAGCTTCACAAGCAAAGCGCGTTCTGGCAGTGTGACAGCCATCGCTGATAAGAATGAAAATTTCCCAGTTGTATCCCCTTTTATGCTCAGAACATAGTAGCTGCAAACCAAGGGTTTATGCAAATTTTTGTTCTTACAGTGCGAAATTGCAGTTACAATGACAGTTTAAGTTTCTTCACTTTTTAAGACTTTACAACATAGTTGAAAAGTGTTTATGACTTTGTTCATTCTGTCTGTCTGTCCGTCCGTTAACACAATAACTGCCGTAAAAACGACTTTATTAAAATGAAATTTTAGTATGTTTTTCAGACGGTCTGTGGACCTATGGGAATATAAATAATATCACCCAATTAGTTTTTTATTGAATCCGGGTTGAAAAAATGAAATACATTGAACCCTATGGGACCTAATTTTTCAAACATTTTTTAAGCAAATGTAAAATTTACAAATTGCTTCGAAATTTTTAGGAAATATTCACATTATCCCATAAAATATATAAAAAAAAATTCAGTAAAATATGTTAGTAGTTTTTTAATTAAAAATTATTTAATATAGGGAGAAAAATAAATTCAATTAAATTCTGACTATTGGGATATCCACCAGAAAGAAAAAAGATATATATTCTATAATAAATATCTTTCCAAGAGTTTAATTATTTTGTATATGAGAGAGACTTCACATTTTAAAATAAATTTAGTAGATAATAATTTTTCAAATTTTTTTTTAATTTTATATAACTCTTCATGATTATTAATTATCATATATTATTCGTTTCCATACCATTGAATTTTGTTGATTTTCTATAACTTGATAACTCGTGTTTTGTATTTTTCTCCATTTGATTGATGATTTGCTGTTTTATATTTTATTCTGTGGGTGTTTTAGAAAGTTAGGTTTATCGTGTTGCAGCTTCTTACTTTTTGTTCATTAGATTTTCAAACTACTATTATTAACACTTTACAACAAAGTTGAAAAGTGTTTATGACTTTGTTCATTCTGTCTGTCCGTTAGCACAGACATTTATTATATAATTATATATTAATAATTATAATAATAATATAATAATATGACATTTATTATATAATTATATATTAATAATTATAATAATAATATAATATAATAATAATTATATATAATTAATTATAAATATAAAAGTTAGCATAGTCAGTTTCTGCTGCCGTAAAAATGACTTTATCAAAATGAAATTTTAGTATGTTTTTCAGACGGTCTGTGGGACCTATGGGAATATAAATAACTAATATCACCCAATTAGTTTTTTATTGAACCCGGGTTGAAAAAATGAAATACATTGAACCCTACGGGACCTAATTTTTCAAACATTTTTTAAGTAAATTTAAAATTCACGAATTGCTTCGAAATTTTTAGGAAGTATTCATATTATCCCATAGAATATATAAAAAAAAATTCAGTAAAATATGTTAAGTAGTTTTTTAATTAAAAATTATTAAATATAGGGAAAAAAACAAATTCAATTAAATTCTGACTTTGGGATATCCTCCAGAAAGAAAAGAGATATATTATATAATAAATACCATCAAGAGATATATTATATAATTTAATCATTTTGCATATGAGAGAGGCTTTACATTTTAAAATAAATTTGGTAGATAACAATTTTTCATTTTTTTTTTAATTTTATATAACTCTTCATGATATACTTATTTGATGGCATGTTTAATGCACTTTCCTACGTCCTAGAGAGTTAAAATTTGGTACACAGCTTAAATTTGTTGAACATTTTATTCGACAAAAATTTGATGGATCTTTAAATATAGATTATACATTTTTTTCGAAATGGCTTGAAAATAATCCCCGTTCACTTCTATAAATCATTGTTGTAATATTGTTAAAAATTCTGATGTGGACAGCACATGTCTTTCCCTGCAGACTCATATTCGTTCTCTTTATTTCTTCAATAATAATTTGAGTTTATCTGCACAAAATAACAACCATAAGTATTTTAAATGACATTGAATTTACACGTTAAACTTAAATTTGTTTCTCATTTGATAGCTGGACTTATTGTCAAAAGTGGCGTAGCGAAAACGCGAAAAAACTAGAATATCTCAAGAACGGCTAGTCCTAGAGTAATGGGGTTAGTCTTATTCTTTTTGTTGTCAAAAATCACGTATAAAATAGGAATTTAATTGATATAATCGAGCACACGTAGTCTTTTATTTTTATATATAACGATTTTTGCGGGCCATTTCGCAAAAATAGCCAGTTCCTTTTTCCCGAATCATACTAGAATAACCTACAAATGACTTATATACAAAATTTTGTTAAATTTGGTATGTAAATCACTTGTAGGTTATTGAAATATTATACATTTTGTTAAATTTGTTCCATTAGTTTTTAGCTAGAGTGGATAAAGGCAATTTCTGCGGCCATTTCGCAAAGAAGGCAGATTCTTTTATTACGAATCGTACTATAATCTAATGAACATCAGTACTTCCCACAAGAAACATACCTACCAAATTGTATGAAATTCGGTCCATTAGTTTTTTAATTAGAGTGGATGTAATATCCTCACAGACACACAGAAACATACAGATACACCCTTACACACACAGACGTCTTCCTAAAAATAGTATTTTCGTGTTCTAGAAGTCCCAAAACGTGTAGATCCTTTGAAAATTCGAGTTCCGATCTTTGGCACGATTCCAATACTTTGAGTACATACACACATATATTATCTGTGTATCTAAATTCCGTGCCTATGCAATTACAATAGTTGTGATTTAAAATGATCCCTAAACTTTTATTATTTCTTCAACGAAGCCTAATTTTAACATATGCAGAATGCAAAAATCTCAAGCGATTGTAAGATGACTTACATAAGAATTGCTGAATTTTTTTCACACAAAATTATTTAGCTCTGGAGTCTGGAATACAAGTTATATGAATGAAATATTCATTGATTTTGCATAAAGAATCAGATGATTTATATTTCTATACAGTTTTAAATATTTAAGTATAATAAATTTCTGTAGTACTGTGATAATGTAAAAGATATCACCACTGAATGTATCACATTTCAGAAATTTTTAAATGAAATTACATTTCAGTTGGAAAGTGTTTCTTAATCAATGCTTATGCATGATTGATCTTTCTTGTTATATATATACATATATATATATATATATATATACATATATATACATATATACACATATATATATACATACATATATATATATACATATATATATATATACATATATATATATATATATATACATATATATATATAATGATTTAAGGTGAGAATTTACAAAGTAGAATTTTAGAAACAAACAAAGAACCATTTGGAAACGAAGTTCTGCACTTTTAAAATAGAAAATGTTTAGCAATTAATAGAAGTCTGTTTACTGTAACGATTTGGTCAAATATTACTATATCTTGTTAACAAAATGTTATCTATAGATATAATTTATATTTCAGGATAAAAAAAAATACTGAAAATTAATTAAAAATAATTTGCAATGACAATTTGAAAAAGAAAGCTAAAACAGTCGTAACAAAATTTGAAAATAAATGTGTAAGAAAAGAAAGTGTTGCAGAATTTTAATCCACGCATTTTAAAACTGTATATTTTAGAGATTTAAAACTACGTAGATTAAGATTCTTAAAAAAGAAAGTTGTGTATAACAATGAACAAACTACCACAATGGCACACTTTTACAATTTTCTGGAACTGTTACAATGCACCGTTCTAGCGCGAACGTGCCAAATGTGGCTCTCATTTGTAGCAGTGAAGAGACACATACTGGCCATGCTTTTCAGATCACCAAACAATGGGAAGGCTACCTCTAGTGATTCTAGCTCTTTGTGCATAACTCTGCTAACAGTACCGCTCTCTAGTGCACATTGTGTAAACTAAAAACTCTAAATTTTCACTGCTTTTTTTTCCAATTGTCATGCGCTGTTTTAATATAAATGTTTTAGTTTGAAAATAACATCTCATTCAATATTAACGCGTTTCATTTGTATTGAAAGTAAATTAAAAAAATGCAAGACGTGCTAATTATCTTTTTCATCTATGAGAATTTTAATAGAATTATAGCACCTGTACATTAATTTTAAAATACGGACGTATAAATTTCAGAATATTAATGCATGAAAATATAACATTATCTATAATATATTTTTAGATTTTATTTTCTTAATTGATATTTTCCTGCAGTGAAGTTCTAATCCACTTCACAAAAATAAGCAGAATATGCATATTGTTAAGCGCATAAAACAAATTGTAATAATTACACATTTAAAATTTATTTTATGTTCTTAACAATGCTATAGAAAGTTTACTTTTAAGTTTGTATTTTTGAGGATGTTTCAAATATACACTGTTAAAATCCTTACCTTTAACTTGAAACACTGCAAAATTATCTTTACCTTGAAATAATGCAAATCTTTTAATATTTGAACTCCTTAGTGTCCAAATCTGTATCTATTATCAGAAAACTCGAATTCTAATAACTCAGTTTAAAATGTATTTATAAAAGGTAGCACTCTGCAATTAATAGGATATTAATTTTAAAATGCAATCTATATTTCAATCTATGCACTGTTTTTAAGAATGTATTAATCACAAGCAAATAGAGGGAAATGTTATAAGAAACAAAAAATTGTAAGTTGTTATCTATATAAATAAAATTGAAAATCTGCCTGTGTGAACTGCCTGCGGGATTCCTTTTACCTTCAATTTTAAATTGTTTTCTGTCACTGACATACCCCGATTTACAACCAGGAACAAAACATGCACTAGAAACCATATTTTGAGAAAATAACAGTACAGATAATAACGGAATAAATAAAAATTAAATAAACTTCTAATCAACCTAATGCTATTTGAATGGAACAACCATAACTGTGCTAACAGCAGCGCTACTAAACTAGAAGCTTCCTTTCTACAAATCAATTATCCCTTTTCTCCGGAGCAACCTATTTCGTTTCCCCTCCTTCCTTTTAGCCTTCATGATGGAAACCAAAGGAATTTTCGCCTTTTTAAAACACCTGGGTCTTTTTGATTTCTCAATGAGAAGTATTGGAATTCTGTGAGTACCAGTTGCATTTGCACAGGCCATCAGCATCATTCTCGTGGGTCTAGTTCGTTCCATTCAAGAGAAAAGATACTTTGGGTAATGGTAATAGTTTTGTATCTTGACGCCTAACAATTCGCCAAGTCATTTATCTACTATAAGAATAACCTTTTCTCCGTCCATAACACTTATCTAAATTTTGGCGACTAATTTGGCAGAATATAGCTAAAAATTGGCACCTTTTTTTCATGCTGCCAAGTTGACAAAAATGTCACAAATTTATACAAATGGTGCTAAATTAATGAAAACTGCGACTAATTGATGAAAATTCAATATCTTGGAAAGAATATAAAAATCTATACAAATAACTTATTCCACAGTCTGTAACGCTTGGTGAAATTTCGACGACAAACATTGCGGAATTTCACTAACTTCGCGATTTTTTAATATTGCAAAATTGACTAAAATGTTGCCAAACTGATAAAATTCTTGCTAAATTACTAAAACTGATGCTAAATCAATGAATATGATGACTAATTAATGAATATTCAATATCTTGAAATAGAAATTAAATGACACTAAATGGGAGGTAATGTTTTGCAAATTTTGAATTCCATCATATGACAAGCATACCTTCCAGTATTGAAAAAATGTTCTCTTTGTTTGTCTGTAACGCTTGGCAAATAATCTAGCGAAATATCGCCAACTTGGTGCTATTTCGCTCCAGGGTGATGAAAATATCATCAAAATTGCAGAAATGATGCTAAGTTAACGAAAATGCCGCCAAATTGATGAATCAATTATTTAAATATATTTCAAGAATGATTCTATTGCTTAATGAGGATGCTATCAATATTAATAATTGTCAAAGTAGAGTTGCGTGAAATATAAGTTAATTACGAACTTCGAAATAGTTGGGGTCTTCTGAACATTCGATTGTGTTAAAAAACAATAGGCTTCCAGTATTCAATGATTGTAATTTTTGTACCAAATTTCGTTCAAATCGCTCTATTCGTTCGTGAAATATGGTCTCCCTCCACAGACTGACGGACACACACACACCACCTCAAAAACGTTCGATTCGTGTTCAATGATGATCGAAATGTACTTTCATATCAAAAACTCCAGTGCGCATTTTTGATACCATCAAAATACTTTCCTTTTACATTATGCTATGTATATAAGGAAAGTAATAAGACATTAAAATGCATAAAAAATGGTTTCAGAAGACTGGTATGGAGATTTCTAAAAAAGAGGAAACTGGTGGCTTACTTGAGCTAACAGTAAATTTGGAAATGAGTTATTCTGAGTTTGAAAACTGCATATCTGTCGATGATAATGTGATGACTTCTGGCATAGTACACCCAATTCAAGAAGATTATGTTACTGAAATATAAGCTAAATAAAATAATGATGCAGATGATGATTGCAATGAAGATGAGGAATTTTAAACAGAATTCCCAACATACTGTATGACTTTGGACTGAGCAGAAAAACAATTTTTTTTTTTAAATGAGAGGTGCAAGTGACTTTTTTTGTGTGACAAATCTTAGCTGACAAAAAATATAATGAAATAGACAATGAAACAAAACAAATTAATACTTAAGAGTGCTAACACATCATTATTATTAATCGATTTAAATAAATTAAAGACGAGATCCTTAGATTTAAAAGTCAATAAACATCCTATAGAAATAGACATAAATTAAAAGTCAGAGTGCTTATGGGCATCATTACCTTTCCTCAGTGGCATTATATGAAAATCACACCAACAAGCCTAAATACCATCCTTTCTTTTGATTAGTTGTAATAACCCCGGTTCAATTTTAATGTATGACTCCCTGTGATTTATTTATACTGTTTTTCTATCTGTAATTTTGATTCTGTGCATATGTTAAGTTATGCCTGGCGATTCGTTCTCAATTCCATGTGCATCAAACCTTTACAATATTACCTCTAATTTTTTTAAATTAAAATTAATTGCTTATAATATACATACTATGTTTGATATAAAACTTCATAATTTGTCCTAATTTTGCATTATAAATGTTTTAAATTTAAATTTCTTGCTCAAGTTTTCATGTTGTTGCATTATGGTGTTTGTTGTAATGATGCCGATTTGTAATATGCAATTTTTGCCTACCAATGTAGATGGTATTTAGGCTTGTTGGTGCAATTTTCATATAATGCCACTGAGGAAGGGTATATAATGATGCCCAAAAGTGCTCTGGCTTTTAATTTCTGTGTACATCTATAGGATGTTTATTAAATGACTTTTAAATCTAAGGATTTAGTCTTTAATTTATTTAAATTAAAACAAATAAGCCTTTTTCTTCTGTATCAAATATTTATATATATAATTTTTTGGGTCATGCATTGACAGGTTCTGCTTAAATTTTAACTTTTCAATACAATTAGAATTTTTAATAGGTTAATTCCAAAAAAAAATTTAAACATTTTTAAATCAAAGTGCTTAAAACACTCGTCTACTCAGAATATCGAAATCATCCAAATCTCGAGAGGGAAATTTCTCATCCTCACTTGATGGTACCATTGGGAGTTCTAGGCTATCATGTTTGTGACAAACTCAATCCCATATGTGACAATAATGAAATGTCATATTTTTCTAATTGGTATTTGCAAAATCAACTGATAAATACTATTCACGTATGAGTAATAAATATCACTATCTGACAACATTGCAAGATGTATCTCTTTCATCAGGCAATGCTGTAGAAGGGGAAGTAATGGTTGATTCTTACAAGTTCATTAGGAGCATTGTTCTGCCACATCTCATGACAAAGGTCTGATTGATGGCATAGGTAGTTCAGAAAAGTCACGAAGGCATGCAAAAGTTATAAAGCAAAGAGAAATAGTTGAAAAAGCCACAGATTTTGCCGCTGTTACTGCTAAATTTATGCCTACCATCAGATGTAGATGATCTATTGGAAGTTGACATTACTGTGGGGATATTCATTTTGTCAGAATTTGCAGGGTATGAAATATCGAGCAATAAAGTTTTATATGTTGAGCAATACCAACTGAACAGCACTGATATATTGCAAATACTGCCAATGTCTATAATTTTAAATGAACTTGTCATATTTAGTGAATCTGTTGTTGCACATGAGAAGGTATAATAAATATTATAAGTCTATAGAATGTTTCACAATTTATTAAAAATAAAAGAAACCTATTTAATAATTAATATGTATTAATTAATAAAGGACAATATTTAATATGTTTTATTTAATAAAGGAAAACCTATTTAATATGTATTTTGTAAAGCAGTTTTATTTCAGTTACAATTACCAGTAGTATTTGTTTCTGAATTAACCATTTATATTATATAAATAAAATGCAGCAATATATTTAAATTATGCATAAAATTTATACTCTGTCACATATGTGATCACCATGTCAAAAATACGAAGGCTCATTTAAATTGTGTGGAAAAAGAGCTTTATGAGTATAAAAATTTTTTTACCATAATTTCAGATTTTGTTTCAACTATATAAGAGATGGGAAAAAAACTTAGCTTTGAAATAATTGTACATTTGCTGCAGAAATAAATTTGAAAAGTGTTATGTTTAATATGCACTTACAAATGCTGAACTAAAGAGGTATTCCAAGTAAATGACTTCTGACATATTTTACATACAAATAGTTTTCCACCACTATGTTCAGTATTTGTAAACAAATGTCAATCTAAACTCATTCTTCTAGGAAATGATTTCACACCAGTATGTGTAAGCACATTCTGTACTAAACTTTTTTTATGAGTAAATGATTTCTAACATACTTCACATAAAAACGATTTCTAACCAGTATGTACAAACAAATGTTGTTCTAAACTTGCTTTCCGAGTAAATGATTTCTGACATATTTCACATACAAATAGTTTCTCACCAGTGTGTGTAAGCAAGTGACGGTCTAAACTTGCTTTCTGAGTAAATGATTTCCAACATATTTCGCATACAATTGATTTCACACCAGTATGTGTTTGACAATGTCGTTTTAAGTTTATTTTCTGAGTAAATGCTTTCTGGCATATTTCACATGCAAATGGTTTCTCACCAGTATGTGTTTGAGAATGTCGTTTTAAGTTTATTTTCTGAGTAAATGCTTTCTGGCATATTTCACATGCAAATGGTTTCTCACCAGTATGTGTGAGTAAATGTTTCTCTAAACCAGCTTTTTCAATAAAAGACTTTTGACATATTTCACATACAAAAGATTTCTCACCAGCATGTGTAAGTAAATGTCGTTTTAATCGTTTGTTCTGAAAAAATGATTTCTGACATATTTTGCATACAAAAGTTTTCTCTTCAGTATGTGTAAGAAAATGGTGATTTAAATTTATTTTCCGAGTAAATGATTTATGACATATTTCACATACAAATGGCTTCTCACCGGTATGGATAAACAAATGTTGCCCTAAGCTTGCTTTATAAGTAAATGATTTCTGACATATTTCACATGCAAATGGTGTCTCACCAGTATGTGTGAGTAAATGTCTTTTTAAACCAGCTTTGTCAGTAAATGCCTTCAGACATATTTCACATACAATTGATTTCTCACCAGCATGTGTAAGCAAATGTCGTTCTAATTGTTTTTTCCGAATAAATGATTTCTGACATATTTTGCACACAAAAGTTTTCTCTTCAGTATGTGTAAGAAAATGATGATCTAAATTTATTTTCCGAGTAAAAGATTTCTGACATAATTTGCATACAAATGGTTTCTCACAAGTATGTGTAAGCAAGTGTCGTTTTAAACTAAGTTTCTGAGTAAATGCTTTTTGACATACTTCACATATAAATGATTTTTCACCAGTATGCGTAAGCAAATGTTGTTCTAAACTTATTTTCTGTGTAAATGCTTTTTGACACATTTTGCATACAAATGATTTGTTACCAGTATTTAAGCAAATGTCAAACACAATTTGTTACTGAAAAAGTAATGTTTTACATATTTCACATGGAACTGGTTTGTCACCTGTATTTGTATAAGCAACTGTTGATTGAAAATTTTCTCAGCAAATAACTTCTGATATATTTTACATACAAATGGCTTCTCACCATACAAATATTGATTCAATTTTATTTAAGCTTAAGCAGATATTTGCGTACAGCGCATCAAGGGATTTTAGAACCCACCTAAACGGATTATCCACATTCTGACGATTTATCACGTTAGCCACTACTGCATTTAGCTTCTCGAAATTCTCCGCAAGTTCCGATTGTTTTTGTCTATTTTCACTTTCATCCGTCCTTGCTTTCTCCGTTTTTTGTTGTATTCTGCACACTGTATAAAATTCTAATTTTTGATTTATAATTTTTTTTGCTTCACAATAGGAGATATTATTAGCTTTTATAGCTGTTTGTATTTCTATTTGTTTTCTTATTTCCTGACATTGTTTACTTGTAGCAGTGTGCTTTCCCCCGCACCGAAAGCATTTTGGTTGTTCTGCTAATCACATTGCAACTTCGTGATTTCCTCCACATATATAACATGTTGTGGTTTCACTTCTACACTCATGTTTGTAATGGTTGCATTTTAGGCATATTTTTGGGTTTTCTACATATGGGAAAACTTTGTATATCGAATATCCAATGTTCACGTTGATTCTGTTTGTTTTACCTAGTTCACGTAATAAAATAATTTGTATTTTCTCTGTACTTTTAGTGAACCAAGTCAATTCACTCCTAATTTATCTCGTGTTCCTCGAGTTCTTTAGTAATTTCCTCTAGATTCACTTCTGGGTGTATATCTAATAGAGTCTCCAATTATTCTCGCACATATAGCAGATTACGGTTAGAAATTCTTTACATATAGGTACACCACAAAACTTTTTCTTTTCAAAGACAACGCTTTCGCCTGATCACAGATATAGAATTCTGTGCGTTTAATTTAACAACCATTTCATATTGCTGTGTGCTATGTGTTTAACAACCACAGCCCCGTTGCCATTCCTTGTTACGGATATATTACTTATCACAGAATACTATATTCCGAAAGTTCACTCCCATAGGACCCTATGGCAACATTTTTAACATGGGATGTCGCATAGACACTAGAGCTCCTGAGTTGGACCAACTGAACTACGATGCGTCTGCCAGATTTGGCGCGCTATCGCTCGCTTGGCGATTTTTTTTTAAATGGGAGGAGAACAAAATGTTGAGGACTGTACTTTTATAATTTTTGAAACTATAGAAAGGATCAGGATTTAAAAATACATTAATCTGCATAAATATATTCATTAGTTCAAGAATATTTAAATAAACATAGTTATATATTTAATTCAAATAATCATAAAATAGATTAAAAAATACACACATTGCATTGTCTCACTATAAAACATAATGCACAAAAAATTACAAGCTAACATACTCAAAAGACTGAAATATTATATAATATTTTCAGTCTAAAAAGTATACTAGCGTGTTGATCGTTAATTACTTGATCCTTAATTTATTCTGGGATACTGATAATAGACTTTTTTTTTAAATATAAAAATATTCATATAGTAAATATCAAATTTACATAAATGCACTATCGAAGTTGTGGAACTCAATCATTAATTACCCGAGGGGGGGGGGGAATTTTCCACCATAAGGCACTTAATAAAAATTTTACATAAATATATACACATACTATATCACATTCAACTAAGAAAAAGCTATCCAAATATCAATTATTTCACATTTTATAAAAATTCGGAAAATATTTTTTAACTAATTATACCACTACCTCTTAAAATTTAGTCTAATCCGGCAGTAATAACACAGCACTAATATACTTATATGAACACGTGTATACTTATATGAACACGTGTATACTTATGAACACGTGTATACTTATAATGAACACGTATGTAGAATGGTGATAACTAAAATTATTTCAATTTTAATAAACATAAATTACATACCCTGTAACGCAACCAGTTTTCTTTTATCAATCCATTTCTATGAAATGATCTAAACACTTAACAAATAATCCTTTTTCACGTTACTCAAACCACGCTAGTCTGTTGTTCTAAGTTTTCGCCGAGCGAAATAGGGTTATAACATTGAAAATCGTCTTGGAACCAAACCAGACTATCGCCAAGCGCTCGGAACAAACTAGACCATCGCCAAGAGCGCGCCAACCCAATGTTTGGTCTATCTCTAATGGCCGCCGCGAAAACGAAACTATCGAGAGTGACAGGTCTGTATAGTAGTTTGTGTTACTTATATCACTGTCAATAGATGAGTTTCATGTGACGTCACGTTCGCGATTCCACTGCACGGCATCCATGTTTGTTGTCAAATATTAGTTTGCATACTATAGATGATTTTTAGAAATTTGCAATCATTTAGTGCATAATTTTAGTAGGATATATCAAGATTTCTCTTAAGATTATTTAGCACTAGCCGCCTTTGGCGACCAGCCCGTTCGCAACCCTTGAAAATGCTGATCGTGGCAAATTCCAACCGTGGCAAACTCGTTGGCGCGACCTACCAGAAAGGTGTAAGGTAACTGGTTGGACGGCCAGGATGTGCCACCCAATTTAGACCGGAACCCAGTGGGGGAGGCATCCACAGGGAACGTACCCTCCTTCTCCTACCACCAACCTCTCGGAAAAAAAACATACGGACCCATATGTTTAACGTGATCGTACTCCGTGTCAGTGGCGGAAATCGAACCCGGGCCTGCCGAGTGCAATTCTCGCGCGCTAACCACTGGGGTACTTCGCCCTCCGCGACATTTTCCATAACATTCTTTTTATTCACCGAATTTAGACCGGAACCCAGTGGGAGAGGCACCCACGGGGACCGTACCCTCCTTCCCCAACCACCAACCTCTCGAAAGGACTTACAGACCCACATGTTTATTCGGCGTGATCGTACTCCGCGTGAACACGGCGGCAATTTTGGAAATCAAACCCGGGCCTACCGCGTGCAATTCCCGCGCGCTAACCACTGGGCTACTTCGCCCTCCGCGGCAATCTCCATAACTTCCTTTTTATTCACCCAATTTAGACCGTACCCTCCTTCCCCTACCACCAACCTCTCGGAAGGACTCACGAACCCACATGTTTAACGTGATCGTACTCTGCGTGAACGTGGCGTAAGTTTTGGCAGTGGCGGGAATCGAACCCGGGCCTACTGAGTGCAATTCCCGCGCGCTAACCACTAAGCTGCCGCGCTCTCCGCGACAATCTCCATAACTTTCTATATATTCACCCAATTTAGACGGGAACCCAGTGGGGGAGGCATCCACAGGGGCCGTATCCTCCTTCCCTTACCACCAACCTCTCGGAAGAACTTACGGACCCACATATTTAACGTGATCGTATTCCACGTAAACACGGCGGCAGTTTTGGCAGTGACGGGAATCGAACCCGGGCCTACCGCTAACTTCCCGCGCGCTAATTTGCAATTTAAAATGACCATATGCTTAATTCCATCATCCTCATTCCATTGTTTCATTGTTCCATCATTTAAAATATCCATAAAATTAAAATATCCAAAAGTTAAAATATACATTTAAAAAATCCATATCGTTCCATCATTTAAAATATAAATATAATAATTTATATGGAGTAAAGGAGCTCTATTCAGAACCGTGACGTCACCTCCACATTGACGACCCCACCCACCACCTTGACGTCCCCACCCACCACCTTCCCTCCTTCTGCGGGGGAGAAACGCCGGTTAAGAAGCGGCACGGCGAGCGGAACGCCGAGAATTGAAATTCGGAAACTTTTAAAATCCCGATTCTGTGGGCAATACGGAATATTTCCTGACCAGATTGGACTTGTAAGAATGCCAGATGTTTGACCTTTCTAAAAATGTAAATTATTAGTCGAAATTATGAGTACTTTTTACTATACGAGAATTTAAAAACCAAAAATTGTTTTCTTGAGCAAAAAGTGACTTTTGTTTTAAAATCTTTAAAAAATATTAGAAATCGAAATTCGGATTTTAAATTGATATATTTTTACTCGCAATTGTCTGCTCTTTCTGATAGTGTGATTTGTTTTTTTCTACGACGTCTGGATCGTGGAGAAAAAAGGGCAAAAAAAGGTCGAAATTGCATAAAACATTAAATAAATAAAAAAAAATTAAAATTTTAAAAATCGGTTTTCAAGTGTCCCCTCCCCTCCACCCCAGGTCTCCGATTGCCAAATTTCGTAGCTCTCCGACGCGCGGTCGCGAAACGTATAGTGTATAAGACACACAGACACACAGACATTGCCTTTTATTATTTAAGACTAGCCGCCTTTGGCGACCAGCCTGTTCGCTACCCTTGAAAATTCTGACCGTGGCAAACTCGTTGGCGCGACCTACCAGAAAGGTGTAAGGTAACTGCTTGGAAGGCCAGGAAGTGCCACACAATTTAGACCGGAACCCAATGGGGGAGGCATCCAAAGAGACCGTACCCTCCTTCCCCTACCACAAACCTCTCGGAAGGACTTGCAGTCCCACACGTTTAACGTGATCGTACTCCGCGTGAACACGGCTGCAGTTTTGGCAATGGCGGGAATCGAACCCGGGCCTACCGAGTGAAATTCCCGCGCGCTAACCACTGGGCTACCGTGCCATCCGCGACAATCTCCATAACTTTATTTTTATTCGGCAATTTTGGGAATCGAACCCGGGCCTACCAAGTGCAAATCCCGCGCACTAACCACTGGGGTACTTCACCCTCCGCGATATTCTTCATAACTTATTTTTTATTCACCCAATTTAGACCGGAACCAATTCGGAGAAGCATCCACAGGGACCGTACCCTTCTTCCCCTACCACCAACCTCTCGGAAGGACTTACAGACCCACATGTTTAACGTGATCGTACTCCACGTAAACACGGCGGCAATTTTGGGAATCGAACCCGGGCCTACCGAGTGCAATTTCCGCGCGCTAACCATTGGGCTACTTTGCCCTACGCGACAATCTCCATAACTTTCTTTTTATTCATCCAATTTAGACCGTACCCTCCTTCCCCTACCACCAACTTCTTGGAAGGACTCACGGACCCACATGTTTAACGTGCTCGTACTCCGCGTAAACACGGCGGCAATTTTGGGAATCGAACCCGGGCCTGGTAACTGGTTGGACGGCCAGGATGTGCCACGCAATTTATACCGGAACCCAGTGGGGGAGGCATCCACAGGGAACGTACCCTCCTTCCCCTACCACCAACCTCTCGGAAAAACATACGGACCCATATGTTTAACGTGATCGTACTCCATGTCAGTGGCGGAAATCGAACCCGGGCCTACCGCGTGCAATTCCCGCGCGCTAACCACTGGGCTACTTCGCCCTCTGCGACAATCTCCATAACTTTCTTTTTATTCACCCAATTTAGACCGTACCCTCCTTCCCCTACCACCAACCTCTCGGAAGGACTCACGAACCCACATGTTTAACGTGATCGTACTCTGCGTGAACGTGGCGTAAGTTTTGGCAGTGGCGGGAATCGAACCCGGGCCTACTGAGTGCAATTCCCGCGCGCTAACCACTGGGCTGCCGCGCCCTCCGCGACAATCCATAACTTTCTACATATTCACCCAATTTAGACGGGAACCCAGTGGGGGAGGCATCCACAGGGGCCGTATCCTCCTTCCCCTACCACCAACCTCTCGGAAGGACTTACGGACCCACATATTTAACGTGATCGTATTCCACGTAAACACGGCGGCAGTTTTGGCAGTGGCGGGAATCGAACCCGGGCCTACCGCTAACTTCCCGCGCGCTAATTTGCAATTTAAAATGACCATATGCTTAATTCCATCATCCTCATTCCATTGTTTCATTGTTCTATCATTTAAAATATCCATAAAATTAAAATATCCATTTAAAATATCCAAAAGTTAAAATATACATTTAAAAAATCCAGATCGTCCCATCATTTAAAATATAAATATAATAATTTATATAGAGCAAAGGCGCTCTATTCAGAACCGTGACGTCACCTCCACCTTGACGTCCCCACCCACCACCTTCCCTGCTTCAGCGGGGGAGAAATGAACCGTCACGCCGAGCGGAACGGCGAGAAATTTAAAATCATGACGTCTTTAAAATTGCGATCCTGAAGGCAATTTTCATTATTTCTGGACCAGATTAGACTTGTAAGAATGCCAGATGTTTGACCTTTCTGAAAATGTAAATTATTAGTCGAAATTATGAGTACTTTTCACGATGCGAGAATTTAAAAACCAAAAATCGTTTTCTTGAGCAAAAAGTGACTTTTGTTTTAAAATCTTTAAAAAATATTAGAAATCTAAATTCAGATTTGAAATTGATATATTTTTACTCGAAATTCTCTGCTCTTTCCGATGGTGTAATTTGTTTTTTTCTACGATGTCTGGATCGTGGAGAAAAAAAGGGCAAAAAACGGTCGAAATCGCATAAAACATTAAATAAATAAAAAAATAATTAAAATTTTAAAAATCGGTTTTCACGTGTCCCCTTCCCTCCCCCCCGGGTCTCCGATTGCCAAATTTCGTAGCTCTCCGACGCGCGGTCGCGAAACGTATAGTGTATAAGACAGACACACAGACATTGCCTTTTATTATATAGACTAGCCGCCTTTGGCGACCAGCCTGTTCGCTACCCTTGAAAATTCTGACCGTGGCAAACTCGTTGGCGCGACCTACCAGAAAGGTGTAAGGTAACTGCTTGGAAGGCCAGGAAGTGCCACACAATTTAGACCGGAACCCAATGGGGGAGGCATCCAAAGAGACCGTACCCTCCTTCCCCTACCACAAACCTCTCGGAAGGACTTGCAGTCCCACACGTTTAACGTGATCGTACTCCGCGTGAACACGGCTGCAGTTTTGGCAATGGCGGGAATCGAACCCGGGCCTACCGAGTGAAATTCCCGCGCGCTAACCACTAGGCTACCGTGCCATCCGCGACAATCTCCATAACTTTATTTTTATTCGACAATTTTGGGAATCGAACCCGGGCCTACCATGTGCAAATCCCGCGCACTAACCACTGGGGTACTTCACCCTCCGCGATTTTCTTCATAACTTTCTTTTTATTCACCCAATTTAGACCGGAACCAAGTGGGAGAAGCATCCACAGGGACCGTACCCTTCTTCCCCTACCACCAACCTCTCGGAAGGACTTACAGACCCACATGTTTAACGTGATCGTACTCCGCGTAAACACGGCGGCAATTTTGGGAATCGAACCCGGGCCTACCGAGTGCAATTTCCGCGCGCTAACCATTGGGCTACTTTGCCCTACGCGACAATCTCCATAACTTTCTTTTTATTCATCTAATTTAGACCGTACCCTCCTTCCCCTACCACCAACTTCTCGGAAGGACTCACGGACCCACATGTTTAACGTGATCGTACTCCGCGTAAACACGGCGGCAATTTTGGGAATCGAACCCGGGCCTACTGAGTGCAATTCCCGCGCGCTAACCACTGGGCTTCTTCGCCCCCAGCGACTATCTCCATAACATTCTTTTTATTTACCCAATTTAGAACGGAACCCAGTGGGACAGGCATCCACAGGGACCGTACCCTCCTTCCCCTACCACCAACCTCTCGGAAGGACTTCCGGACCCACATGTTTATCGTGATCGTACTCCGCGTGAACACGGCGGCAGTTTTGGAAGTGGCGGGAATCGAACCCGGGCCTACCGAGTGCAATTCCTGAGCGCTAACCACTGGGCTGCCTCGCCCTCCGCAACTTTCTTTATATTCACCCAATTTAGACGGGAACCCTGTGAGGGAGGCATCCACAGGGACCGTACCCTCCTTCCCCTACCACCAACCTCTCGGAAGGACTTCCGGACCCACATGTTTATCGTGATCGTACTCCGCGTGAACACGGCGGCAGTTTTGGAAGTGGCGGGAATCGAACCCGGGCCTACCGAGTGCAATTCCTGAGCGCTAACCACTGGGCTGCCTCGCCCTCCGCAACTTTCTTTATATTCACCCAATTTAGACGGGAACCCTGTGAAGGACACTCGTGGCACTAACCGTGGCACACTCGCTGGCGCGACCTACCAGAAGGAACGACCTACCAGGAAGTTCCACCCAATTTAGACAGGAACTCAGTGGGGGAGGCATCCACAGGGTCCGTACCCTCCTTCCTCTACCAACAACCTCTCGGAAGGACTTACGGATCCACATGTTTAACGTGATCGTACTCCGCGTGAAAATGGCAGCAGTTTTGGCAGTGGCGGCAATCGAACCCTAGCCTACCGAGTGCAATTCCCGCGCGCCAACCACTGGGCTACCGCGCCCTCCGCGACAATCTCCATAACCTTCTTTTTATTCACCCAATTTAGACCGGAACCCAGTGGGAAAGTCATCCACAGGGTGCGTACCCTCCTTCCTCTACCACCAAACTCTCGGAAGGACTTACGGATCCACATGTTTAACGTGATCGTACTCCGCGTGAAAATGGCAGCAGTTTTGGCAGTGGCGGGAATCGAACCCTAGCCTACCGAGTGCAATTCCCGCGCGCTAACCACTGGGCTACCGCGCCCTCCGCGACAATCTCCATAACCTTCTTTTTATTCACCCAATTTAGACCGGAACCCAGTAGGGGAGGCATCCACAGGGTCCGTACCCTCCTTCCCCTACCAACAACCTCTCGGAAGGATCTTACGGATCCACATGTTTAACGTGATCGTACACCGCGTGAAAATGGCAGCAGTTTTGGCAGTGGCGGCAATCGAACCCTAGCCTACCGAGTGCAATTCCCGCGCGCCAACCACTGGGCTACCGCGCCCTCCGCGACAATCTCCATAACCTTCTTTTTATTCACCCAATTTAGACCGGAACCCAGTGGGAAAGTCATCCACAGGGTGCGTACCCTCCTTCCTCTACCAACAACCTCTCGGAAGGACTTACGGACCCACATGTTTAACGTGATCGTACTCCGCGTGAACACAGCAGCAGTTTTGTCAGTGGAGGGAATCGAACCCGGGCCTACCGAGTGAAATTCCCGCACGCTAACCACTGGGCTACCGCGCCCTCCGCGACAATCTCCATAACTTTCTTTTTATTCACCCAATTTGGACCAGGACCCAGTGGGGGAGGCATCCACAGAGACCGTACCCTCCTTTCCCTGCCACCAACCTCTCGGAAGGAATTATCGACCCATATGTTTAAGGTGATCGTACTCCGCATCAGTGGCGGGAATCGAACCCAGGCCTACCGAGTGCAATTCTCGCGCGCTAATTTAAATTTATAACGACCATATGCTAGGCTCTTAATTCCACCATCCTCGTTCCATCGTTCCATCATTTAAAATAGCCATAAAATTAAAATATCCATTTGAAATATCTATAAATTAAAATATCCATAAATTAAAATATCCATCTTAAATAATAAAAGGCAATGTCTGTGTGTGTGTGTGTGTGTCTGTCTGTCTGTCTGTCTGTCTTATACACTATACGTTTCGCGACCGCGCGTCGGAGAGCTACGAAATTTGGCAATCGGAGACCCGGGGGGGAGGGAAGGGGACACATCAAAACCGATTTTTAAAATTTTAATTATTTTTTTATTTATTTAATGTTTTATGCGATTTCGACCGTTTTTTGCCCTTTTTGCCCTTTTTTCTCCACGATCCAGACATCGTAGAAAAAAATAAATCACACCATCGGAAAGAGCAGAGAATTTCGAGTAAAAATATATGAATTTCAAATCTGAATTTCGATTTCTAATATTTTTTAAAGATTTTAAAACAAAACTCACTTTTGGCTCAAAAAATCAATTTTTTGTTTTTAAATTCTCGCATCGTGAAAAGTACTCATAATTTCGACTAATAATTTACATTTTTAGAAAGCTGAAATATCTGGCATTCTTACAAGTCTAATGTGGTCCAGAAATAATGAAAATTGCCTTCAGGATGGCAATTTTAAAGACGCCATGATTTTAAATTTCTCGGCGTTCCGTTCGTTTCTCCTCCGCTGAAGCAGGGAAGGTGGTGGGTGGGGACGTCAAGGTGGAGGTGACGTCACGGTTCTGAATAGAGGGACTTTGCTCTATATAAATTATTATATTTATATTTTAAATGATGGGACGATCTGGATTTTTTAAATGTATATTTTAACTTTTGGATATTTTAAATGGATATTTTAATTTTATGGATATTTTAAATGATAGAACAATGAAACAATGGAATGAGGATGATGGAATTAAGCATATGGTCATTTTAAATTGCAAATTAGCGCGCGGGAAGTTAGCGGTAGGCCCGGGTTCGATTCCCGCCACTGCCAAAACTGCCGCCGTGTTTACGTTGAATACGATCACGTTAAATATGTGGGTCCGTAAGTCCTTCCGAGAGGTTGGTGGTAGGGGAAGGAGGATACGGCCCCTGTGGATGCCTCCCCCACTGGGTTCCCGTCTAAATTGGGTGAATATGTAGAAAGTTATGGAGATTGTCGCGGAGGGCGCGGCAGCCCAGTGGTTAGCGCACGGGAATTGCACTCAGTAGGCCCGGGTTCGATTCCCGCCACTGCCAAAACTTACGCCACGTTCACGCAGAGTACGATCACGTTAAACATGTGGGTTCGTGAGTCCTTCCGAGAGGTTGGTGGTAGGGGAAGGAGGATACGGTCTAAATTGGGTGAATAAAAAGAAAGTTATGGAGATTGTCGCGGAGGGCGAAGTAGCCCAGTGGTTAGCGCGCGGGAATTGCACGCGGTAGGCCCGGGTTCGATTTCCGCCACTGACATGGAGTACGATCACGTTAAACATATGGGTCCGTATGTTTTTCCGAGAGGTTGGTGGTAGGGGAAGGAGGGTACGTTCCCTGTGGATGCCTCCCCCACTGGGTTCCGGTCTAAATTGGGTGGCACATCCTGGCCGTCCAACCAGTTACCAGGCCCGGGTTCGGTAACCAAAATTGCCGCCGTGTTTACGCGGAGTACGAGCACGTTAAACATGTGGGTCCGTGAGTCCTTCCGAGAAGTTGGTGGTATTGGAAGGAGGGTACGGTCTAAATTGGATGAATAAAAAGAAAGTTATGGAGATTGTCGCGTAGGGCAAAGTAGCCCAATGGTTAGCGCGCGGAAATTGCACTCGGTAGGCCCGGGTTCGATTCCCAAAATTGCCGCCGTGTTTACGCGGAGTACGATCACGTTAAACATGTGGGTCTGTAAGTCCTTCCGAGAGGTTGGTGGTAGGGGAAGAAGGGTACGGTCCCAGTGGATGCTTCTCCCACTTGGTTCCGGTCTAAATTGGGTGAATAAAAAGAAAGTTATGAAGAATATCGCGGAGGGTGAAGTACCCCAGTGGTTAGTGCGCGGGATTTGCACTTGGTAGGCCCGGGTTCGATTCCCAAAATTGCCGAATAAAAATAAAGTTATGGAGATTGTCGCGGATGGCACGGTAGCCCAGTGGTTAGCGCGCGGGAATTTCACTCGGTAGGCCCGGGTTCGATTCCCGCCATTGCCAAAACTGCAGCCGTGTTCACGCGGAGTACGATCACGTTAAACGTGTGGGACTGCAAGTCCTTCCGAGAGGTTTGTGGTAGGGGAAGGAGGGTACGGTCTCTTTGGATGCCTCCCCCATTGGGTTCCGGTCTAAATTGTGTGGCACTTCCTGGCCTTCCAAGCAGTTACCTTACACCTTTCTGGTAGGTCGCGCCAACGAGTTTGCCACGGTCAGAATTTTCAAGGGTAGCGAACAGGCTGGTCGCCAAAGGCGGCTAGTTTAAAATAAAAAAATCAACCATATCGTTCCACCAATCCATAAATATAATAATTTCAAATACATCACCACAATTCAAACCACCATAATTCAATCATTTAAATTATTTAAAATATCCATTTAAAAATATCCATTTAAAATATCATATAAATATAATAATTTCGCCCGATGTATACAACACTTATGCTCGTAATTCAGTTAAAACCGAAAGCGCGGTCTCCATGGAGACGGGGAAGAAACTAATGCGGATGGGGGGAAAATGCCATTGCGGAACTGAGCCGGTAGCCGACAAATTTAAAATCATGGCGTCTTTAAAATTGCCATCCTGAAGGCAATTTTCATTATTTCTGGACCAGATTGGACTTGTAAGAATGCCAGATGTTTGACCTTTCTGAAAATGTAAATTATTAGTCGAAATTATGAGTACTTTTCACGATGCGAGAATTTAAAAACCAAAAATCGTTTTCTTGAGCAAAAAGTGACTTTTGTTTTAAAATCTTTAAAAAATATTAGAAATCGAAATTCAGATTTGAAATTGATATATTTTTACTCGAAATTCTCTGCTCTTTCCGATGGTGTCATTTGTTTTTTTCTACGATGTCTGGATCGTGGAGAAAAAAGGGCAAAAAGGGCAAAAAACGGTCGAAATCGCATAAAACATTAAATAAATAAAAAAATAATTAAAATTTTTAAAATCGGTTTTCATGTGTCCCCTTCCCTCCCCCCCGGGTCTCCGATTGCCAAATTTCGTAGCTCTCCGACGCGCGGTCGCGAAACGAATAGTGTATAAGACAGACAGACAGACAGACACACACACACACAGACATTGCCTTTTATTATTTAAGATATTGATAAAAAGATGTGTTTTAATCACTTAAATTTCATATTGCCGCTACAAGCATATATCTTAAATAATAAAAGGCAATGTCTGTGTGTGTGTGTGTCTGTCTGTCTGTCTTATACACTATACGTTTCGCGACCGCGCGTCGGAGAGCTACGAAATTTGGCAATCGGAGACCCGGGGGGGAGGGAAGGGGACACATGAAAACCGATTTTTAAAATTTTAATTATTTTTTTATTTATTTAATGTTTTATGCGATTTCGACCGTTTTTTGCCCTTTTTGCCCTTTTTTCTCCACGATCCAGACATCGTAGAAAAAAATAAATGACACCATCGGAAAGAGCAGAGAATTTCGAGTAAAAATATATCAATTTCAAATCTGAATTTCGATTTCTAATATTTTTTAAAGATTTTAAAACAAAAGTCACTTTTTGCTCAAGAAAACGATTTTTGGTTTTTAAATTCTCGCATCGTGAAAAGTACTCATAATTTCGACTAATAATTTACATTTTCAGAAAGGTCAAACATCTGGCATTCTTACAAGTCCAATCTGGTCCAGAAATAATGAAAATTGCCTTCAGGATGGCAATTTTAAAGACGCCATGATTTTAAATTTGTCGGCTACCGGCTCAGTTTCTCAACGGCATTTTCCCCCCATCCGCATTAGTTTCTTCCCGGCTCCATGGAGACCGCGCTTTCGGTTTTAACTGAATTACGAGCATAAGTGTTGTATACATCGGGCGAAATTATTATATTTATATGATATTTTAAATGGATATTTTTAAATGGATATTTTAAATAATTTAAATGATTGAATTATGGTGGTTTGAATTGTGGTGATGTATTTGAAATTATTATATTTATGGATTGGTGGAACGATATGGTTGATTTTTTTATTTTAAATGGATATTTTAATTTATGGATATTTTAATTTATAGATATTTTAAATGGATATTTTAATTTTATGGCTATTTTAAATGATGGAACGATGGAACGAGGATGGTGGAATTAAGAGCCTAGCATATGGTCGTTATAAATTTAAATTAGCGCGCGAGAATTGCACTCGGTAGGCCTGGGTTCGATTCCCGCCACTGATGCGGAGTACGATCACCTTAAACATATGGGTCGATAATTCCTTCCGAGAGGTTGGTGGCAGGGAAAGGAGGGTACGGTCTCTGTGGATGCCTCCCCCACTGGGTCCTGGTCCAAATTGGGTGAATAAAAAGAAAGTTATGGAGATTGTCGCGGAGGGCGCGGTAGCCCAGTGGTTAGCGTGCGGGAATTTCACTCGGTAGGCCCGGGTTCGATTCCCTCCACTGCCAAAACTGCTGCCATTTTCACGCGGAGTACGATCACGTTAAACATGTGGATCCGTAAGTCCTTCCGAGAGGTTGTTGGTAGAGGAAGGAGGGTACGGACCCTGTGGATGCCTCCCCTACTGGGTTCCGGTCTAAATTGGGTGAATAAAAAGAAGGTTATGGAGATTGTCGCGGAGGGCGCGGTAGCCCAGTGGTTAGCGCGCGGGATTTGCACTAGGTAGGTCCGGGTTCGATTCCCGCCACTGCCAAAACTGCCGCCGTGTTCAGGCGGAGTACGATCACGTTAAACATGCGGAACCGTAAGTCCTTCCGAGAGGTTGGTGGTAGGGGAAGGAGGGTACGGTCCCTGTGGATGCCTCCCCCACTGAGTTCCTGTCTAAATTGGGTGGCACTTCCTGGTAGGTCGTTCCTTCTGGTAGGTCGCGCCAGCGAGTGTGCCACGGTTAGAATTTGCCACGGTCAGAATTTTCAAGGGTAGCGAACAGGCTGGTCGCCAAAGGCGGCTAGTACACAATATTTGCTTTTGGAAGTTTACTAAAGGAATTGGGTAAGTTAAATTTAAAATTACTTTGTTGACATCTGCCGTTGCATTATGTAATCATATCTGTGCCATCAAAGTTTGTTTATTTAATTGAGCTATTCTTATTTCATGAATTTAAAACGCCTATATTGCAAGGCTTTTATTAGTAATATATATTGAGTTGTAAACTTGTACAGTAATATAGCAGCTGGCGCATTTATATATGAAAAATGTCGGTTGCTCTGTTGCTGTATTAGTTATCACTGAAGATTTGCAAGAGAAAACAGGCATAATTATGTATAACATAAGTTAACTCTGTAGAAGTGATCTATTTGTTTTGTCTTGGGTACATATTTCCATTGAATATCTCTATTAATATTCTTGCACAGTTACTTATATACCACATAAAGCTAACAATCGTAGGCTGTAAATTGTTTAAACTTGTTCTTAAAATGCTTCTCCAAACTGCAATAAACCAAATCACACAATAACTTGTAAAATGTCTGCATATTCAGCTTTATTTAATGCAATTTTATCTTCGATAAGAGATGACAAACAGATTATGCAAAGCTCTTTTAGTAAGTAAACTCTGAACTGAAATTTGGTGACCTGCATACAGATTATGAAAACATGAAAAGTGAAAAAACTTGCTTGTAGTGAGCATTTTGTACCGCAAAGTGCAGTCGGTCAAGTTCATTTATAATCCTAGGGCTTTTTTCTATATTTTTAAATCTATATATTAAAATAGAAAAGCATATGTATTTTCTGATGAATGCATATTTAGTATTTAAAAAAAGAAATTAGGTAATATGGAAATTTTTTTAAATTGTTGTGTAAAATTGTTTATACAAGCATCTTTTCATATCTGATTATATGTGATGTCGTACAAAGGATGTAAAAGTTTGAGCTTTGAGTTTAATACAAAGGAAAGTATTGTGACTGGAATCAAATATTTGAATACTTTTCTTCTGATTCACACACTTTTAGCATCACTGAACTATACATAACATCTGGAAGACACTCCTATTACAGATATCAGCATCCATGGATCAGTTCTGCCCTTGTTATATTGTCAGTTCTCATGGAAGTTAACAAAAATTGTGACTTATAACAAGTTTTTTACTGCCAGGTCTGAGCTTCCCCTTCGCCCTCCCCCCTTTTTACCTCTTCTAGGCAGTTGGCCAATGCCAGGACAGCGTCACCAGACATCTTAGACAACAACATCTTCAATCATCGACGACAATATCTACAAGCCACTTCCTGTACAGGAACGACATACAACCAAAATAATGTTGAACATTATAAAAATCGGACATTCATAAAACAAATTCGATGTGGGGATAAGTGCCCCGGCACAGGCGCCCCGAAATGTTTCGTCTTGGCTTGGCTTGGCCATTGCAGATATTGGCTATTCCACGTTGACGAGCACATGATCAGTAAAAAACTTGTCCATGAATTCTGGTATCTGCAATACGAGTATTTTCCAAATTTTGAGAATGATCCTTATAAATGTGTTTTGTGATTATATACATAACATATTTCAAATTATGTCACTGTGTGTAACAAGGCTACCCCCGTAAGGATATCCCAGTTATTGTGTTTCTTATATAATTTTTCATGCTGAATCATATTTCCATCATTGGAACATTACAACTTTTGCTCGCTCCTCCAAAAAAGTTTTAACGGTGCACCTCATGTGCAAGCAATGTATGTTTATGTGTGGACACAATATCTCAAGAACAAATTGAACAATTCGAATAAATTTTAGTATAATTTTAGTAAAGAACATTATAATGGAATTAAAGGTACTTCAAAACTATAAAGTATTTTCATAACACTATAACAAAATTTATATATTGTTTATGTCTTTCTCATAAGATTTCTATAAAATATTTAATTTTTATAATATCAAGTAACTGACATAAAATACCATCATCAGTTTCTTTACCGACAAAAAGAAAAACAAGTGGACATTATTTACTGGTGGTTTTCTTTATATGTAGACATGTTTATCGGCTATAATTTGGATTTTAAATACATAATTTGAGAATAGCACATTCACATCAAACTGAATCTGACTTTCTTAATCTAGTCCTGAATTCTATCAAAAATAAATCTAATTATTTTAACAGCATTAAATCTAAAGCTCTTCTTGCTAAAAATCTTATCAATATATCGTGGGTTAAAGCTTACAATAATATCTCTTGTAACGAAATTGCTGACCATTGTAATGCCAGAAATAAAAACCGGAATAATTCTGTAAAAATAGAAATGAAAATTATGCATTGCAAACAATATATAAAAAATCTACAATTTAATAATAATTAGAATACTATGTTAGTAATCCTCACATAATTCATATAATTTACGGTACAGTATGTCGAGCATGAACTATGGATTAACTTGACAGGGAGCTAGCTGTCAGCTATGAATTTTTCGAATCTAAAAATTTGAACTCAGTCGTTATCAATGTGGATGAACTTGTGTGTTTTTCGATCAACCGTGGTGAACTCAATTTCTTACAACTGAGGTGAAACTTTGGGAGAGTAACTTTCGATTTTTTTCCGCGGGGGAAGGGGGGTGAGAATGTAATGCCAGAAATATAAAATATTAAAGAATTGAAATGAATAAGAAATGGTGGAGCAGGGTGAACGCGGAGGGGAGTGGATATCCCCACGCTAAGCCCATTGGCGGTAACCGAAACTGTGCCCCCATGTCTACATACTAGGAGAGAAAAGCACGTAGACCGTCCAGGGGAAAAAAGAAATAAATATGAGGTCAAGTGAGTTGGTCAGCAGTAGTGAGAAAATCCCCTTCCACAGCTTAAACTTGAAAACAGAAAGGCCCGAAAAGGTAGTTTTGAAGGGGCTACCAGCAAACTATAAGATTGAGGAAATAAAACTTACTCTAACATCCATGGGATTAGATGTAGTCCGGGTTTCTCAACTGAGAAACACTAAAACGAGATTCCCCCTACCGATCTTCTTACTCAGCCTTAGGCCCACGGAAGACTGGCAGAGGATTTACAGACTGACAAGGTTAGGATACTTGGCTGTGAAGGTAGAGGCCTTCAGAGCACGGGGCTTCAAAATTTGCTACCGGTGCCAGCAATTCAACCACTCCTCTGAGAACTGCAGTATGCCACCAAAGTGCCTGAAGTGTGCGGAAGATCATTTCACACGGGACTGCCAGAGACCCAGGACAGAGAAGGCAACGTGTGCAAATTGTAACGGAGACCACCCGGCGAACTTCAGGCAATGCCCGAAGAACCCCTGGAACAGAGGAAAGGCACCGGGGTATGCCCCCCTCCCCCCAAAAATCAGATACCCCCTTGGAGGCAAAAGGCCCTCGGACTAAACCCCCAGGCACCCCCTCAGGGCTCCTCGCACATAGTGCCACAGGAAAAAAGACACCAACCTTCAGCACCTACCAGATCGGTGCAAGAGCAGGCTCCCAAATCATCGACCTCCAGAGAATTGACCCTGGAGGAAGTAAGAGCAGCTACAGCTGCCATTAAAAAGAGATCGGAAATAGAAAAAGCCAGACAGGCAAAGGAGGCAAAGGATAGGCTTGACAGGAAGGTTGAGGATTGGAAACAAAATAAACGAGTCAGGGATGAAGAGATCGGGCAAACCCAGCTGTTAGTTAAAACGGGTGAAAAAAAGCAAAAAACTATCGAGTTCCAAAAGGACACTCACAAAAAAGTGCAAACCGCGGTTGAGGCTGAGGAAATGGAAGCTGAGACTGAACCGACTGATAAATCTGATGCTGAAAAGATGGAGGATATCCTCAACCTCATCAGAGGATTTATTAGCATGTTCAATCTAGACGACATAAAACATCTGTTGATGCAGTTCGCAGAGTTAGTACAAAAAAAGAGCGATCCTATGGTAATGGTCTTTGAGGCCCTTAAAATAATCGCGGACTTTAAAAGTAACAGTGAGAATCAAACCCGTCATGGCTAGGTCCCAAAAAGAATCCTTAAAAATAATATTTTGGAATGCGAACGGCATATCTCCAAGAATAAATGAACTTAGGAACTATGTAAATGAAAATGACGTAGACGCCTTATTAATTCAGGAAACTAAAGTTAGAGAAAGTAAAAAACTAAACATAGACAACTACATATCCTATCATAATCTTAGCTCAAATACTAATGCTAGAACGCCCCATGGAGGAACAGCAGTATACATTAAAAGAAATATTCCCCACGAGGAACTAAACAACATAAATCTTCAAGGTATAGAAAATACTAGTATAAAAATTTAAATTAATAATACTAGCCCGTTTATCCTAACCTCAACATATGTCAAAAATATGAGTAGAGTAGATGTAGCTGCGCAACTGGAACTGCTTTTCGCGCGATATGCAAACACGATACTCGCAGGCGACTTCAACACGCACCACCGAGCGTGGAGCTGTAGGAGAGCCAATTCACGCGGTACACAGATACACAGACTGCTGAACACGACAAACACTAACATTATTGTACCGTCGACACCAACCTGCTTCTCAGGCGCCAACGGCTCATTTATAGACTTTGTCCTAACGCGAAACATAGATTACGCTGACACTATTAGTACCCTGGATGAATTCGACTCGGATCATCTGCCGGTACTGGTGACATTTGACCTGCACACACCTCTTCCAGCCTCTTTGGGACAAGAGAGGGTCAACTGGGAAGTATTCAAAAGAGCACTCTTCGAGCCGCACTTAGCAGTACCTAACATAATGAGCACGGTGGATATTGACTCTGTCACGCACACACTCACAACAGAAATCAAGAGAGCAATTGCCTCTGCCACAACACATCGTGAGTCTCCAAAAATGCCCACACTTTCCCACCATGTCAAACAATTAGTCAGGCAAAGAAATAGAATACGTAAGACATGGCAGGCTAACAAAGACCCCGCCCTTAAAAGGGAGCTTAATAGACTCACGTGCAAAGTCAGGGAAAAAATTGTCGCAGAAAAGCAGCAACAGTATAAAGAACTAATCGAATCCCTTAGCCCAGAAGACGTATCGCTCTGGCAATTCGCAAAAAGACTCAGGAAACCTCAAATTAAGCTCCCGCCACTAATAGATGGTGCTAAAATCGCGTACTCAGACGAGGAAAAAGCCGAGGCGCTCGCAAGCCATTATGAAAAACAATTCCAACCAAACCAGGATCTAATGTGTCAGGACACCCTAAGAATGGTTAGTCAAACTTTAAATAACTTCAGGAATTCCCCGGTAACGGCTGAGATTGACCCAGCCACTCCGCAAGAGATAGTAGAAATTATTAAAATTCTCAAAAACCGTAAAAGCCCAGGGCACGACAAAATCAGAAATATTGCGGTTAAAAACCTACCCTTAAACGTAATATGTTACTTGACTATCTTAATAAATAAAATATTAAAACTAAACTATTTCCCCAAAGAATGGAAGGAAGCGATAATTATAACAATCCATAAGCCTGGTGAGGATGCCACAATTCCAGCCAACTACAGACCAATTAGCTTGCTACCGACACTTAGTAAAATTACTGAGAAAATTATTCTTAAGAGACTGAACACGCACCTTAGTGAGAATGACATTATCATTCCGGAGCAGTTTGGATTTCGGCCAAAGCACTCCACCACTCATCAATTGCTGAGAGTGGTAGAGTACATATCTTCTGGTCTCAATAACAAGACACCCACAGCTGCGATTTTTCTGGAAATACAAAAAGCCTTTGATAAAGTATGGCACTGTGGATTAGCGTACAAATTGATCACTTTAAAAGTCCCTGACGCTGTTGTCAAACTTTTAATCTCATACTTAAATAACAGACACTTTCAAGTCAGAGTAGGAAGTAACTTATCTACACCCAAGCTCATTAAAAGTAGTGTACCGCAAGGTTCTATCCTGGGCCGACACTCTTTAACATATACCTGAACGACATCTCCAGGACTCCAAACACAGAGCTGGCACTCTATGCAGACGACAGTGCGATACTTGCAAAACACCCCTATGTCTAAGTAATGCACAGACAGCTACAACAACACTTAGACATACTCCAAACTTGGCTGGAAAAATGGCGAATAAAATTAAACCCCAATAAATGTCATTGGATTTATTTCTCTAGAAAACGTAAACCTCCGCCGCCTCTGTACATAAACAACCATGCCCTAAAAGCGGAAAAATCTACTAAATATCTAGGTGTAACGATAGATTCCCACCTAACCTGGAAACAGCACGTAACGAACTTAATCAAAAAAGCGTATATGGCCACAGGAGCCTTATACCCAATGATAGGAAGCGGAAATCTAAGTTATCAAAATAAACTCCTAATTTATAAATCGGTCATCCGCCCGGGAATGCTGTATGCAGCACCCGTATGGGGATATGCCTGTAAAACTACAATAGACCTCCTAGAGACAAAACAAAACAAAATCCTACGGATTATCAGGAAAGCTCCCAGGTACTTAAGAAACTCGGTAATTCGGAATGACTTCAAAATAAAAACTGTTAGAGCCCAAATTAAAAAGCTATCGCTTAAATTTTACAGAAATTTGCCATCCGTTCCAAACGAACTGTTATTCAATCTGCATGACTATGATCATCGCAAGGCCAAATCTCGTAAGAGACCCCGCGCTGTTCTAAACATCGATAATCGGAATTAAAAGATCACACCTCAAACATCTGATTTTTAAATAAAACTCGCGACAATTATTTTATAAAAAAAAAAATTCTAAACTCTAAACTGCCAAAACGCTAGGTAACCCTTAGATCTACATCAACCCCCCAAACTGCTTAAACTCTAAATGTGCAACAAACTGCCACACTAGGAGCTAGGACAAATAATAAAAAGTAGTAAATAAAAACCTCGAACCTCCAATTAGGGTTACTGAATTAATGTCACAGTTTGACTATAAGAACCACATATTGCAACTGGAGATTAAAGGCGCTTCGCGCCTGGTGCTCTGTCTTGTACGACACTACGTTTGGTCAGCAGTTGGGCAAGGCATTCTGTTGGAGGAGGACTAGTGGAGAACAAGCTGCAGTAACGGTTGGAGTTGTGTGTTGAAGACCCAGACCGACCGACTCGTCGACAAGGACATGAGTTGCCATTTGGTCGGCCGGTTGGAGTTGTGTGTGTGTGTGTCTGATATGAAGGAGTTCGGAAGAGAGCTCATGTTCAGCTGGTATTGCAAGATGTAATTTGTGACAAGTCATCGGTGCTTTTCTTCAAGGTATGAAAGACAAAATTCAGGTACCGTACAATTATAACTATATGAGGATAACCGTACAATTATAACTGTATGAGGATAACCGTACAATTATAACTATATGAGGATAAAATTAACTATCTTGTTTGAGATTTTTACTTATGGATAATTAACTTATTAATATAAAACGAATTTTCTGACTACACAAGAAACTACATATATAATTCTATCACTCGTACAAATTCCCAAAAGGATTTGAGCACCCGTTCTTTTGCGGTTGTTGTAATAAAAATGGCCTATACTTTAACATGAATGGAAAAAATCGAAATCCACCTTAAATACTTCATGGCAATACGCGACTTCATGGCAATAAGCGACTTCATCGCAAAGATCAATTGACTACTCAACTTTACAGCCACATTTTGTCTTTACAGTAACCCAACTGAAGTCAGGGAATTACGTTCATTTTCCGAATTACAAGAAAGTTTCTATCAAGTTCAATGTCAACTTCAAAATTGTATAGTATGTTGAGAATATTGATAACTTGATATCAGGATCATTTTTCGAATTTTCAAAAAGCAAAACCATTGCTAGATTTATTTAGCAACCCTTTGCCATTTTGTCTAAGAATGCACCCTTGCTTCAACTCATTGACATACAAAACGATGCTAAATAAATTTAATGAATGCAATTTATTAAACTTCATCGTTGTGTCGATAAAAACAATTATAAATCGTTGCTAGATAATGCATTATAATGCACAAGCCTCTTTGGGTCAACATATATTTGTGAACAAGCATTTTCAGTCATGAATATTAACAAATCGTCAATTTTGCGGTTAGCTACTACAAAACTCAAACCAAATATCAAAACAAATGTCATATCAGTGCAATGTCACACATCAAATTAAATTCACTTACTTTTTATTACCTTTTTTTAACGATTATGATAGGTATAAATAAAATAAACAATATATGATAGATAACTTTCAAGGCTTTTTTGGCGGCCCTCCCATAAGTCACAGTGGATCTATGTGAGCATCCCTGCTCTCAATCCACAAGGTAAGTAGGACTGTCTGGGATTTTCACCATATACCCTAGCTACCACAAAATCCAGATTTAAACCCTATCGAGAACCTTTGGGACATATTGGAAAGACACATCTGACAGCAATCTCCTCTGGTCCAACGCCTGGTATTCTTTTGAATTAAATGCCCTCTAACATCTTGTAGAATCCATGCCTAACCGCATACGTGTTATAATTCGGGCTAAAAGCGGTCCAATAAAATATTGAACTTGGATTTCTAATTCATTGGCAGTTGTGTGCATAAGCAAAGTTGAAATGTTGGACTTTTTATCCTCCCACCTCGGACTCAAACCATTGTTCTCTCAAATATATCAAACACCGCATGTAGCCCAGTCCATTCCATGCGTAGATTTATATAAAATCTTTTTTTCTTTAACTATTTATCGAAAATGATTGACATTTTCCCATAATATTTTATCATTAAATTTATCAAAAGCTTTCTTTTACGCATAAATCTCATCTGAGCCGCTCCGATTTATTTCAAACTGAGTTCCACTCCATTCTACAACTTTCTACACACAAGAGCAATGGAGCCCGACCTTGTCTGAGGGCTATTTACTACCCCATGCAGGCAACTGGTTGGAAATATATTATTCATTTTATTAAATAAAGTTCTACAAGATTTCATTTCAAGTCCAGATAAAAGCACAGACAGCCTTTCCTACATATGATAGCTTTTCTCTTGATTTTGTAATCAATATAATGAAAAGAAATCGGCCCAACATATGGAAAGTGAACATGCTCCACCATAATAGTTAATACTTTTTAATTTTATGTGATTTTTTTGATAAATTTGTTTGAAAAATGTACTACATCTCGAGAACTGTTCATACTAGCGTTCTAAAATTCATGTCATTTGTTTCATAATAAAAAATTTCCCAAGAAATGATTATTTACATAACATTGTTAAAGGCTCTGATTTTTTCAAAATAGCATGCGGAAATTTGGGGGGGGGGATGTCTTCCGACCATGCAATTGCTTTTAAAATCTGTAAGCTTCCAGCATTCACAGATTGTAATTTTATACCAAATTTCGGTCGTAACGCTTCATTCGTTCGTGAGATATCGTCTCTACAGATTCATGGATACGCACATACACACACACATCACCTCAAAAACGATCAATTCGAGTTCAGGAATGCTTGATACGTTGCTCTTCTGTCGAAAACTCTAATTAGAATTTTCAGCCTCGTCACAATACTTTCCCTGTTCAATACACTATGTATATAGGGAAAGTAAAAAGAAACAACTTGAAATGAGAACATACTAAAGCAATCCGTTTATTAAACGGCATATAGAAAAAAATCTGATGTGGGCAGCGCATGACTTTCCATATATAATGAGTTTACTTCTTTTACAGTCCAATAATGATGTATACGATCCACGGCACAGTGTTTTTAACGTTGAGCTGTATAGTTTGAGCTTTTTCGAATGACAACATGTAGAACTATTTCGAAGTTCGCAATTAACTTATATTTCAAACAGTTCTACTTTGACAATTATCGATATTGATAGCATACTCATTAAGCAGTAGAATCCGTCTTTAAATATATTTAAATAATTAATTCATCCATTTAGTGACATTTTCGTTAATTTAGCGTCATTTTTGCAATTTTGACGATATTTTCGTCACTCTGGGACGAATTAGCACCAAATTGGCGATATTTCGCTAAATTATTCGCCAAATGTATCGCAGTGTTACAGACAAACGGAAAGAAGAGCATTTGTATATACTACGTGTAGAAGGTATGCCCGTCATTGCCATATGATTGAATTCAAAATTTGCAAAACATTACCTCCCATTTAGTGGAAACCCCAGGTCGTCCGACTCATCCAGAGGACTTGAGTAACCATTTGGACGACCGGACCCCCATTTAGTGTCATTTTAATCAATTTGGCGACAGTTGTGTCAAGGTTAGCAACATTTAAAAAGTCGCCAAGTTGGCGACATTCCACCAAATTTGTCAACATATTTTTCACGAAATATTACGAATGGACGGAATGTGAAATGGGTTATTCTTATAGTAGATTCATATATTCTTTCCAAGCTATTAAATTTTCTTCAGTTAGTCGTCATTTTCATTCATTTAGCGTCTTTCTTATGAATTTGGCGATATACAGCCAAATTCGTCGCCAAAATTTTGCCAAACCTTACGAACGTAGGTTATTCTTATAGTAGATAAATTAGTGTTGGCGAATTGTTAGTCGTCAAAGTACAAAACTACTTCTGAAAGTATCTCCTCTCATGAATGAAAAGAATTAGATCCACGAAAATGATGCAAAAAAATTTATAGCATAATATTGCATAAGAAAAGGAAACATATTTCCCAATAGTTAATACTTTTTTTTTTAATTCCATGTGATCTTTTAATAAATTTATTTGAAAAATGTGCAATATCTTGGGAATGGTTCGTGCTAACTTTCTAAAGTTTGTGTCAGTCGTTTTCTAACGAAAAATTACAAATGATTATTTATGTAGCTTTGTTGAAGGTTTTGATTTTTTTTAAATTTTATTCGAACTTTTGAATGCGTTTAAAATCATTAGGCTTCCAGTATTTACGGTAGGGTTGCACCGAATATTCGGTTGGTATTCGGTATACTGCCTATTCGGCAGTCAGACCGAATATCCGGTTCGGCCGAATACTTTAATATTCGGCCTAACCGAATAGTAAAAAAAAATTAAAATATTCGACAATTGGTAAAGCACATTTTTTATAAAATGAATGAAAGTTATAATATCATAGTACAAAATGAATTCAAATTTTTACTTACCAAAATTATCAAATTTAAAATAATTTTAATGTAAAAGAAAACACTGATATTAATTTTTTTTTTCAATTTTTCTTAAACCTTATCACACCTTAACCTTACTAACTCGTTTAAATATGAAACAGTAACCAGAAAATAAAACTGATAATATTACGTGTTCAAAAATATAACGGTTAATTTTTTATAAAATATGCAGCTGAAAAAAAATCTATTATCATTTCACCAATATTAAAAAACGGTGAAGGTGATTAATATATATAAAAAAAAAAACACTTGGATGAACATTCAATTTTGCAGTATTTTAATTTCGATAAAGATAGATAAGATACTGAGGGTGCCATAGGTGTTCTTTTGTATCCATTAAAATGTGTCAAATAAGATAACCAAAGAATTTCTCTAAGTGTGGCCCCATTGTAGTCAACCCTTCTAATTTCTTTTATGATTTCTGAAGCGATGATTACTTTGTTGAGTCTTTTGTCAGAGGGTGGGTACACCTGTCTGTAACTGTTAAGTTATCTATCAGTATCTACTCTGTTGTAGTTTGCAAGACCAGGTGTGACAACAACTTAAAAAAGAATGGCTAGACATTCTGGCAAAGTATCCTTTGCACTTTAAAAAGAAAAATGATTTGGCAATGTTTGAATTAGATAGCAAAAATTCACTTGAATAAATTGTAATTCTAATTTGTAATGATATTTTAAGCAACTTGGGTTTGTATGTAAGGTAAATGCAAAATTCTCTATAACATAATATGAAGCCATGATTATCACATATCAGAAATTAACTATCAATTATCAATTTATGCAGATCCCATACAGAAACCAAATTAGGTAGCCATTTACTATATTAATTTGCAATTGGAATGATTTATTTTATTTTTTATTTATTTTAAATTAATAATTATACTTAATGTATATGCAAATAAATTTAGAATGTTAAATGTAAATGCATTTGAAAAAGGCACAAAATTGAAATATTTTTTATTTTAAATTGGCATAAAATAGAAATATTACCTTTAAAAAATTTAACCGAATATTCGACCGAACATTCGGTTAGAATTTTAACCGAATATTCGGTATTCGTTATTCGGCAAAAAATAGTATTCGGTGCAACCCTAATTTACGGATTGTAATTTTTCTACCAAATTTCGTCTGCATCGCTCTATTCGTTCGCGAGATATCATCTCCACAGATTCATTGACACATACACACAGATATCACCTGAAAAACGTTCGATTGGAGTTTAGGAAGCATTGAAAAGTGCTCTTCTGTCGAAAACTCTTATTCAAATTTTTGACCCCGTCACAATACTTTCCACTTTCCTTATATACGTAAAGTATTGCGAAATATGGTCACTTTTCATATGTAATATTATGCGATAAATTTTTTAACATCATTCTCATGGATCTACTTCGTTCCATTCAAGAAAGAAAATACTTTAGGTAATGGTAATAGTTTTGTATTTTGACGCCTAACAATTTGCCAATGAACAATTCCGGCCTCTTTTTTTTTATTCGATTCGAAATGTTGGAAAACGGACAAAAGTATAAAAAATTTTATTCTCCGAGCTGTATTTCATGTTTTATTAGCAGTCAAAGTTAGCCTTTCTGACTGTGGCGGGAAAATGACCAATTTTAGGCGCACACGGAATGTGACGTCCCAAGATTCGTCCGCGGCCCGCGACTTCGAGAATTGGTGCATAAGTTTGGTTACATTCGGAAAGTTCCGATAATTATCGTTGTTTCTTCCGTTCCAAACTGCCGAATAGTTGTAAGTATTGTATCGCTCCAATGTGCCAGACTTCTAGTTTTACATCATCAGATAAAATATTTATAACTGTGCCAAAAAATGATGTTTCTCGTAAAAAATAGCGTCAAGCGCAGGAAGCCAGATTGTAAGCAAAATTCACCACTGTCATTAAGGAGTGTTCATTACGTATGTTATGATAATAAATCAGTGACACTATAATCCAATTTTTAAAGTCTTTTTATGAGAAGTTATTTCTTTATGAAATACAGAACTTATGAAATACATAATACAGAAAATAAAATCCACCTTCTATCGTCAACTGACCGGTGAACTAAACCTAATAAATAAGAAGCAGCATTATAAGAATAAAATGCGATTCTTTATATTGAGACATAAATTGGAATAGTGGAGTTGTGCTAGAAATGTATCAAATATAATACGTATCCTTATTTACATTTTTTTAAATATGACAAAGAATAAAACTGTTTTTATTTACGTTCACAGCTACGGTTGCTGTGCTACTGGTTTTACGCCAATATTGCCAAGCATTGGCTGCATAAATGGCCGAAAATGCACCTGCCATTATAAATCGCATTATCATATAAACGCGCAAATTACTGAGCAAAATGGGAAAACATTGGATGTGCATGATCAAGCTAAAGCCCTATTTTCTCCTGTAGTCAGAAAATGCAAAATATTCGGTGTAGGAAATACGAAAACGACTTTTAAAGTACAGCGATAGCTATGCGAATTGGAATAGTGGAGTTGTGCTAGAAATGTATCAAATATAATGCTTATTTTTAAAAAATATTTTTCTAAAGTGACATAGAACAAAACTTTCTATTTACGTTCACAGCTAGGGCTGCTGTGCTACAGGCCTTACGCCAATATTGCCAAGCAATAACTGCATAAATATCGAATGTTCACCTGCCACTGTAAATCGTATTACAACATAAATGGGCAAATTACTAAACAAAATGTTGAAGTTGAAGACCCAGACTACAAGACCAACCCTAAGGCTTATGGCAGCTTAATGTGTCGAAACGTCGAAAACCCAGACCATCCGACTCGTCCGAGGACTAAGAGCAACCATTTGAATGGTCGGTCAGCTTAATGTGTTGAAGACCCAGACCGTCCGACTCGTCCAGAGGACTAAGAGCAACTATTTGGACGGCCGGCCAGCTTAATGTGTGACCGGACTGAACAAAATGTGAAAAAATTGGGTGTATATGATAAAGCTGAAGCTCTATTTCCTTGTGTAGTCAGAAAATTAAAAGTATTCTGTGCAGGAAATAAGAAAACGGCGGCTTTTAAAGAACCCTGATAGCTATGCTACGCCTCTATAGCGTCATCTATTTCACAGCTGAAAAACTAAATATTAATTGAGTTTTTTATTTATAGATAATTAATTAATTAATATTATACGAATTTTCTGACTACACAAGAAACTACATATTTCAGTCTATCCGTCGAACAAATTCCAAAAGGATTTGCGCACGCGTTCTTTTGTGGTTATGATAATAAATAGAAATGGCCTATACTTTAACACGGATGAAAAAAAGTCGAAGTCGGCCTTAAGAAACTTTGAAAATCCTTGTGAGTATCCACTACTGGTTTGGCACTCTTATTTTGAGTTTTGCTATTACGGATGAATTTAAAACCAGATTCAAAATGGGTTAATGACTTTTAAACCCGGTTTAGTGTGTGCGCTTCGCAGTTAATTTAGCGAATATAAAAAATTCCGTGCATAAAAATGTTTTATACCAGTATACTGCAGTGAGCTGTTGCAATTTAGTATTTACATTAAGTACATGTGCTTTTGAAAAGTTATAACATATATTTTATCTAAAAAAATAAATCACAAATTTGAAACATTGCACAAAAGGAGTAGAAATTAAATGGAAAATAATTTGAAATTGCTTCACCTATTCCGAATCATAAATGATTTACTGTTTATTATAGGGTTTAAAATATAATATTATAAGAAACAATTTAAAACTGCTTTTAATTTAAAAATAAATTATTAGAAATTATATTTAGAATCCTCACAAATCATATATATATAATAAAAAATATATGCATAAAAAATATATACATATAAACATAAATATAATTTTTAATTCCCAGAAAAAATACACCTCTCAATCTAAACTTTCAGTTTAAATTTACTGTATAACAAACTTAACTATAAAAGACTATTTGCACTCAAAAAATTGCGGAGCATATTACAAAAAAAAAAAAAAAAAAAAAAAAAAAATCAGAGGTGGGTCGTCCAGTCTGATGGAGCCGAAATGATTTAGCGTAAATAATATTTTGTAAAATAAAACTTCAGTAAAATTCAATTTGTTCGATTTTTTTTTTCAGACTCATTTGTTTCGTTTACAGGCTTTCAAAGTGCTACAAATTACTCGCTAACTGTTTATAGCTATAGCTAGCACTTTTACTTTTCGTCCCGATTTCGTCTGGATACTCCAATTCTAGATATGCAATTTTTTCAAAATGTGAAATTTCTTTATTAACTTTCTTTGCGGTATATATATTAAACTTGACAATATATCTGACGAGATTTTACATTCAAGTTAATTTATAAACTTGCCTGGCAACACATAATTACGTATTTGATTATGTGTATTTCTATGTATTATGTTCAAACCTCACCAATTATTAAATATCTTTAGAATTCCTAAGTTTATTTAACCTTCTAATTTCTTTAAACAAAATAAAATATCTCATTCTTGTGCAACCATATTTCACCAAGGAGTAAGTAAAGACACTGAACTGCTACAATCGTGATATTTTAAATATTGCAGCTTTCCCAGTTATTGGAAAATGCAAGTTAAAAACTATAAGCTATCGAAATTATAACCACTCGATCCAAAACCCAATTATATACGCTTGCAAGACTTTAAAAGAGCTACAAATTATTGCTTATTGTTCATAGCTAGCACTTTTAGTTTTTATAAGCATTACAAACTTGTAAAACGAAAATTTTTTAATCTTCTTCATCTTGACAAGACGATTACTCGAAAAGTAAGTCAGTACGGTTCAGCAAATTAGCTTTTTTTCTTCAAAAATTAGATTCAGAAACTAAATTTGCTAATGCATATGTTTGTCGCTTACTATTTATATCTATCTTTTGAAATTTAAGTGAAAGTAAGAAAAATTAACAAGTCACTCGGATAGATGCTTTAAGTGTTTTCTAAAAAAGTTCCAAAGTATTAAAATTATTTTACATATTCATAATCTGGACCAACAGAACAAGAAAAAAATATGTACATTTTTATCTATCAGGTTCGGAGAAATTGGCGTCCAAAGTGTTTGCATTTTTCGTAATGCTCCGACTTCCACCACAGATACCCTAAACGTAGATGTAATTCACATAACAATAATAATCTATATCATAAAAGGCAATGTCTGTGTGTCTTATACACTATACGTTCAGCGACCGCGCGTCAGAGAGCTACGAAATTTGGCAATCGGAGATCCAGGGGGGGAGGGGAGGTGACACGTCAAAACCGATTTTTTAAATCTTAATTATTTTTTTTGTTATGCGTGTTTTTATGTATGTTTTATGCGATTTCGACCGTTTTTTGCCCTTTTTTCTCCACGATCCAGACGTCGTAGAAAAAAAACAAATCACACCACCGGAAAGAGAAGACAATTGCGAGTAAAATATATCAATTTCAAAATTAATTTCTACTATTTTTTAAAGATTTTAAAACAAAAGTCACTTTCGGCTGAAAAAAAACGAACTTTGGTTTTTAAATCCTCGCATCAGAAAAAGTACTTATAATTTCGACTAATAATTTACATTTTTAGAAAGTTCAAAGATCTGGCTTTCTTACAAGCCCAATCTGGTCAAGAAATAATAAAAAATTGCCGCAGGATCAGGATTTTAAGATTTTCCGAATTTCAATTTCTCGGCTTCATCCGGCAAAATAATTTTCCTCCCATTCCCGTACAGGTGCACTGCGAGCGGCGTTTCCGTGGCAACGGTGTTAAAGTTAGTTACACCAAGCGAATATTTGGGATCAGACTGAAAAGGCGTTTATTTTTTTTGCTTGAAAATTTTTTGCCAACGATCATGCATCGGGTTATAAAATTAAGTGATATTTTAAATGATGGAATTAAGAGCTTAGCATATGGTCATTATAAAATTTAAATGATTTAATTATGGTGGATTGATGGATTTTTTAAATGTATATTTTAATTTATGGATATTTTAAATTATGGAATTAAGAGCCTAGCATATGGTCATTATAAAATTTAAATTAGCGCGCAGGAATTGCACTCAGTAGGCCCGGGTTCGACTCCCGCCACTGCCAAAACTGCTGCCGTGTTCAGGCGGAGTACCATCACGTTAAGCATGTGGGCCCGTAAGTCCTTCCGAGAGGTTGGTGGTAGGGGAAGGAAGGTTCGGTCGCTGTGGATGCCTCCCCCACTGGGTTCCGGTCTAAATTGGGTGAATAAAAAGAAAGTTATGGAGATTGTCGCGGAGGGCGAAGTAGCCCAGTGGTTAGCGTGCGGGAATTGCACGGCCCGGGTTCGATTCCCACCACTGCCAAAGTGTTCACGCGGAGAACGATCCCGTTAAACATGTGGGTCTGTAAGTCCTTCCGAGAGGTTGGTGGTAGGGAAAGGTGGGTACGGTCCCTGTGGATGCCTCCCCCACTGGGTTCCGGTCTAAATTGTCTGGCACTACTTGGTCGTCCAAATAGTTGGTAGGTCGCGCCAGCGAGTTTGCCACGGTCAGAATTTTCAAAGGTAGCGAACAGGCTGGTCGCCGAAGGCGGCTAGTAATAATAATAAAGCTTCAAGAAAAGGGTATCAAGTTTACACCTCGAGTTTCAGCTGTCACAAAATATTTATTGTTTCTGAAATAGAGTGCCATCAGAGTAAAATCGATCTTAGGCAAATTGTCTGATTCCCCTTCAAAAACTAAGATTAAAACCAGGATCCATGTTTTCAATAAAATAAAATAATCAGGTAAATTATCTAAATTCAAACAGACCAAGTACAAAAGTAAAATTTCAATTGTACATAAAATTAAACCCCTACTACCCTGCATATTTGCAGGCATCAAGGCAAAACGCGTTAGAATGTTGCATCACAGGTCGAACAGGCTATGTGACGTCACAGCCAATTACGTGCCGTTTTGTGTTTGAGTATATTTTGCGGCTTTTCATTTCTTGATATTTAAATAAATAATTATTTTAAGAGATTTTCGCTTGGATATTTGAAATCAGAAAAAAATTCTCTCTAAATATCAATTGGTTTAAAGAGCTTTAAGAAAGAAAGAAAAAAAAAATCGGAATTGTCCATTGTCATTTATCTATATATATATATATAAAGAAGAAAAATATGTAAACATCACGAGAAAAAGGCTGAATCGAATTTGATGAAATTTGGTAGGTAATCTTGAAATAGCACCACTTAAAATTTAGTCCATGTTTCAAGTTTTTAACACTAGGGATTGTCGCGATATTAATGAAAAACGAAACTTTCGTTTGTCTCATCATCACAGAACAGCTACACCGAATTTAATGAAATTTTGTGGGTGGCTTTAAAATAGCCCCCCCCCCTCCATAAATTTAGTTCGAGTTTCTAAGACCAAGGGTAGTCGAGAAATTAATGGAAAACGAAACTTTTCCCCAGAGGTTCTACTCTCCAACTCCATGATTCCCAACGAAAAAGGTTGGAAATCGTTGGTTTAAAACGTGAAAGTCAATTAAATCTCTGAGTTTTGTGGAAATTTATTGAACGTATTAGTCACTTTTGAAAATCGCAGGTTTGAAATATGAATTTTAAATGAAAACTCTATCACCATGGTTTATTTCACCATGGTTTATTTTTCACAGGCTTACTCAACAACGAAAAGTATTAAGAAATCAAAATGGTTATTTAATTATCAGCATTTTATGAGGAAGATTTTTTCTTATAATATATAATTATATTATTCTTATATATTATCCTTATATCTAATCAATCGGAAGCAGCTATGACTTATATTAAGCAATGATATTTTTTTTTCTTACATAATGAAATGAATTTACTTCTTTCCAGTGAAAAAACAATGTATAAGATTCACGGCCCAATATGTTCCGGTGTAATTTTTATCAGAGTTTTGCATCGTAAATCCCGAGCAACATCGGGTAATCACTGCTAGTCTACTATAAGAATAACTCTTTTCTTGGTCCGTAACACTTGTCTAACTTGTGACGCATTTTTTAAAATGCTGTTAAGTCGTCGAAAATATCGCCAAACTGATAAAAATGGCACTAAATTAATGAAAATGCCGATTAATTGATGAAAATTCAATATTTTGGAAATAATACCTATTTCACCATCCGTAACGCTTCACGGAATTTCACTAACTTGTCGATTTTTATGGATACCAAATTGACGAAAATGTAGCCAAACTGATAAAATTCTGGCTAAATTGCTGAAAAGGACGTCTAATTGATTAATATTCAATATCTTGGAATACAAATAAAATGGCTCTAAATGGGAGGTAATGTTTTGCAAATTTTGAATTCCGCCATATGACGGGCATACCTTCTAGTATATAAAAATGCTCTTCTCTTCATTTGTCTGCAACGCTTGGCGAATAATCGAACGAAATATGGGCAACTTGGTGCTATTTTGGTCCAGAGTGACGAAAATATCGTCAAAATTGGAGAAATGCCGCGAAAATGTGGCCAAATTGATGAATTAATTATTTAAATATGGATTCTATCGCTTAATGAGGATGCTTTCCATATTAATAGTTGTCAAAGTAGAGTTGCATGAAATATAAATTAATAGCAAACTTCAAAATAGTTTTATATGTTGTCATTCGAAAAAGCGCAAAATATACAATTCAACGTTAAAAACATGGTGCCATGGATCCTATACATCATTTTTTCACTGTAAAAGAAGTAAATTTATTGCATTATGTAAAGAAAGTCATGTGCTGTCCACATAAGATTTTTCTTAATTTTATATGATTTTTTAATACATTTATTTGAAAAATGTGCAATATCTGAAGAACAGTTCATGCTAACGTTTTAAAGTTTGCGTCAATTGTTTTCTAATGAAAAATTACATAAGAAATGAGTATTTACATAACTTTATTGAAGATTCTTTCAATATTTCATTTGAAAATTTGGGGTTCTTCCGAACATTCGATTACGTTTAAAAACAATAAGCTTCCAGTATTCAATGATTGTAATTTTTGTATCAAATTTCGTTCAAATTGTTCCATTCATTCGTGAAATATCGTCTCCCTCGACAGACTCACTCACACACACACACCACCTCAAAAATGTTCGATTCATGTTCAGGTATGCTCAAAATGCGCCTTCTTGTCGAAAACAAGGTGTGACATTTTGCACCATCACAAATCTTTCCTTATATATACAGTATACTATGTCTATAAAGTAATAAGACATTAAAATGCATCAAAAATGGTTTTTAGAAGCTTGGCATGGAGATTTCTAAAAAAGAGGAAACTGGTGACGTAATTGAGCTAATAGTAAATTTGGAAATGACTTATTCTGGGTTTGAGAACTGCATATCTGTCAATGATAATGAGATGACTTCTGGCATAGTACACCCAACTCAAGAAGTTCATATTGCTGAAATACAAGCTGAACAAAACAATGATGCAGATGATGATTGCAATGAAGATGAGGAATTTTAAACAGAACATGCAACATATACAAAACATTTCTTTGCCAAGTTTTAAACAGTTTAGATTAAAATGACTTAAATTTCTAATCTGAATGAAGTATCAAGCAATAAAGTTTTATATGTTGAGCAATACTAACTGAACAGGACTGATATTAATATATTGCAAATACTGCCAATGCCTATAATTTTAAACAGACTTGTCATATCTGTTGGTTGTGAATCTGTTGGTGCACATGAGTAAGTATAATAAATGCTATAAACCTATGGAATGTTTCACGATTTATTAAAAAGAAAAGAAACCTATTTAATATGTATTATTTAATAAAAGAAACCCTATTAAATATATATTTTGTAAATCAGTTTTGTTTCAGTTATAATTACTGGTAGTATTTGTGTCTAAATTAACCATTCATACAAATAAAATGCAACAATATACTTAAATTATGCATAAAATTTATACTCTGTCACATACATGATCAACATGCCATAAACATGACCACTCATTTCAATTTTTGTGAAACAGAGCATTAAATGCAAGAGTATAATTTTTTTTTCCCATAATTTCAGATTTTATTTCAACTACAAGAGAGAGAAAAAAGAAAAAATTAGCTTTGAAATCATTGTACATTCACAAAAATAAATTTGTAAAACTGTTGAACAAAAGAGGTATTCCAAGTAGATGATTTGTGACATATTTTACATACAAATAGTTTTAAGCCAGTATATTCAATATTTGTAAACAAATGTCAATCTAAACTCATTCTTCTAGGAAATTATTTCACAAGAGTATGTGTAAACAAATGTCAAATTAAACTTTTTTACGAGTAAATGATTTCTGACATAGGTACTACACATAAAAATGATTTCTCACCAGTATGTACAAGCAAATGTTGTTCTAAACTTGCTTTGCGAGTAAATGCTTTCTGACATATTTCGCATACGAATGGTTTCTCACCAGTATGTGTTTGCAAATGTTGTTTTAAAGTTATTTTCTGAGTAAATGCTTTCTGGCATATTTCACATACAAATGGTTTCTCACCAGTATGTGTGAGTAAATGTTTTTTTAAACCAGCTCTCTCAGTAAATAATTTTTGACATATTTCACATACAAAAGATTTCTCACCAGTATGTGCAAGCAAATGTTGTTCTAAACTTTCTTTCCGGGTAAATGATTTCTGACATATTTCGCATACAAATGGTTTCTCACCAGTATGTGTTTGCGAATGTCGTTTTAAAGTTATTTTCTGATTAAATGCTTTCTGGCATATTTCACATGCAAATGGTTTCTCACCAGTATGTGTGAGTAAATGTCTTTCTAAACCAGCTTTGTCAGTAAATGATTTTTGACATATTTCACATACCAAAGATTTCTCACCAGCATGTGTAAGCAAATGTCGTTCTAATTGTTTTTTCTGAATAAATGATTTGTGACATATTTTGCATGCAAAAGGTTTCTCTTCAGTATGTGTAAGAAAATGGTGATCTAAATTTATTTTCAGAGTAAATGATTTATGACATATTTTACATACAAATGACTTCTCATCAGTATGTATAAACAAATGTTGTCCTAAGCTTGCTTTCCGAGTAAATGATTTCTGACATAATTGACATACAAATGGTTTCTCACCAGTATGTGTAAGCAAGTGTCGTTCTAAACTAATTTTACGAGTAAATGCCTTCTGACATATTTCACAATTAAATGATTTCTCACCAGTATGTGTAAACAAATGTTGTTCTAAACTTATTTTCTGAATAAATGCTTTTTGACACATTTTGCATACAAATGATTTTTTACCAGTATGTAAGCAAATGTCAATCACAATTTGCTCTTTGAGGAAGTGATTTTTTACATATTTTATATAGAACCGGTTTCTCGCCTGTATATGTGTTAGCAATTGTTGATGGAAACTTCCTTTCTCAGCAAATGACTTCTGATATATTTTACATACAAATGGTTTCTCACCATGTAAATATTCACATAAATTTCGTTTTTCATTAAAAAATTTCCCAATTTAATTCACAAACAATTTCTTACACCAGTATGTATAAAAAAATGTTGATGCAACTTATAAAATTATTTCTGACATTTTTGAGATTACAAATGGTTCTTACAGTAGTAAGCAAATGTCAATCACAATTTATTTTGCGAGAAAATTATTTCTGATATAACTGACAAACAAATGGTTTCACGTGTAAGCTGATGCCAATTTAAGTTTCGTTTTCTTAGTAAAAGGTCTTTTGTATAAATTGCAAATATATAGTTTCTCATCAATTAAAAAACTTAGTTAATTAATACATTATTTTGCACGAATAGCTTCTGACATATTTCACATGCAAATTGCATCAATAAAACATGAGTAAAAGACTTTCCACCCCCTTTTTTTTTTCACATAGAGAAGCTTTGGAATTTAACTGATGCTAAAACTATGCGGACATGTTCCTGACATTAAAATCCTATGTGGGTGAATTGCTACACATCAATCAATGTACAGGACAGTAGAGTGAAAAATAATTTAACATTTGTTTCACATTCAAAACCATTATAAAAATGGATGGATAGAAATTCTGAACCTATTGATTGTCACTAAAGAACTTGTGAATTTCCCAAATTCATTTCATAAATCGACAGGATGAGTAAAACGGTAGAAATAAAATTCCTTTCGTCGTGACTTTTAAAGCACTAAAATCACGGATACAAAGACAACTTAAAAAGTTTCTCAAAGAATTGAAATGACCCACTTCCTGAATAATTATTTTCATGAGAAAACTTCATATCACATTATTGTTATCCCTGTACCACAAAATGCAGATATTTTTAAAGGAAACCAATAAATTAGGCTAACAAGTACAAGGGTTTTAAATAAGTATATACAGGTAGGCAGCGAATTATCTTAGTACACTAAATACTGTGAATTATATGGTCTTACAAGGAATGGATCAAGAATGATTCGATTCCAACTGATTCCCACCATGGACAAAGAAGCTTCCATGTACTGCATCTCAGGAAAAACTGAATTTCTGAACACATACGCATGTGCACCAGTTACGCTCTCCGATTGGTTGTAGAATCCTGGTAAATGATTTTCTAGCCAATAATGGCTCTATATTCAAGTTGTTATGTACAAGATCTAATGTAATCTCTGACACTCGAAATTTTCAAAGAAATCCGTTAACTTTATTCGTGATTGAAGCGGTAAATTTTAAAACAGACCATTTAAATAACTTTATGCATATTAACAAAGAGATTTTATTAAAAATGCCCAAGGCGAAAAATTCTCAGGTATGTGAATTGATGCATGGGGATAATACATTTAATTTATGTAAAATGTTCGTGGGAGCAGATGTTTATATCTGACAATTGAAATTAAATATTTTAAATCCTTCATTTGTCTGGATTTTTCTTCTATGTCTCAATCATGTCTGGTCAAATAAAATAAAGTCAATATTATTTAATGTAATCGAATGTTTCGCTCTGACTGCTGAGACAAAAAATCTAAAAGTAAATAATTCGTTGGTCAACAGCATGTAAAGATTGAAAAGGTATCAATCGATTTTAAAGGCAGGATAGAATCTTTTCTCGTCAGGATAAAACAAATGGAGCATCATTTCCTTATTGGTACTGGTGCTGGATCTGATTCTAGGAAGATGTTTCTTTTTTTGCTTTTGAAACTGATTAAATTCATCCTTTATTTTGCTGTTGACTAACAAAATATTTATTTTTCCGATTATTTTAAATGGTTAGCGGACTGACTATTTAATTTTTGGGCTAAATCCCAGAGACCGGTATGGTTGTTTTTTTCTATTGCGCCAAATCGGCGATAAGCGGAGGGCTATGTTACGACCTTGGTAACTCTTTAACTCTTCGTAACCATGGTAACCTTGCGAGTTGATAACTTTGGCAACTGGCTTAATTTGTGTTATTTTATGCTCATTATGAATTATTCTGATCTTTTAAAATTAGATGTTTGGGAACAAGATTTAAATACAAGTATTGGTAAAATTTCTTTGATTTCATTTGAGTGTACTAAATGGCTGTGAAGAGTGAAAGATTTAGTATTGTTCTTTTTGATCGTTTGGTTGATAGTGGTATATTAATGTGATTAAATGGTGTATGAATCAGGGGTTGATTGCAAGTGGGTAATGCGATTGCGTGAGAGGATGATAGTACGGAAGAGTTTGATGGTTATACATGGGTTTGCCGTGTTTTTGGAGCGAATGTGCATTACGTATAAGAAATCGTACATGGTTTATTCTAGATTGAGTTTGATTGAGATTTTGAAGCGCGGAAATAACATGAAAATCACTTTATGAGCTATGGAACACTTTTTGCACAGATGGATGTTTATGTCAACTATGTGCGATCTCTGACAGCCAGGGGAACAGGATACTGTGATGTTTTTTTAGCTGGCGACTGTAGCGAGATTAGCCCGCGAAGCGGTCATAGATCCATGTTCTAATTGCTACATCACTCTTATAAGCCACAGAACACCTGTTTCTACGTGTGACCTCCGCCAGCCAGCAGGACCAGATTCTGTGATGTTTTTAGCGAGCGAGCGTAGATCCATGTTCTAATTGCTACATTACTCTATGAGCCACAGAACACCCTTTGCACAAGCAGCTGTTGCTACGTGCGACCTCCGACAGCCAGCGGGACTGGATTCTGTGATGTTTTTTAGCGGGCGAGGTTAGCTTGTGAAGCGTGCGTAGATCCATGTTCTAATTGCGACCTCTGACAGCCAGCGGGACCGGATTCTGTGATGTTTTTTTAGCGGGCGTAGATCCATGTTCTAATTGCTACATTACTCTATGCGCCACAGAACACCTGTTGTACAAACAACTGTTCCTACGTGCGACCTCCGACATATACATTGAATTACGATATATACATACGTATATATGTACATATACATACGTATATATATACATATACATTACTTTAGAAACTTACATTCGTTTAACCTCTAATTTTTGTAGGATATATCTAAATTTATCTTCTTTGATGGATATTTTTAATTAACCGGAAAATAAAATATTAACTTTCATTAAAATATATACATGAGTTTTTTTGCGAAAAATCGTTATATATCTTCCCCTCACTCGCATATACATTGCAGAATTTGCTAGTAAATGTATACATCTTTAGAACGCTACTTAGTGACTATGATAAAAATGAGTAGTAGTGTTTATTCACTTAAAATGCACTTTAGCAAATGAAATCTTTAAATATATAATGTTATTAATGTATTCTAAATAACTAATGTTCATTACAAATATAAATTCGATGTTTAATGGGATTAATTTCAATTTTTATTTGGCATCATTGTCAGTTTACCGTTACGCTCTATGATAAAAATAATCTCCCTTTGCACTTACGTTTCTGCGCATTTTACTATGCAGGTTGTTTATTTACATTTCTTGCTCACATAATCATGGTAACCTTGCGACTTGGTTGGATACTATGGCAACTGTCTCAACATCAGGCGCCAGAAAAGTCGCCAAATTCAAGTACCGGTCTTTGGGATAATGCCAATTTTTGTTTTGATTTTGACATAAATTGTATAAATGTTAAAAATATTATCGATTACAATTTTGTTAAATGCTGCAGTTTAGATATTGTTTTTATGTATCTTGTTATAATCAACTGAGCATAAAACAATAAAGGTATATTTCTGGAAACTGGGCGGTAGTCGTGGGAAGTTACCTGTTTATATATTGAAGAGTAGAGACTAACTGTTTTCAAATAAAGGATTTGTAAAATACTTAGTTTGGGTATTCAAATTTTCTGTACTTATATCAAAGCTAACTTGACAAAGAGGTAATATAGTAGTCCACAGGCTCTGGAATATTTTCTTTAGCCACAAATTCTCCAATTTTAGGTACAGCTTTGGTATATGCAATTTGCATTTCTCTCGCCAAATGCAAGCAATTACTAATTGTGCGATGTGATGATTTCTGATAATCCGTCCTAACTTTCCATTATCTTTGGATTAATTAATTGATTTTTGATTTAGATTTAGGCATAGCTTCTGTTTCGATAAAGGTTTTATTTGGTTTTATCGAATACAAAGGAATTGATTGTTTTAATCAATTTTTGGAATATGTCAGAGAGATTGATTGGGAAAAACGTAAGCTACATGAAAAACTTAGGATGGAAATTTCCATTTTTACGGTGTTGACATGTGCTATTTACGTTTCTTTATGTATTTTTTAAATTTTGTTATATATTTTTCCAATTATTTATACATTAGGCCTAACATGGCGTTTGTAATCATAATCACTTTTCAAACACCATCTTCCTTGGTGATATTTTGATGATTATGCTAACATTCTTTATATTAAAACTGTTCCCAATTTTATATTTTAATAGCTACTTTTTAAACATTCATGACCACATATTTCATTTTTTATAATTTTTTCTGTATCTATATTTTAAGCTTATTTTCCTGTGATAATCTTAAATAATAAAAGGCAATGTCTGTGTGTCTTATACACTATACGTTCAGCGACCGCGAGTCGGAGAGCTACGAAATTGGACACGTGAAATCAGATGTTTAAAATTTTAAATTTTTTTTTTTGTTGTTGTTATTTAATGTTTTATGTGATTTCGACCGTTTTTTGTCCTTTTTTCTCCATGATCCAAACGTCATAGAAAAAAACAAATCACACCACCAGAAAGAGCAGACAATTGTGAGTAAAAAAATATCAATTTCAAATCTCAATTTCGATTTCTAATATTTTTTAAAGATTTTAAAACAGAAGTCACTTTCGGTTAAAAAGAACCAACTTTCATTTTTAAATTCTCCCATCGTAAAAAGTACTCATAATTTCGACTAATAATTTACATTTTTAGAAAGCTCAAAGATCTGACATTCTTACAAGTCCAATCTGGTCAAGAAATAATGAAAATCGCCCACAGGATCACAATTTTAAAGACGTCATGATTTTCTATTTCTCGGCCAATTCTCAGCGAAGTTCTGATTCTTCCCCGACAGCCCCGCCCAGAAATGGGGGGGGAGGTTAAGTCACGCCGTTGCATCGGGTTAGAGTGATATTTTAAATGATAGAATTAAGAGCTTAGTATATGGTCATTATAAAATTTAAATGATTGAATTATGGTGGATTAAATTGTGGTGATGTATTATATACATCGGGTGAAATTATTATATTTTAAATGATAAAACGATATGGATATTTTAATTTATGGATATTTTAAATGGATATATGGAACTATGGAATGAGAATATTTTAAAAGATATTAATGAAAAGCTTAAACACTGAAGAAATAAAAAAATAAATATAAAGAAGGTTATGAGGATTGTCGCAGTGTCTTAAAATTTCATTATTAGTTTTAACGTCATTAAACTAAACCAAACTTTGTTAACTCCACAGGATTGAGGCACGGTAGCCCAGTGATTAGCGTGGTGGTAGCTTAGTAGTTAGTAGCCCAGTGGTAGCTTAGTAGTTAGCGTGGGAATTGCACTCGGTAGGCCAGGGTTCGATTCCCGCCACTGCCAAAACTGCAGCCGTGTTCACACGGAGTACGATCACGTTAAACATGTGGGTCCTTAAGTCCATCCAAGAAGTTGGTGATATGGGAAGGAGGGTACAGTCCCTGTGGATGCCTCCCCCACTGGGTTCCGGTTTAAATTGGGTGAATAAAAAGAAAGTTATGGAGATTGTCGCGGAGGGCGCGGTAGCCCAGAGTTTAGCATGCGGGAATTGCACTCGGTAGGCCCTGGTTTGATTCCCACCACTGTCAAAACTGCCACCGTGTTCACGCGGAGCACGATCACGTTAAACATGTGGGACCATAAGTCCTTCCGAAAGGTTGGTGGTAGGGGAAGAAGGATACTGTCCCTGTGGATGCCTCCTCCACTGGATTCCGGTCTACATTGTGTGGCACTTCCTGGCCGTCCAAACAGTTACCTTACACTTTTCTGGTAGGTCGCGCCAGCGAGTTTGCCACAGTCAGGATTTTCAAGGGTAGCGAACAGGCTGGTCGCCAAAGACGGCTAGTCTGTAATTAAAATAAAATTCTATGAAGTTATTTTAACAGTATATTAATTTGTTTTGTGCGATTAATATAATACTGAAAGTATGGCTTTGTATGAGATGTAAAAAAAAGTTTTTTAGCCACCAAGTTTTGCCACTTTGACTTTTTTATATATCACAAATAGTGAATTTGGCAATCGACAGCATGAAACCTGGTCTATTTATAATATGACCATAATAATTAAAACTAAAATAATTTTTATGTATTTAACCAGTAGTTTCAGTTCATATCAACAGGTACTGTAATTCAAGGATTGAAAAATCACTTGAAATGTTAGGAGCCAGGCTAGAAAACACAGGAGCCAGAAAAATATCAGTGCAATGTATTTTTTTTTTAAATTTATTAGTACTAATAAGATCATGCAAAGTGGGTAAATATAAAATTTATACACTGCATTTAAGTCCACTGACATGCTTCACAGCTTTTATTTTAAAATACTAATGATTAATGGCTTTATTAGGGTTAATCATTTAAATTTATCATTAGGGGCTCATTTAAATTTATCATTAATAAATTTCGTAAACTGTCTACTTCCGTTCTGTTTATTTTTTTTTTTTTATCAGGTACATATGAAAAAATCCTCTCTCACATGAAGCTGTGGAAATTGATATGACTGTTTGTCTTAATAAGAGAATTTAAATTTGGAAATCTGTCTTTCATGGCTTTAATTTTTTTTAATAATTGTTCAATATTAAAATTTTTTAAGTGTAAATTAGATTAAACCACTCTGTTAAAAGATCATCAAGAAACTCTTCTGTTTTCATAAGTGAAAGTCACCAAGTTGGTGATATTCCACCAAATTCGTCACCAAGTGTTACAGAGGCAGATGAATAGAGAAATGGTTTATTCTTATAATAAATTTTAGGTAGCTTGTAATCTTTTTTTTTTTTTGCAAATTTTGCAAGAAAAAATTTGAAAAATCTATATCATTGGTTCAAATAATCACAATTATAACTTACCCTTCATTTTAAAGGACTTGAAAAAATCTTTCAATTGATACCATACCTGACAATGTATTGCCGGGAAAAGGGGAGGGGGAGGTAATTCCCCTAGGGGAGCTAATGATGGCGCGAACACAAAAATTGTATCTCGGCTATTTTTTACAACAGTGATTGAAACTATACTAAGTCTCACGATCATTAGGCCATAAATAATTCTCTTTATGCATGATTATCTTAAATTTTGTCCTATGCTGCCATACTAAAAAAATGTAAAATTTCGAATAAACTTCAAAGTTTTCTCTCGAATTTAAAAAAATTCTATCTAGTTCTAGATTTTTCTATAACAAATTCAGATATAAAGTTTCGCCAAAATCCAATAATATGGATATCACTCCTAAAATAGTCAAAACGTGTTCAGGGAGCCCTAAAGCATATATTAGCATTAAAATCTCGAATTTGAAAATTTTCGTAAAAACAATACTTTTTCTATACTATGTTATATATATAGTATGATAAAGTAAAAATATTTTCACAATTAAACGTGATATACCGAGGATCGAATATAACTGCAATTTAGCCGCAAAATAGCCTGTCATTTCATTAATAATCTGTTTGGAAAACAACTTTTATGTATACATACAACTCGTAAGAATTATAAAAATTTTAGTAGATGCAAACAAATTGCTCAAGTGGAAAATATTTTCACAATTAAACAAGATATGCTGAGAATTAAGTACAATTGCCGATTTTCACGATATACTGCTACAAAGAAGTCCATTTCATGCGAATACAGCAATTTGTTAAAAATTATTTCATTTCAGCATATAATATCATTCAGTACTGCTGTTTGTGAATGAAGGTTCAGGCACAATGAATCTTTTAAAAATGGATGTTCAAAACAGATTGAAGGTTGAAATACTAAAGGTTGACACTAAATGACCATCAAGCTTGCAGGAATTTCACTAAATGAATTTTATCCAAGTAATTCCATTCAACTTTGGTGGGAGGATGCTTGTGCTGGGTGCACTCGATAACCAAACTTTTACCATAAGTAATTGAATTTTAATTTGCAATTTAGTGTCTTTTTTTTTTTTAAAGTATATATATTTGGCAAGCAAATAAAATATGTAGATGAGGCCTATGTGGTTTTATTGTGTCTATTTTTTATTTCACTAAAATGTTTTATTTTGGCCCTTAGAAATTTTCAAGTGATCCATAAGAAATTGATGCTGGGGGCCATTTGGCCCCTAATTCTTTTTCTAATTTCTTACCCTGCTCCTCATCTTTACCACATCAAAACTTTAAAATATGAGTTGATATTATGTAGCATAAATTGCTCCAAAATAACTTTCAAATATGTCAACTAGCAATACATTTGTTTTAATATATATTAAAATTTTAGAAGTAATTAGAGAGACTTAGCTGTGAGAACTGAAACTGTTTTGTTAAAAAAATTCTATAACTCCCAGTTTAATATTTTCTTCTGTAGAAATAAAAACACATTAAATCACAGTTGATTTCAGAGCTAAGGATATTTACTTGCTTTAAAATATATAAGAAAAATATTCAGAACAATTTTAGTTTAGAACTCTTGTTACAGTTATCTTTAAAATGAATATGCAGTGACCTAGTTTTTTAATTATTTCTATATTTGTTTAAGATTACTGGGAAAATTTAATTTAAAAATTAACAGTTCTTTGAGGGGGGGGGGGTGACATACATGACAAAATTAAAACTTTATTATTTCATTTCTTTTAAACTTTTTTTACCAGTTTTGAGGAAACACTTTATTCTGACATATTAAAAGAGGAAATGAAGTGCTGAGCATTTTGTATGAGTAGCGTTTCCTTTAAATTAAAAAACTATGTTTCATGTGACAGACATTACATACAAAGCAAGCTTTAGTTTAGTGGCAATAAAAAAAAGGAGGTTCTTTAATCAAATAAATATTTGTCAATATTTTTAAGAAGACAAAACATTGTTATTTCATGCAGAAAAGGAAAGTAAAAATTAGGGTATCGGAAGCATGCTGAAATTTGGGTTAAGTAGTTTTAATACTTCAGCTAAAAGATAAGACATAAAAAAAGTAGCTGGTAAATCAATTCTTTATAAAAGAAAAAATTATTTTATTTTTATAAAATATGAACATTTGTAAACAAATTTAAACCAAAACATATCATTTTTTTTTTCATTTTTTTTAATTTTAAAAATAGTGTCTAGGTTAATATTTACATATGAAATTAATCAGTACAAAATCATGCCAAGTTTGTGCTTTTCCCTGTCTTTTGAAATTGGCGCCTCACTAAAGGGACATATTCTCCTGTTTAGAAATAAGCTCCTCCCACCAAAATGACATAATTTACCATGTTATGACATAAAATTCTGAATCTAAAAGATTAGCTAATTGTACTTGAGAAAATGTAAAAATTCAGAATTAAATACTTGGAAAATTATTGGGACATATAAAAAACATTGAAAAACAAGATACATAAAACAATATGTTTAAAATGTTATAAAATTAAAAAAAAAAAATGGAACTTTGTAAAAATTTCACAAACCCAATACAGTAAAACTTAATTAACCATCACCGTCCGGACTAGGTATGTGACGGATGACAGAAATCTCTTAATGCATATGTACAGTAACATGATTTCACTGCGGGCTAAGGACAAAAATGAAAATAAAATCATTTAAAAGTGAACAATACATACATATTGTATTTAATTTTACAAAACGATCAATATAAACTTCAATATAAGAGTAGTAATGTACAGAAATGTACATAAAGTGACATATTCTCCTGTTTAGAAATAAGCTCCTCCCACCAAAATGACATAATTTACCATGTTATGACATAAAATTTTGAACCTAAATGATTAGCTAATTGTACTTGAGAAAATGTAAAAATTCAGAATTAAATACTTGGAAAATTATTGGGACATATAAAAAGCATTGAAAAACAAGATACATAAAACAATATGTTTAAAATGTTATAAAATTTAAAAAAAAATGGAACTTTGTAAAAATTTCACAAACCCAATACAGTAAAACTTAATTAACCATCACCGTCCGGACTAGGTATGTGACGGATAACAGAAATCTCTTAATGCATATGTACAGTAACGTGATTTCACTGCGGGCTAAGGACAAAAATGAAAATAAAATCATTTAAAAGTGAACAATACATACATATTGTATTTAAATTTACAAAACGATCAATATAAACTTTAATATAAGAGTAGTAATGTACAGAAATGTACATAGAGTGACATATTCTCCTGTTTAGAAATAAGCTCCTCCCACCAAAATGACATAATTTACCATGTTATGACATAAAATTCTGAATCTAAAAGATTAGCTAATTGTACATGAGAAAATGTAAAAATTCAGAATTAAATACTTAGAAAATTATTGGGGCATATAAAAAACATTGAAAAACAAGATACATAAAACAATATGTTTAAAATGTTATAAAATTTAAAAAAAAATGGAACTTTGTAAAAATTTCACAAACCCAATACAGTAAAACTTGATTAACCATCACCGTCCGGACTAGGGCTGTGACGGATAACCGAATAGACGGATAACAGAAATCTCTTAATGCATATGTACAGTAACGTGATTTCACTGCGGGCTAAGGACGAAAATGAAAATAAAATCATTTAAAAGTGAACAATACATACATATTGTATTTAATTTTACAAAACGATCAATATAACCTTCAATATAAGAGTAGTAATGTACAGAAATGTATTGTAATACTATAAACCTACATTACTTTAAAATAATCTATCATCTCCTTCTGTGTCTTTGAGACTCGTGCTTTCTGAGCGGCAATGTTCCGTATCTTAACAAGAAGTAGGATCTGTGTTGCATTTGCCTCCTCTTGAATTTCAAGCCATTCGATGCACTTTGATAAATATTGTTTCTGCTTCTGAGTGGCTAGTTGTAGGTTTTTGGTTAAGAATTGATCCTTCATTGTCATCGATTTCTTCTTCAATGGTAGTCACACTAAAAACAACTTCATCATCGTTCAAAATTTCAAAGCCTCCATCCATTTTGTCACATTCCAACCAATCCGTTACTTCTTCTGGCGTAATGTTTTCACAGTTTAGTCCTACATTGTTGCACAGTTGCGTCAACGCTAATAGGCTCAGTTCCTTCAGTTTCGTCAATAGGTTCAGGCAAGAGTTTATTCCACCCATTCTTTAAGTTAGACACTGTAAGGTCAGCCCTGGCAGTGGCGACATTGAAAATAGCTTCCTTTATGTTGTATCTTTTTCAAAATTCTTTGACAGTCATGGCATCATCAGATGTAAGCAAGCCTTCAATAAAAGCTTTTCTGTAATGTCACTTCATATTTTCAATTATGCCCTGGTCCATAGGCTGGATAAGTGGAGTTGTATTCACTGGGAGAAAGAGGAATGTTATTTTGCCATCATCACTTTTGAGTTCGCAAGAGGGGTGTGTCGGGGCATTGTCCATTAACAGCAGTGCTTCCTGAGGCAACTGCTTTTCAGCCATATGAGCTCTAACTTGAGGCACGAAAACGTTGTGGAGCCATTTTGAAAAACTTGTTTGATCCATCCAAATGCTTTTTTGGACATAATAGTTCACAGGCAATACGTTCATATTTAAATTTTTGAAAGCATGTGGTGTTTTGAATTTACCAATTACAAGCAGAGGTAATCTATGATTGCTGGTAGCATTTGCACAGACCATAGCAGTGATCCGATCTGTTTGGACCTTAAAACCTCGGGTTGTTTTTTCCGAAAGTGATTCCAATGTCTTTTGTGGCAAAGCTTTCCAATTGAGTCCGGTTTCATCACAATTGTAAACTTGTTCCCTAATGAGGTTCAGTTTAGATATTTTTTAAATTTAGTTGTTCCTTGAAATCAGCAACGACTGCACTATTTGCACTAAGTTTTTCTCCACTAATGTCTAGTTGTCGAATACCGTGACAAAACTTAAACTTATCAAGCCATCCTATGCTTGCTTTAAAATTTGGATCTCCTTCTAGATTCTTATTCATTTCAACTGCCTTGGTCATTATTATATGACCTGAAAGTGGGATCCCTTGACTGATCCCTGGCTTGAATAAACCATTGGTGCATCGCATTATCTAGCTGGTCAAATTTTGCCGATTTCATGGCTTTACGAGTCTTAACATCTCCATCGGTGCTTTGCATTTTTGACACATGTTGTTCAATCTTTTCAGCATCGCGTTTGATAGCATTGACTGTTGTTCTTCCAACACGGTAAATCTGAGCAATACTAGTGGCAGTTTCATCTTTCTTCAAACGTTTGATAATTTCAAGTTTCTTCAAATGTTCTTTCTTCATCTTTCTTCAAACGTTTGATAATTTCAAGTTTCTGGTTAAAACCTAGCACTACACGTTTCCGCTTTTCAGCTATTTTAAAACAATTTTACAGAACAATAAAATCAAAGAGATTAGGCCTTACTTATTTAGGACTAAATAGAAACAAGCGACAAAATAGAAACAGAGTTTAAAAATACAGAACAGTAGCACTATCGTAACGTTATGCCGAAAAGTTAATTAGGCCACTATGAAACAAAACATTCATTCGAACACACAGGGTACTTTGTCACGACTGAGACCAGACAAAATAGCGACTGGTTAGTGATAGGTTTGTAGCGCGCCAGATCAAGCTCAACGCCTCCTCCACCGACGATTAGTCACTTCGGCCATCATACAGAACAGTCATTTCCAGCTTTATACAGTAGGGTGTAAAAGCAATCCGTGGACAATTTTAAAGATGTCTGTTTGTTTGTTGATACTCATGCATCTTTTTTAGACGATGACGGATAACAGAAACTGGCTGTTAAACGAGTGACGGTTAATCAAAGTTTTACTGTACTTAGAAAATGTAAATGTTACTTTAAATAAAATAGACTGTAAAAATTTCAAAAGTTGCATGAAACTTGGAAACATTTTGAAACTTTTCAGAAATTGATTGGTTGACCTTTCAAAAATGAAATTAGAGAGTAATTTTTAGAACACTTTAAAATACAAAACAAAATTTTAAAACATGGGGTAAAATAAAAAAAAACAAGCCTTGAAGCAGGCCTAGATATGAGGTATAAGATTGCCCCAGGAGACGTTGACATGATCTGACCCCATCGTTCTCATTATCGACATATATACATACACTTACATGTATCAACCATTATACACATTATGTATCAGCCGAAATCTAAAAAGAAACCCATCAAAATCCTATTTTACAAAAGTTATAATTCACCATGTTTTTATTAGCGCATGCTTAACAAAATCACAAAATAAATTTAGTTTATATAAAAGATCATAAAAACCCTTACACATGCTAATAGAAACATGCTTAAAATGTTCTAAAATACCTCTTTATCAAAAATTGTATCAACTTGATATCCTTTCAGAGAAAATAGAATTCTCCTTTCTTTAGCTGTCTGTGTAACAATAACATGCTTTTTTTTTTTCCGTGTCATATTTGGAACCTATAATTCATAAATAATTATTTCTTTAAATAATGTTTCTATTTATTAAAAAAAATTTATTGTTAATTTTGTACTCTGAAACATTGCAGTAAAGTTCAACATTTATCTGTGCTGTGTATATACTTTTTTTCATTTTATTAATTCTGCTTTGTGGTTTGTAGATACTTCTGTCTTTGTGATTGTGTATACTTTTCATTTTATATTGCTCTGTATACAGGGTGTCCCAAAAGCATTGGTCTCGGCTTTTATTCCTTAAATATTGATCTTAGACATATATAATAAATTACAAAGTTGCGTAAAAAAAAAGGTACAGAATTTTATGAAATTGATAAAAATTTTCAAGGGAACAAAGAAATACAAAATTTGAATTTTTATATGGCCCCCATACAAAAACATTTCCAATGAGTAAAATGTGCCCCATACACTAATAAGGTGATGTACAAAATTTCAGCATTTTATCACAAAAAGTCCCAGAGATATGAAAAGACAAAAATGCTGACTTAAACCACTTTTCAATGTATTGACATGGGTTCTCAGAGGTTGAAAATCATGTCCGCAGATCGCATTTCAGGGGTCATACACAAATTACGAAAGTAAATGATTGCATAAATAAATAATAATTTTGCTATTTATTGGTACAAAAGTATCTACATTGTTGTTGAGACCCAGACCGTTCGACCTACCAGAAAGGTATAAGGTAACTGTTTGGACGGCCGGGAAGTGCCACCCAATTTAGACCAGAACCCAGTGGGGGAGGTATCCACAGGGACCGTACCCTCCTTCCCCTACCACCAACTTCTCGGAAGGACTTACGGACCCACATGTTTAACGTGATCGTACTCCACATGAACATGGCGGAAGTTGTGGCAGTGTGCAAATCCATCGCACAAACCACCGGGCTACCGTGCCCGAAATGTGCCAACATCACGCAGTGTTCCCAGGTGGTCACCCACGCAAGTACTAACCGCGACCGATGCTGCTTGATTTCGGTGATCTAACGAGAACCGGTGTTATCAGCACAGTAGGGCCGTTGGCACTATCTACACTGTTGTTATTGTTGTTGAGACCCATAGCGTCTGACCTACCAGAAAGGTGTTGAAGACCCAGACCGTCCGGCTCGTCCTGAGGACTTGAGCATCTATTTGGACGGCCGGGGTACCAGAAAGGTGTAAGGTAACTGTTTGGACGGCCGGGAAGTGCCAACCAATTTAGACCGGAACCCAGTGGGGGAGGCATCCACAGGGACCATACTCTTCTTCCCCTACTATCAACCTCTTGGAAGGACTTATGGACCCACATGTTTAATTTGATGGTACTCCACATGAACACAGTGGCAGTTGTGGCAGCGTGCAAATCCAGCGCTCAAACCACCGGGTTACCGCGCCCGAAATGTGCCAACAGCACACGGTGTTCCCAGGTGGTCACCCACCCAAGTACTAACCACGTCCAATGCTGCTTGACTTCGGTGATCTAACTGTGAGTATCTACACTGTGTAATAACTTAATAGAAAAATAATAACGTTGCACAAAGATTACAAAGCTTATTCAAAATGTTTTCCATCCGTGCCAAAGATCCATTAAAGAAAAGAGGCAGATATTATTTGCCTAATGCCTATGATGCATTTCTACATTACTTCATTTGCACTCTTGCTGTGAACATTTACCTTTTAATTTGGGATTAATCCATCACCAACTTTGTTTAAACATTTCTCTGGGACTTTTTAGAATAAAATGCTGAAATGTTGTACATCACCTTATTAATATATGGGGCACATTTTACTCATTGGAAATGTTTTTGTACGGGGGCCGTATAAAAATTTGTTTTGTATTTCTTCAAATTTAGTTCTCTGAAAATTTTTATCAATTTCTTAAAATTCTGAACCTTTTTCTATGCAACTTTGTAATTTATTATATATGTCTAAGATCAATGTTTAAGAAATAAAAGCCGAGATCAATGTTTTAGGGACACCCTGTATCCCTGTATATAGCATGTATTCATACTTTTGCATATATATTTTCAGATATCTACTTATAATTTTTTTTATTCTTTAGTATGCTGTTTTAAGTCAATTAAAAGAGCTATCAAATGAAGCAGATTGCTTGACAGAGCAATTACCTCCAGACAGTGCTGTTGATGCCTGGCTTGCTTCTGTGGTAGAAGCTGTATACCGAATAAGGTATTCTTAAATTTTAAAGTTTATTTTAAAAAGATTCTTATGCTATAGTAAACTTAAAATAATTTCATTTTTATTATTTCAATTTAAAATACTTATATTTACAATTTTTAACTTGTATGTACTTTATAGTTTGAAAATATTCAAATTTACTATAAATAATTAGAATATTTTTAGTAAGATTTGAGTGATAAAAGTAAAACAGGCATACTTATGTGTCGTGGCCATGAGTTTTGCAACATTAGGTATTTCTTTTAATGATAAATTATACACGGTGTTTAATTTTTTTTATGGCAAACAATTTGAATTTTGATCACAATAGAAACCTCCCAGAGAAATTTGCTCTCACCCTGAAATTTTGCCATCTAGTGACAAAAATGAGAAGTAAAATTGGCAATATTTAATTTAATTTTTCATTGTATAACACTGTGGTTCATATGTAACCCCCTTTTGAAAAGGAAAAATGATGAATTTTCAAAAACTGATTACTGATACTTCCATTGTTGTCTTGAAAGATTAATTGAACGTGTGACCAAACTTCTGCTTGATGATAGTTTTAAATGTCGATATTGAACAAATTGAAAAAAATATCATAAATAACTGACTGAGAATTTTAACTTTGAACATTTAAAAACTTTGTTAGACACATATATGGTTGAATAAATATTTCAACCAATCAAAAACAGAAAAGAACCTTCTTCGTCTGGTTAAATGAGATACAGCATCAGTACCAACAAAGGCAAGAGCACATCTTTCTCATTCGCATTCTTCCCAATGTTGGTACTATATTTGACGAACACCCAACCTTTAGTGGAGTAAAAGGTATGAAATGTAATCTTCCGCTAAAAGAAATAATGTACCATAAAAATTGATAAAAATATTTTTTAAACCAGAATTTCTTTAATAATTAGAAAAAATTAATAAAATAGATTTAAAGTAAATTTTAAATACTTTTTACATATAATGGTAAATGGAATATTTGTATTCATTCGCTTGACAAAATTAGTTGGCTTGGTTTTGGCGAGAAATCGTTGTGTGGAAAACCTATGCATAAAATATATGCAAACCTATGCAAAAGCATAAAATTTTGTTTTATTACACCAAACTGTGTAGATTAGCATGCATATCAATTGAACCATTTGTGCCCCCAAAATGTCTATTTTAAACTAAAAGTAACAATAATAATACCACGTAATGGCCATGGTGAAAAATATAATCAAAACATTACAAATTGCAAATGTCAGTTGCATTTTTTCCAAATTTGCACTTCATTAGCCGAATCAGCATTGAAAAGAAAGGAGCAAAACATCCTCTCTCCTCCTGAAAGAAACAAACTCTAGAAACTGTAAAAAATGGATTAAAAAACATTGATCTGACTTTGGTAAGTATTTCTTTCACAAAAATATCTCATGACTCTCTTCATAAAGTCAGATTTGTTTATCGCTCTCTCTTGCCAGATATTATTGACATTTAACAAGTTATCATAAATAATTAATAAAATTATTATGCAAAAAGCAAAAATGAAAAAGTCTGTGTGAACAAAAAAGAAATATTTGTGGCAAAAAAGATTGTGAATTGCTACAAATTTTACATTCATCTGCTGTGAAATTGAATTGATACTAAATACCTGCTATAAAACTGCTATGAATCTTAGTTTTTCCTGATAGGAAAGGTGATGCAAATGCAGAAGTGTTGTTATACCACACCAGTCTTTATACCATCTTTCATTTAAACCAGAGATCGATATAATGCTTCTATATGCATATTTCACGCTATAAAATAAATAAATATGCTTTGAAAATTAAGTAAGGCATATTTTTAGGCATTGATTTGGGGAGGGAGGATTACCATTCACGATGTTTACGGCAATTTCAAAAAAGTCATAAAAATGGAAATTAGTTATGAATTTCTTGAAAATGTTACGAATTTGAAAACAGACACTGATTTTGAGATCAGAGTTTTCTCATTCTTCTGGTAAGCCATTTTCTCATGATTGTGAAAATCACGCTTGCAAACGACGATTCCCATTCCACCATGCAGGAGCAGAGATACCGATTACTACGGATTCTCCGTAATTTCTTTGGGATACTACCTCCTACTACGGATTACGGGATTTGCATAGTTTTCTACAAAAAACTGTCTTTCTGTCTAGGGCAGTGTAAATTTACTGCTGCATGCACGGTATTGCCAATCAAATCAACTTGACAAAGGGGATTTACAGCCATGTGTAATGTAAATTTCGATGAAAGTAATAAATATGTTCCTTAAAAAGTTGTCATTTAGCATAAATCTCTAAACAGTTATTTTCTAAAATTATTTTCGCATAAACAGTACAATTGTGTAATTCAGCTTATGTTTGTGTGAATTACATAGAGTCCATTAGTATATTTTTCCATCCATCTCCATCTTTTAAATATTGTATATTAGATTAATTAAACTACAGCTTATGTTCTTATTCTGGTTAATTATTATGGTTAATTTTTAAATTATTTTCATATAAAGATTGCGATTCCGCAATTCAGTTTGTTCTCGTGAATTGCTGAGAGTACATTAGTATATTTTTTCATCCATCTCCATCTTCTAAATATTGTAAATTAGATTGACTAAACTAGCTTATTTTCGTATTCTGGTTAATTATTAAAATCTGCATAATACATATTTTTCTATTTTGAAAAATGGGTATGAACCCTGGGAAGAGATATTTTCCAAAAAGTGTATTAAAATAATGTGATTTAGGCAAATAAAAAGCAACTATTTTTGACAGCAATTAAAATTGATATACTCATATCGTTTAGCACTGCTATAATTTATTTTTTATAAACTGTAGTTGAAACTTCTACCAAACGTAAATGTTTGTTTTCAATATAAAGCAATTTACACTGGATAAAAACTTATGTAAATATAAATATTTATATTAATACATAATTATACATATTGTCAAATAATTTTATGTATATACATTTTTGTGTTATGTGAGAGTAAATATTTTATATCTTAACTGAAAAAGTCTTAACTACTGATATTTCCTTTCTTTCCTTTATTTCCTTTCTTTACTTTTCATCAGCTGGTTGGCATATCTGCACAAGAAATGTCTGATGACTATATTTCTTCCACTTTTGAAATCTATTTAATTGACTAAAACATTTATAATAATTTTGTGTTATATAGAAAAAAATATTTCTCACACATATAATTAATGAAATGAAAGGCTATTTTGCAGCAGTAACTACGAAAAATAAACTAAATGTGTACTTGATTCTCAGTATATTTCATATTATTGTGAAAATATTTTTTGCTTATGCAATTCATTTGCATCAACTAAATTTTTATAATTATTACGTATATGTTACAGCAGTTTCGTAAAAAACTGCATTCGTGCACAATTCTCCATATATTTCATTTTATTGTGAGAGTATTTTTCACTTTTGCGATATGTTTGCATTGACTGAAATTTGTTATTTTGTGTTTTATACAGAAACTATTTTTCAAACGCATTATTAATGAAATGAACATCAATTTTTGAATAATGGTATTAAAGTAATGATTTGGGTACTTAGAAATGTAACCAGGGTTGGAAAAAAATCATGATTTTTTTTTTAAAATCTGATTTATTTGATTTAAATCAGATTTTTTTTATTTAAATCGGATTTATTTGATTTTTTAGAATTTTATTTTTAATTAATGTTGTGTTTTTATATGTTTTGCAACATACAGTGCTGCAATTTGTTATAAGAAATAACTTGTTAACTATATAGTATATTCTACTCACTTATTACCTTAAAATAAATATCTATGTTTTAATCTAAAGACATTCTATTATTTTGTAATTGGAAAGTGCAAACTAAATAAGAGATAAATTTAAACATTTTGTAATGAATTAATTAGTAAATGGTAAAATTTAAAGAACAAATTAAATATTCATATAATGAAAAATTATATTAATTTAAAAAACAAAAAAATTAGAATTCCTTCAATATTTTTTAAACAAATTAATTAAGAATTTAATTGCTTCATTAAAAACACAAGTTTCGATGCTTTATCCACTCCTAATTTGTTCCGAAGGCTAGAATGAACTAAACCAAAAGAAGAAAACTGTCTTTCTATTCCAACAGATGAAGCCACAGCTGTTGTTAGTTGGTAGATAAACTGGATTTCAAGTTCAGTGATACTCTCTTTACCTCCCATTACATAAAACAAATTCCACCAATCGTAATCAGTCTTTGTAGCTGTAACTTTTTGATCAAGTAATGGTGATTTTTGAAATGGGCCAAATTTTGCTTGGAATTTGGCTACAATGCTGACAAGATTTGAACACTTTTCCATAATGAATTCTAAACCTTCATTCTTTTCATCCACACTAACTGAAATTTCATCTTGATTTAATACAGAGGGACTTAATAAAACCCCTGCAAAATGGCATGAATTAATTGCTTGTTGGTATCTTGCTTTATATTTCTTAATTCCATCTTTATCTAACACTCTTTTTAACTTTTTACCCCAAATTTTCCATTGATGCATGCATTCGGCAAGGGAACAGTCCTCTTTTTGGATTGTATCCACTGCACAAGCAATGGGTTTCAAAACTTCAATCATTTGCTCTGCATTTCTTTTAATATTTAAGTCCATTACTTTTCTTTTGATATCAGAACTTATGTCTTCTCGGTGCTCTTCATCTTCACATACTTTTACTATTTTCGACCAATTTTTTACGTATGATTGAAAACAGCTAGCATAGGAATTCCACCTTACATCTACTGGGAGAACTAATGCACTGCCACTTTCACTATTGTACCAAGCCTTAGGGAGATGAGTATTTCAGAAATATTTCACTATTTGTATTATATGATCACTGATAGTTTTATTTAGTAGATCTTTTGCCAATAAGTTTAACACATGGGCAGAACACCCATATGTAATTACATTTAAATCTTTTCCTTCTGACTCATTTCGCATTATGCCAACCCTGATGTTGACCACTATTAAATTCCTTACAATTTTACCTTCAAATAATTGATTTTATAAAAGTAGAAAAGAAAAAAGCATAATCAAAAAATTTGATTTAAATCAATGATTTTTTAAAAAAAATCAGTTGATTTAAATCTAGATTTAAATCATGATTTAAATCAATTGATTTAAATCATGCCAACACTGAATGTAACCATTCCAAAAACATAAATTAGAATTTGATGCATTTGCATCCAAATTTACATCTTTAGAATTTAAATTAAAAATTATTATTTGTTTCATCCTTTAGTTTAAATATAGTAATTCTAATAACTTAAATTTAAATGAGTTCAAAAAATAATAAAAATTTAAGAAAATTTAGCTGGTTTAACGATAAACAAGAAAGATCAATCATGCTTAAAGCATTGATTATGAAACACTTTCCAACTTCAATGCAATTTTATTTAAACATGTCTAAAATGCAATACATTCCTCGGTAATATTTCAAAACTTATCACAATACTACATTAATTTATTATATTTGACACCTTAAACCTTCATCGAAAAAAATTAACTTCATTCAAATGACGGCATTAAAGTATAAATTGCCTGGTTTAAACATCTCTAAAATGTGATACATTCCTCGGTAATAATTTTAGAATTATCATAATACTACGATAATTTATTATATTTGAAAACATCATCGAAAACAACTGAAATTCATTCAAATGACGTCATAAAAAAATAACACGCCTGGCTCTCTCTATAAAAGCAACATTTCATTCATAAATAATTCCCCCATTCATGTCATTCATCACAATACTATAATAATTAATTTTATTTAAAAATTAAGACCATTGAGCTACAAGTAAATAAACTCAATGCGTAAAACTTCATCAAAAAATATCGTCCTTCTCTTTCTAAAATCAATGAATATTTCATTCATATCAGCTAAGCAGACTACTCCATGGACTAAATGATTTTGTGTTAAAGAATTACAGCGATTCTAATACAACTCATTCTACATATTTTGCTGTTTACATTTTACATAGGTGAAAAATAGGCTTAATAGTAGAAATAATGAAATTTGGAAGAGCATTTAAACTGAAATATATTGTCATTGCGTTGTTTCAGTATGTAGATGCACAGAATTTAGGCAAAAATAAAGTAGTTTTAGGACGGATACAACACTCAATATGAATTAAAAAGAACTTTAAAAATCACGATTTTGACACAAGATGGATGCCATATATCATTTTGAAGTGGGTCATGTGATCGTTTCATATCATGGACACGTGATCGCTTCATATAAGAGGTGTTATTATTATTTATTTTTTTATTTAAAAAACAACTGAATATATTTCGCTGAATTTTTTTTTATATATTTTATGGAACAATTTGAATATTGCCTAAAATTTTCGAAGTAATTTGTGAATTTTAAATCCGCTTAAAAAATGCTTGAAAAATTAGGTCCCATAGGGCTCAATGTATTCCATTTTTTCAACCCGGGTTCAATCCAAAACTAATTGGGTGATATTATTCATTTATATTCCCATAGGTCCTATAGACCGTCTGAACAAAATACTAAAATTTCATTTTGATTAAGTCATTTTTACAGCAGTTATCGTGCTAACGGACAGACAGACAGACAGACAGAATGAACAAAGTCATAAACACTTTTCAACTTTGTTGTAAAGTGTTAAAAAAAAGACAAAAAAATTTTGACTCTGTCAAATACATTATGTATTTTGTTTTGTTTTTCCAGACAAATACGCATAAAGATAAATGTACACTTAAATCTTTTTTTAAACAAATAAAAGTCAAAAATTTTTTATGCTTGGTAACTCGGAAATTGCTTTTATAAAATCTGGAAATTCAAGGGTAATTGCTCATTTGTTAAAAATTACACCTCTGTAAAACAAAATACTCCTTCAAAAAAAAACTGTGAGTATTTTCACCCTTCTGAAAAAATTCTAGGGCGAAAAATTTAGCTGATTTAACGATAAAAAAAAGAGACAAAAAAATTTTGACTCTGTCAAATACATTATGTATTTTGTTTTGTTTTTCCAGACAAATACGCATAAAGATAAATGTACACTTAAATCTTTTTTTAAACAAATAAAAGTCAAAAATTTTTTATGCTTGGTAACTCGGAAATTGCTTTTATAAAATCTGGAAATTCAAGGGTAATTGCTCATTTGTTAAAAATTACACCTCTGTAAAGCAAAATACTCCTTTAAAAAAAAACTGTGAGTATTTTCACTCTTCTGAAAAAATTCTAGGGCGAAAAATTTAGCTGATTTAACGATAAAAAAAAGAGACAAAAAAATTTTGACTCTGTCAAATACATTATGTATTTTGTTTTGTTTTTCCAGACAAATACGCATAAAGATAAATGTACACTTAAATCTTTTTTTAAACAAATAAAAGTCAAAAATTTCTTACGCTTCGTAACCCGGAAATTGCTTTTATAAAATCTGGAAATTCGAGGGTAATTGCTCATTTGTTAAAAATTACACCTCTGTAAAGCAAAATACCCCTTGAAAAAAAAAAAAAACTGAGTATTTTCACTCTTCTGAAAAAATTCTAGGGCGACCTCTGATCTAAAACACACTGTTAGTCAGAGATTGTCCTAGAATTTTTCCAGAAGCTTAAAAATACTCTTTGACTTACTTTGAAGGAGTATTTTGCTTTCCTGAGGAGTAATTTTTAACACATAAATAATTACCCTCAAATTTCCAGATATTTATTACATTTATTGTATTTATATAAAAGCAATTTTAGGGTTACAACCCAACAGAAAAGAATTTTCTGTCTTTCCTACATTTAAAAAACAGGAGATTTAAGAAAGCCTTTTTTATTTGTGCTTGTCTATCAAAATACATTATGTATTTTGATAGACAAGCATGACAGAGTCCAAATTTTTGTAAATTTTATTGTTAAACCTGCTATATTTTCTTAAAATATTATTACTTTCTGAACTCATTTAAATTAAAGTTTTTAGGATTACTATCTTTATTTAAACTAAAAGATGAAACAAATGTTAATTTTTAATTAAAATTAATTAAATAAAAGCTGATGTAAATTTAGATGCTAATGTATCAAATTCTAATTTATGTTCATGAAATGATTGCATTTCTAAGTACAGAAATCATTATTTTAATACCATAATTCAAAAAATTATCCTTCATTTCATTAATAATACATTTGAAAAGTAGTTTTCCTGCATAAAGCATAAAATAATTGCAAAAATTTTTGCTGATGTTAACAGATTGTAAAATTAGAAAATATTTTCAGAGTTAAATTAAATATACTGGGTGTCATGTGCAAATGCAGTTTTTCACGAAACTGCTGCAAAATAGCCATTCATTTCATTATTAATACATTTGAAAAATGGCTATTATGTAAAAATGTTAGTCGATGCAAACAGTTCAATAAGTAAAACATGTTTTCACAATTATATAAAATATATTCAGGATTAAGTAATTTTCGATCCATAGTCTGCCTTTTAGACAATGCCTGGGGGTTCTGTTTCTAAGTCTTATACACTTTGGACATATCATCTTTCGAGAAGCCAATGAATTCTTCTGTTCAGACAATTGTGGCTCCTGCCAAACGGGCCTCCATGATAAGACCTGTTTTAAATGGAGACAAATCTGTCGTTTTCTCCATTTTGCTCCACTTCTCTCGGAACACACTCCAACAGCATTCATATAGCTGTGTGTGTACCTCCCATGACCATTTGCATACATCTTCCCAGGTTTCGAATTCACTGACCGGTGTTTATTTCTTTTAAAATGACTTCTAAACTTATGATCCTGCAACTAGTTATACATTAAGTTTTATGATATTTTATTAGTTTACTTAATTTTGATGTATTTATTTATAATTTAACATACTAAACTTTCTCTTTCAGAGATTGTACATCTGTTGAAAACATTGAGTATCCTTCTGAGATTTCATCCATATTTGGAAAGCAACATAAGGTCAACAAATCTGCTAATGAAGTTTCTGCAGTGCAAAAAGAGCATGTACATGCTAATAAACATCTTACAACCTCTTCTGAGAAAGCAAAAAATGATGAAAATGACACAGTATGCGATGTCTCCAGCTCTGATGCTGCCAGTGTTAAATCAAAATCTGTACATGTTGACAATGCCAAGGCTGAAACTACTGTTTCTGAAAATGCAAATGATACCACTTATGTTAAAATAAAAAACCCTGTTTCTAGCAACAAATTGCTTGAGAATCAGAATACACCAAATCAAGCTCTACTTTCAACTAAGAAAGTAAGAGCAGAACTGCCATTAAACCACTTTCACACCCCTAAAATTAATATACCATTTCCTATTAATAAAAAAGTACTAGAAAGCAGTGCAAGTACCCCTGTCCTAGATAAGACTTTTAGCAAGACAGTGACATGCAATAAAACAATTCTTTTAGATTCAAACAAGTGCAAGGATAGTTTTCATACCCCTTTGAAAGTTTTGGAAGAGATGAGGAATCATGGCATGAAAACTAGATCAGGATCTAAAAGAAAATCATCTTCAATTAAGAATAAATCTAATAAAAAGCAAAAACTGAATGTGTGTGACAAACCTTTGACCTCTTCAACCAAAGCTATATATCCAAAATCTAAGGTAAGTGTTCTATGATCAAATTTCATTAAAGTTTTCTTCAGAAATAAACATTTGTAACTATAGCTTAAATTATATAGTAGTGACTAGTCAGCTGGCTAATAGCTTATAAATTTGGCTAGTAAATATTAACCAGGAATAATTTTGAAAAAAAAAAAAAAAAATGGATAGTAATTTTTTGAAAACTGTTCTGTAATATTGTTTTTGCATAATAATTTTTTGCGTTTGCAAATCAGTTTAGAAATTTCAGATTTTCAATATTTTTCTCAATATTGATCATAATCAAATTAATGATTGGGTACATCTAAAAAATATAGACATAGCATCTTTTTGAGTAAAAAGGAAACTAAAACAATTTGAAATATACTAATAAATACACATTGATAGAATATTATTAGCAAGGCAGTCTGACTTACAGCCCTCAAGTTTGTTTATTTTTCCTGTGATAAGTTCTTCTTTTCCTGAAAATTTTCTTTGTGAAACAATTTTTCCTGAAAATTTATTCAGCAGTACTGCCACAATGCACTGTGCATGGTATGGACAAGTCATTAGTGCCTAGAACCGCAATATAATAGGCACTTGTTAGGGATGGTTGGGTTAAATTATTTAAAAAATAAAGTTAACCGGCTTTCAAATCATGCTGTTTTTTTTTTATTTTATATTATTTTTGTAAAGTTTGGAGGAATCTCTTAACCCATTGATTTTACAACTGTCAGATTACATTTAATAATTCATTGATAAGAAAGTTAGATTCTCTGATCTAGATGTTTCATAAGTGCTCATAAAGCCCGCTATTTTTTTAATTCATTAATTTGGTTTAATAAACAATAACATTAGTTTCCTATGATTTTTCCTCCCAGAAACGTATACAACTTCATAACAAGGGGTTGATTGACGTTATTGAAAAAAATTTAATGGTATTTGAAAGTGCTTGAAAATTTTTTAGGCTAAATGTACTCACCCTGCTTCTGTTAATGCATGGGTGTCCAATACTAGAACAGGGTACATCCTTAAAAGTCCTTTAAAACTGCTTAATTTCTTATTTCAATTTTGAAGGATCTTAAAACTGCTTAAATTTGTACCAAAGTACTTAAACAGTACTAATTTTCTTACAGATATCATAGTTCAGAAATTACAATAAAAGCAAGAAAATTTATCTCCCGTACAAGAATGATGACCAGATTACAAACTGCTGAGTTTTTCCCATCACCATATTTAAAATGGAAGAAGGATTCAAGGTGTTTCATATTTTCCAGTTCCTGTTTCTTCCACTGCCCTGGTAGAAATCCAACCCTGATTCCCTGAGTCTAAATATAGACTACAGCAGCACCCATAATCAGGGTGTATTTGAAAAATTGCAGCACCTTTTCATGTAGCATTTATTTCAATTTAGTGTACAATTATATCCATAACCACATGGTCTTCTGATCGGAAAAACTTTCTTTTATTTTTCATTTATTTGTAAATGTCTCAAATATACTTTGGAAAGCTCATCTTTTCTTACTTCTGATCATTTACATAAAATATTATCAAAAGTCTGCCAAATATTTTCAAATCAGCAAGATCTAAAATATGTCAATTTTGCTTAAATTTAAAGAAACTTTTATCAGGAATGGCAGAAATTTTTATAAGCATTCCTCAAAATTTCTGATATAGTATTGAAATCAGATTAGATTATGTTTTGTGAAGTTTGATAAAACTTTATAATACATTAAACCTACAATTTTCACTGTACTTCATTTATTTTAGTTCTTAAAAGGTGAAAATTTTAAATAAACAATGGGCAAAAACTTTGTAGAATCCCTTACTGGCTTAGCACCGTATAATGAGCATGGCCAAACTACTCTCTTTGGTACTTTCAATGTGGCTCTTGCACATATCAAAGGAAAATTGTTAATATTAAATATATATTTATAATAACAAAAGAATCTTCTCCCTCCCCTTTGAATCCCATTGAGATTGACGTAATCCGCAATAACTTTAATTTCACAAATTGTGATTCCTGAAACTACTGTTGGAGAAATTAAATTGCTAGAAATTGGAGAAGACCGGTTCTTAAAATGAGGCACAAGTCTATATTTCCTACAAAGTTGTATAGACTTGTTCCAGAATCAAAAAGTTACTTGCCAAAAAAAAATTTCAATATTCAGAACAACCTATTTTTGTAGACATGTACTTGTCAATGAAATTCATCAAATACTTCGAGCATTATAGGAGTAGCCAGGATCTAGAAAAGGGAGAAGTTATCACCAAATGGCGAAGGTTTTGTGCTGAATTTTGTTTTTCAATATGAACCATATGGAAAACAAATGTAATTTTTTTCTCCAATTACTCCACCCTCCAATCCTCCGGCCACTCATCCTGTTGTTCGTACCCTAGGGTGAGTCGGGTGGCCTGGGTCTTCAACCCTCCACTCCTGTCCATACTATGCACAAATCATGAACAAACATATTGCATAGTTACTTCATACTGACCTAATAAGTTGCAAGCCAAGCTGTAAAAGTCTTATTATGCTTTATGTTGCTGCTACTTCCAAGAATCTGAATTACCATCTTAAAGCTTTATATTGAGGTGTAATTATTCATTTACTGTGAATTGTTTTAAATTTTTAATCTTATTTAGTTATCCATTCAAATTTTCAGGTTGCAAGAAATATTTGCTCAAATTCTGCAGTTATTGTAGCTTCAGAAAATAAAGCCAAAATACCTGCTGTTGTAATACCTACTCTGCAACTTAAGCAAGCTCCTGTTATTAATAAAGGAAGTCTAATATTAGAAGAAATTAAGAAAAAAGAAGAAAAAGCCAATGAAAACCGTAAAAAAGTTTTGGCTGAACGCCAGTTGAAGGCGGAAGAAAACAAAAAGTTTGTATCATTGTATTTTTTGCATGATTAATTAATAAGTAGAGTGCACTATTTGATCATTATTTAGCATAATGATTATTTTTATGAAGTTGAACGAACCCATTTATAGTGAATCTCAGGGAACTAAAATTTGGAACATTTGATTTGATTTATAAATTCTCAAATTCCAAAGATCATTGTTTTGGAAAAGACACATAGTAGTATGCATTACGATTAGTATACCATGAGCAATATACTATGATTTTTAATTTTGACATCGGCACAATTCATTGTTGCCAAAATTTTCACCAAATCTTTTTTCAGTTGTCAAATTGAATTTTCTTTCACAAAATATGACAATGGTAATCGGTAGCGTCACCCCTAACTTGTTAGTTAATGTTAAATATTTTAATAGAAGTCTCTGAAAATTTTGTTGATTGCATATTCATTATTATTATTGTGTTATAAAATCTTGCTTGAACCATGTTAAAATATGTATGTATAAATATATTTTGGACCATCCTTATTTTTTGTTGCTCGTAAAGAGTGGGAACTCTGGTATTCATTTATTCAGATACACTGTTTCCTAAGTACAACTTCTCTGCATCTTTCATAATAATAGTAGATATTTGCATGTGTCTTCTATAGCAGAAAATCAAAGCTTCAGACATCTATGAAATTCTCTACAGGAGTAACTGAACTCTCAATAAAACAGACCTTGTGGATTTTTTTAAATAGAATTAGTTTAATTCCATTTCATCAAATCAATTTATTCATTGCTACTGCTGCAGATAACTTTTCCATGTGTTATCCATATGTATACTTTATATACAGGGTGTCCCAAAAAGATTGAAAACACTTTAATTCTTTACCTGTTGGAGATAGTGGGCAATGTAAATTGCAAAAATGTTGAAAGTAAGGTAGAAAATAAGACTATGTTAATGAAATAGTCCTCCCATTAATTTTCAAAAAGTTACACTTTTTTAATTTTTATACGACCCCCTTAGACAAATTTAATCAATCAGAATTTTATTTTTATTTTTTTATGCAACAAGATCATTAAAAAAAAAGCTGCATATCTGTATCTTTAAAATTGAGCGAGTTATATTTAATTGAACATTGTGAATTGGGACCATATATCAAATTAGTTATGTAAATTTGTGACATATCACAAAAAAGATAAAACTGGATGATAATACATAGGATACCCAGGCTTTCAAAGGATAATAGGCTATAATACATAAGATAATAGGGTTTTTTTTTTTTCTTTTGTAAAAAAGCGTAAAGGATTTTAATTTTAAATTACACATTTTTAAGTGTTCTTTAACTAATTTTAAAGGCATTTTATTGGGTTAGAATTTAATAAATAACTTTATTTCTCAATAATGAAAACATTAATATTGGAATACCTGCAAGTGATTTGTTGGTTGCAAAAAAGCCAGCTAAATTTTAAAAAGGTATACCAACTGCTTTACTTGGTTTACATTGGCCTTTAACACACTTTTTTTAAAATGTTATTGCTTTAAATAATGAAATATTTTATTTTGGGACAATAGTTGCTTAGTGATATACTTTACTAGTTAACTAATTTTAAGGACTTTATTGATATGTAAGAATCTTATTTTTACTCATAAATATTTAAAATCATGCATAAAGTCATTTAATAAAAAACACTATTTATTACTACTTTTTGAAGTGTGGTGATTTGTCTGTTTAATTAATTATAGTCTTTAAAATGTGTAGTATATGTAATGTAGAGCTATGCATTATGTAACAGAGGCTTTCAAAACACCATCATGGTGTCTAATTTAATGCATTCTCCTTACTGTATATATATTTTTTCTTTTAGACATATTATCTTCATAGTATTTTTCTAGTGGTCATAAAATCTTATGTACTTAGTAATATTTAATAGAAGTTTATAAACATTTTAGTAAGAAACATTTAGGAGTGCATCAAATATAAAGTAATGCAAATTTAATGTAAATTGGCTGTAAAACCACCTTTTTTTAATAAAAGCCTGTGTTTTTTAAGCGGTTAAAACCAAAAAAAGCCGGCCGGCTTTTTTTGGTCTGGCTAAAATCTGGCAACCCTGCCAGCAGGTAGTTGCTGTATTTGCTTCTGAAGAAGACAAATTTTAATTGTGTATAACAATTTGGCCATCCAACATGCTTTGTGCAAGGCTCCTGTTTGGTTTAATTTTACTGCTTGTGTAATATTGGGAAAGTCTAGGTACATTAGGCAAAGCTTTATGAACTCCATATAGTCATCTCTGTTTTTTCCAGAATCGATGGCCGATTTTGCTGTCTGGATTGCATTGGCTCTAAGACCATTAACTATGCTTCTCGCTTGTACATTCACTGACTTTGAGTTAAAAGATTCCAATTCACTATCAAAATATTCAAGATGATCAAAATTGTCACGAATTTGTTTAAACAAGGTTATATCTGGTGACTTGGAAGCCTCGATCTTTAAGTCATCAAATACATGAGATATAATGACTTTTTCATCATGATGACAGCAAGCTGACTAAAGAAGCGCACATCACAATTTCTTTTGCACACTGACACAGGCAGCAGTAATATGGCCTGCGTTGGAAGAAGTTGTGTCAAATGTCATGTTCACAATTGTTTGTGTGCATTGCCAAGAGGTGAGCTGTTCATATATTAAGTCAGCAATGATTGGGCCACATTTACGATCAGTTCCTTGGGGATATGCTGGCGTACCAAGAATCATTTGCTGGTGAACGTTTCCAACGACAATGGTGAGACGTTCTTCTGTTTTGTACTTATTGGACAATGATGTTGAAAGTTTTGAATCCCAATGCAGAGTCGTATATTTAGGAAAGCACCACTGTTCCTTGCAGGTAGTTAAAATTTCCATTGCAACTTGCCTTCTTGATCTATCTGCTGTTGTGTAAGATGCTGCAATTGTAGATTTAGATGTCTCTCCTCCTAGTTCTGTAATTAATGCTTTTGTATATGCTGCTTGTTGTGCTGGACTCATATTTAAACGTGTTGCTAGTGAAATAAGATTAGCTTCCTTCATAATGTTGTGTGTGATGAATAAAGTCGATCCTGTTTTTTTATTTTGATGATGACTTTGAGTACTTGTTGATGGTCTTTCAAAAGTGAAGTTTTCTACATCATTTGTATCACTTCGTTCATCACAATTATCATCGATAGAACTGGAAATATCACTTAATATTAAGTTGGAACTCATTTCTCTATTCACTTTTCCCCTTCTTATGTCTTGTAGCTGCAGCCATTGTTCTTTTCCTTTGATTTTTTCCGCAAGACGTTTGTCATATGATCCAAATGTTGTCAAACGGTCACTTTGCATTGACTGAAGGAAGGCAAGGTCTTCTTTGCTCTGTATTTGCTTTTCTACATTCACAGGCCATAAAGAAAATGTTAATGCTAATTTATCTTCCATCTGTTTTACCTTGTCTATAGTATTCGGTGCAGATCTTTGATAAGGGGTATCGCTCTTAATTTTGCATTGTCATCAAGAAGTTTTATTATTTTTTCACAAGCTTTTCGTTCACTGATTATTGGGATATTTGCTTTTTTATAAAACAGCTTTGCTTGTGAAAGGACTAGTTTTGCAGACTCCCATTTAGTCCTATTTTCTTGGAGACCTTCTTCAATATAATACATCATACACCTCAGAACTTGCAAATTAGTTGGAAGTTTGGAGCCATTTATATTTTAATCATCACAAGTTATCTTGCTGCCAAGAATCAAAATTAGCAATAAACAAAAGTTGGAAATGAGTTCAAAATGAAAACCACAAGTTGAAATAAACACTTAAACAGGAAATGCATTGTATTGTAAACAAAGTTAAAATTATAATCACTAGTCTAGTCAGTGTTGCCACTAGTTGTTAATAAAATATGAAAGTAATTAAGTATGAAAAATACTGAATTTGATGATTTTACGCAGAAAATCTGAAATTTCAAAGTTGTCATGGACCCCCTAAAATTGTTTGGAAAACAAAAATAATTGGTATGGTAACTTTTTACGGGTAATGAAACATTTTGAGATTAGGACCAAAGTGATTTGTTTCTAGAGGGGCGTTTGATGCATCCTAATATATATATATATATAATACATACATATATATATATATATATAAAATAATAATAGTTTGAAAATTCAATGATAGAATAGAGAGAAGTTGCAACTCAAAAAACCCTAGCTTTAAAATATGCCTGCATAATAAAAAAAAAGTATTAAATAGAGAATCATCAATCAAATGTAAAAAAAAATGCAAATTTCTAGTCATCAAGCTGAAGATAATCAACAAATATCTATGGAATGGAATCGATAATTGAAAAACAAAAAATAAAATCCAAGTATTAAAGCTATACACGTGGATAAGCACTAGGCCTAAATAAATGAATTGTTCATTTTGAAAAAACTCTTCTTCAAGTCCAAGTATTTAATCAAAATGAACACAAAATGTGTATTTCTGATATTACAGATAGATTATATCTATAAACTCTAATAACTTGGACGACACACATAAAGATGAAAAAATTATAAAGGATAAAAGAATACCTGGATAAAAAACTCTACATATGTCGTAACCAATGGAACCAAGAATGAAGAGACCAGTGGTGCCAATCACAAAGAATAAAAGTAGAGATCTACTGTTGCCAATCGTGAGAAATAAATAACAGTAATACGAATAGGCAATAAAAGGTGATATTCTAGAGTAAAAGCTACATAATAATAGGGTGTATAATATAATCGAAAACAGTGAGGCTAATGTTTATGGGGATGTAAATACAATGCAATGTTAATACAAGAGAATGTTGATGTTTGGCTATTATAAGATACTATGAAGAGATTTCATGAATATTCAGCTAATCCAAACTTTTTAACTATACCATGTACTAAATATGCTGGATATTTATATAATGTGCTGGTAATTTTTAGATTATATGCATAGCATGAAATTTTTTATCTGATAATCTATAAATTCTAAAAAAGTTGATTAAGTATAATATTTCTAAACAATTGAATCGAGTTGCAGGAATTAAATGGTAATATTTTATTAATGTTAAAATTAAAATAGTCTTTTTTATCATATAAATTAGTAACTATTCCATTAGTAGGTTCAATAATTAGATTTAAATCCAAAAAATTAATGTTATTACTAATAGTGGCTTCAATAGGAATTAATTCCAAATTGTCTGGATAGAAATCTATATGACATAATTTTCAGTAAATACTAAACAAATCAGATCACCAACATATCGATAAATTTTATAATCTATTGAAGTAAAAGACTGTTCGTAATGATAAAGGTATAAATTAGCTAACATACTGCTACTGCAACCACCTTGTGGAACTCCTGAGACTTGTAAGTATAATTTATTTCCTTGAGAAATATAATTATTGAAAAGAACAAAGTGAAGAAGTTTAGGAAAATTAATAAAAATTGTTTGAGTAGATTGATTAGTAATATAAGCATTATATAGAGCTAAAATTACAACATATAGATCAGAGATCTTAATATTATTAAAAATATCTTTAAAATCAAAAGTTTGAATATATATACAGAGAGAGAGACAGAGAGAGGGTATTCCAAAAATATTGACATCAGCTTTTATTCCTTAAATATTGATCTTTGACATATATGATAGATTACAAAGTTGCGTAAAAAAAGGTACAGAATTTTATGAAATCGATTAAAATTTTCAAGGGAATTAAATTTTAAGAAATACAAAATTTAAATTTTATATGACCCCTGTACAAAAACATTTCCAATGAGTAAAATGTGCCCCATACACTAATAAGGTGATGTAGAAAATTTCAGCACTTTATCATAAAAAATCCCAGAGATGTGAAAAGACAAAAATGCTGACTTAAACCACTTTTCGATGCATTGACATGGGTTCTCAGAAGTTAAAAATCATGTCCGCAGACCGCGTTTCAGGGGTCATACACAAATTACGAAAGAAAACAATGATTACATGAATAAATAATAATTTTGACATTTATTGGTACAAAAGTATCTACACTGTGTAGAAATAATAACTTTACACAAAGATTACAAATCTTGTTCAAAATGTTTTCCACCCATGCCAAAGATCCAGTAAAGATAAGAGGCAGATATTATTTGCCTATGATGCATTTCTGCATTACGTCATTTGCACTCTTGCTGTAAACATTTACATTTTAATTTGTGATTAATCCCTCACCAACTTTGTTTAAACGTATCTCTGGGATTTTTTATTATAAAATGCTGAAATTTGTACATCACCTTATTAGTGTATGGGGCACATTTTACTCATTGAAAATGTTTTTGTACAGGAACCGTATAAAATTAAAATTTTGTATTTCTTCAAATTTAATCACCTGAAAATTTTTATCGATTTCATAAAATTCTGTACCTTTTTTTACGCAACTTTGTAATTTATTATATATGTCTGAGATCAATATTTAACCCTTTCGCGACGAGTGGCACGCCCACGCGCCAGCTGTGAAGTTGCATTCAAGGACGAACGGCACTCCCGCGGGCCGGAGGAAATTTTACCCTAAAGGACGACTGGCACGTATGGGTGTTTCTATGTGGAACGTTTTAGTTTGAATGTATTTGTCTCCTAGATGGCGCTAAATGCCCGTGGAAGCAACTTAAATGTATTTTGTAGATGTTTGACCTTGGCACAAGGAGAATCCAATGAATTATTTCTCCATTTGGAGCGGTGAAACACATGGTTCTGTAAAGTAAACATAGCACTTCTCGTAGCATCAACAATTTTATAATTGAGTTCCAGGTCTCGTTCTGATTTTGTCTTTTATTGATTTGGTTGTTGAATTAGAGGAATATAAGAGAGGTTTTTTTTTTGAGTGGGTGGGGGAGGGGGGGGGGGTAAAGGAATGTGCGGCAATGAAATAATTAGGTTATTTATGTTCTCATGGAAAGGAAGGCTGGGATTTCGTTAATATATCCCATCGAAAAGGTCCAGATATGGAATAAAAATATATAAATCGTCAGAATCGGAATGAGGCCATAAATGAAATTTCCTTGTGTATACTGGAAAGGACACGGGATTATCAAGCTCTGATGGTGGGTATGGAGAACGCGTTGTGAAAACACTTCTAAGTGAACTTTCAGGAAAAGGATATACTTTGTATTTGGATAAATTTTTTACCTCTCCTGTACTTGCAAAGTATTTGTTGTCTAGGAATACGCATATATGTGGTACAGTTTTAAAAAATCGGAAGGACATGCCAAAGAATTATCCATCTGTACCTAAAACATATATACACTAAAATTTTTAATATTTTGATAAAAGAAAATTTGAATAAAAAATATACATCAAATAGAAAATAAGTATTTCCTTTCTTCCTGAAAAAAGTAGAATGCTGTGTTGAACGGGTGATTTTTAGGGAATTTTTTTCGAGAGTAAGGCTTAGCGCAAAAAAGTATCCGTCTTTTACGCACATTTTGGAAACGAAGCGCTTCGTCTTTTGGGCCACGGTAGTTTCGGAATGCCGCCGTCCCGAAAGGGTTAAGGAATAAAAGCTGATGTCAATGTTTTGAGCGTTGCCTAGGCGAAAAAGCAACTTTAAACGGGAATGAGAGGTCGCCATCCCCCTCTGCCATTTTTGTGCAATATATCTGGCATTTCCCCCTCCACATTTCTTTTCGTTTTATCTGATATTATCTACTTCGGAAAACAGAGCTGCATTGCGCCTATTCCTTAGTAAAAATCCTGTATATGTTTGGTGTATACCTGAATGCTTCGTTATATACTTTAATAGGTTTTATTTTATAATTGTCACATATTGTTTTATATATAAATATATATATATATATATTGAAATTTTTAATCGGAAACTATGCATAAACTGCTGTAAATACAAAAAACCCCATCTCTAGCATATCTGTTACAAATAAGTAACTATAGACTAAGACTAAGAGTAAAAATAGAACGTAACTTATCACTATAATAGAGAGGGGGTGAGGGGAAGATGAGTATACAAAAATCATAATTAAAAAGGTATATACATAAATATATATAAAATAAAAAAGCAAAGATGAGAAAAAGCAAAGATGAGAAAAGGCAATATTATATAGCTCAAGATTGACGATCAAGACATGGAGAACAATCAACTGAAACTACACAAAAAACTGTGGTTAGTTTGAAATTGCATTCTCGTCAGCACAGCCATACAATTCGAATTAAAACCTATAGAATAGCCAGTTTCTGACAATGGTGATAGTATTTACGTATGGACACCTTTGGAACTGTCTACTGGCTAGTAGAAGGACAAATAATTAAAATCAAGTGAATTATAAACCCGAAATATAAAAAACAAAAATATTAACTCACAGGCACAGCCACCACGTGGGAGTCTACATGTTCGCAGGGGAGCATTCGACAAGGCATTTTACATCTCTTCATCAAAGTGAGTGGACACCGGAATGAATACATATATATATAAAATCTGATGTGGGCAACACATGACTTTCCTTATATAATGTAATGAATTTACTGCTTTTTCAGTAAAAAAATAGGTTTTTCTTATAGTAGATACTAATATTCTTTCCAAGACATTGAATTTTCGACAATTAGTTGTCATTTTCATTGATTTAGCTTCATTTTTATCCATTTGGTGAGATTTTCGTTATTTGGCAACATTTCAAAAAGTCGCCAAGTTGGCAACATTCCGCCAAATTCGTCGCCAAAATCTCGCCAAGCGTTATGCACTAAGAAATAAGTTATTCTTACAGCAGATAAATGACTATTTGCGTTCAAATACAAGAGTATTACTCAGAGTGTCTTTTTTCATGAATGGAACAAGCTAGATCCACGAGAATGTCACCCAATTTATCGCATGGTATTACATATGAGAAGTGAACATGTTTCTCAATAGGAAATATTTTTATTTTATATGACTTATTGATATTTTTTTTTTAAATTGTACAATATCTCGAGAACGGTTCGTGTTAGCGTTCTAAAATTTATGTCAATCGTTTTCTAATGAAAAATTACATAAGAAATGTCTATTTGCGTAACTTTATTAGTGGTTTTGATTTTTTGACAATTTTTTCAACATTTCATTCGAAAATTTAGGGGGGTTCTGAACATTCGATTGCGTATAAAAACAATAGGCTTCCAGTGTTTACGGATTGTGATTTTTGTGCCAAATTTGGTTCAAATCGGTCCATTTGTTCGTCAGTTATCGTCTCCACAGACCCACTGACACACACACACAGACATCACTTCAAAAATGTTTGATTTGTGATGAGGGATGCTTGAAACGTGCTCTCCCGTCGAAAACTGGAATTCGAATTTTCGACCCTGTCACAATACTTTCCTTATACATTATGTATATAAGGAAAGTAATAACATTAAAGAATTTGATCGCTCAACTTGCAGAAGGACTAAATAATGAGAGTTCATATGCAGTTGCTGATTAATAGCTTAGATGTCACAACAAAATGTATAAATATTTTCTCATCCAAATAGTAATATCAGACATAGTAACAATTAGAGAGTAAAATTCACAATAGAGTAAGAATAATACAGTTTACCAAACCATGAACTCCAATTACCTCAGCATTTCAAGTCAAAGCAGGTGTATATATATTATCAAGCATATCATATGATATTATATATATGATATCATATCATATCATATGATATATATATGATATATATATATGATATGATATATATTAGTATATATATTATCAAGGTATATATATATTATCAAGCAACATAGCTCCTCGAATTCAATATGAATTCTGATTCTTTAGTCTTTTATAGTTGAGGCTTTGATGTGTATATTGAATAATCAAATTTTTTAATAAACGTTATAGTTAATTATTATGATAGCTATACATTATGAAGCATTATTGTACTGGGTAATTGTTTTTCTTAATTCCCTTTTGGATGTGTGGCGATTGGGCATCGCCGGGCCCGAAACAGGGACCCTTTGCTTACGCACACTCCGGAGCGTGCGTCAGCAAAGACATCTGATCAAAGATGCTTGGAACCTGTACCCGAATTATAAGAACGGAGCAGAAGTTAGCTTTTGCTCTATGATTATAACGTCGGGCTTGTAAGCAAAGGGTCCCTGGTTCGGGGCCGGGCGACGCCCAATCGCTACAGATGCAAATTTATATCCATGTGGTTATTTTAAAACTTCTAGCTAATTTACATTTCTTGAGAACACAATCATCTCACTGAAAGTGCAGTGTCAATATGCCATAGCACCAAATGCCAAATTATCCCATAAAATATATAAAAAAAATTTCAGCAAAATATATTCAGTAGCTTTTAAATAAAAATTAAAATAATAATTACACCTCTTATATGAAGTTATGACGTGACCCACTTCAAAATGAAATATGGCATCCATCTTGTCTCAAAATCGTGATTTTTAAAGTTCTTTTTAATTCTTATTAAGTGTTGTATCCGTCGTAAAACTGCTTTATTTTTGCTTAAATTCTGTGCATCTACATACTGAAACAACGCAATTACAATATATTTGAGTTTAAATGATCATCCAAATTTGATTATTTCTACAACGAAGCCTATTTTTCACTTATGTAAAATGTAAACAGCAGAATATGTAGAATGAGTTGTATAAGAATTGCTCCATTTCTTTAACGCAAAATTATTTAGCTCATGGAGTCTGCATAGCTGATATGAATGAAATATTCATTGATTTTACAGAGAGAAGGACGATTTTTTTCAATGAAGTTTTAAGCATAGTGTTTAATTACTTGTAACTCCATGGTCTTAAGTTTTTAAATAAAATAAATTATTATAGTATTGTTATGAATGAAATGCTGCTTTTATAGAGAGCGACAGGCATGTTATATTTCGATGGCATCATTTGTATAAATTTCAGTTGATTTTGATGAAGTTTTCAAATATAATAAATTAATGTAGTATTGTGATAATTTTTAAAATATTACCAAGGAATGTATCGCATCATTTTAGAGATGTTTAAATGTGACATTGTATTGAAGTTGGAAAGTGTTTCATAATCAATGCTTTATTCGTGATTGATCTTTCTTGTTACATTTTGGAAAATTATAGTGCTAACTTGCCTAGCTTTCCTTTTCTGTAGTAGTAGATGATAAGAATATGTTTCAATTTTGTTTTAATTGGCTTATTTTATTTTTTAGTTATGGTTTAAGATGTGTTACAAAATATCTCCAATATATCTTTGAATTTTTATAAAATATTTTTATTATATATATATGTATATATATATAGAGAGAGAGAATTTCAGTATTACCGAACCAGGTATGACCCTTGAAAATATACATGGTTTTGGAAATACTTTTCACTTTTACTATTTTATATTTCTTTTTCATGTATGATACTCTCAAGAATTTTTGGGAGCCAGGAATGGCCTAGCTCCATTTATTGTTTTATCGGTTTGAATCTTTTCATCTATTACACTATTCATGCACTTACACCATGTAGGTTAATGCAGGGAACAAGGGGTTTAGTACCTTTAGTACCTGTATTACGTATATGATTTATAAGACATTTAAATTTTAATTTCATTATTGAGTGTAGTTAGAGGCTTATATTATTACCAGGCTTTCACAACATGAAATCCAGTCTTCAATTGCTTACCTTATATATGGAACAGGGAACGAGGGGTATTTATTACCTGATTTATTTATAAAGGATATTTGCTCAAGCTTAGCGTTGGTTCTATTTTTATTTTTATTATTACATTTACTCTTCAGATCACTTTCAGTAAAAGATATACACTGGTATTAAAAACAAGTAATTAAAATTCTTACAAATATATATATACCTGTAAATATATATATGTATATATAATCTCCTTAGGCCTAATACTATTACTACCACTACCAATACTACCACTTTATCGGCATGATTGCCTCGTATTTTTCTATGTTAGAATACTCATCATTGTTTTATGTTGTTTCTTCATTGATAGCTTACTATTAGTTATTGTTTAAATTTTTATTACATTTATATACTCCCTTTATGAATCTCACTCTCGATTGTTACTTTTTTCTACTTTAATTTGTTTTATTATTCTAATTAATATGTTTAAATCAATCTAATACTTAAATAGTTATGCAGTTTAATTATTTCTTAAATGTTTAATTTTTGGTCTTCTCCACGTGTTATATAATATCACAATACTTCTATCATTTCTTTGGATAATCATTAATGTTTTTATTTTATATATATATATATATATATATATATATATATATATATATATATATATATATATATATATATTATTGCTCCAAAATAGCAATCTGTGTTAAGTAATTATTATATTTTTTTAAGGAAACGGCAGGAAAAACAAGAAAAAACTTTGCAGAAACGTTTGGAAATGGAGAAGCAAAAGGAAATAAAAAGAGATATAGAAACAAAGAAATCACTTGTTACCAAAGATCTAGTCAAGAAACATGGACTTAAGACCAGGTATATTTATAACTTTATTATTAATTTATAAAGAAAAGGTTATAATGTTCTATCTTCTTCATATGTAAAAGTGCAAAGTTGTAAATGCTTAGTTTTTATTTTGTGGGTTTGAAAACTGCATTTATATTCTGGTCTTAGTTTACTTTATGTCTACTATTGTTGCTGGATACTCTTTTTGTTGTCATGCTTAAGAGAATATTTTTCTTCCTGTCACTTGTTTCATTTCACCCGTGTTGACCTATGATATAACCTATACCTAACCTCTAGTTCATTTAGTTCTTAGAATTTTTTACCAATGTTTTTTGTGGAGCAGATAAGAATATAAAGTTTTATGCTGTTTTTAAATTAATTAAAAAAAATTGGAATTATTTCTAATATTTTTTGTAAAAAAAAAAAAAAAAAAGCATTATTTTTAAATATATATTGAAAATGCCTCTAATTATTTTACCTATTTATTAAAAAAGTATAAGCTTTTTTTTTTCTCAGTATCTATGCTCGGCAAAAGACAGTGGGAATAAATCCTTAAAACTAAACAAACTAGAAGGGACTATTTTTGTTTTATAAGTTAACATGGAGAAAATGAAATAAGCAGCTGGAAAAAGAATATCCTCTATCTAAAGTACTGAAAACACTTAGCTAAATAAAAATTGATACAGCTGATTATGAAAAGACACTTTTAACATTCCATTTATCTGTTAATTTTATTGTACAGTGGAGTATGCACATTAGACTGATCCACAAACATGATATATTTGGTGTGAAGTGAGGTGCCTATTTAATTTTTTACATTTAATGATAGTAGTATACTGGCACATTTAACATTTCTACTCTAAAGCTATGTTTGACAACCCATAATTTTTTTTATATATTACATGCCGGCTTTCAATAATGTCAAAAATAAAAAAAATGGCGATTTTTGAGTTAATACCATATTCGAATTAGCGAGGATCGAAACTATAACAATATATAATGACATTTCTGTAATTACAAAACTTACCATGCATGTGTCAAGAGTTGTCTTAATAATTTGATGGTTCTCCCCACCCCCATTTTTGCTCATGCTGAAAAATAAGGTTTTTTGAGTTGTGACGTTATTGAAGCGGACGTACAATATCTATAACACTTTCCAATATTTTGTGGACATATTTTCTGTCAAATCTGCAGGTCACATTCCCCAGTTGAAATTCTTCATTGAACCAGTTGGAATTATATGATTAATAATATATCACGGTTGTAACGACTTGGTAATTTTAGAAAATGGTCATGGAAAATTGCTTAAATCTAAAATACTTCCAAGAAAATTGTTGAAAACCTAGATTGTTGTCATCTATACAGGGTTATATGTGTCAGGGAAAACCTGAAATCCCAAGGAATTTAAACTTAACTGAAAATCTCAAGGGAAGGGACTCATGGAAAATTTAATTTTTTTCATTAATACCCTGTAAAATTTGCCAAGAACATGGATTATTATTTTGACATCTTTAAATATATATATATATTTAAAGCTCTTTACTCTATTATAATTGGCCAACATTTTCATTTTTAAATTCAAGTCCTTAACTGTAATTCATATTAGAAATTTTACCAATTACTGAATTTGGATTTCATTGTTCATTAATTAATTGATAAATGTACTAAAGAGTGTTATAATTCAAACTATAAATTTGCAAAAAAAAATTCTGACAAACCTGGAACACAGAATTTTATTCTTAAGTTTTGTCATTAACCCTTCATTATTATGTCAACTTACATAAATAAAAGCACATTCATATTTTTAAATCCATTAATTTTTTGGAAATATCATTGTCAGTGTGCTAATCATGCTTTCATGCAATCCAGAAGACTAAGAAAAATAAAAGAGCACGGTCATTACCAAAAATTGCTTCCATTGAATAATTCTAATAATCCTATGAGTGTAAAAGGATTTGCATAACACTTGGAACAGTGAAACATCATTAAAGGGTTGTACTGCCATCCCCCTCCACACACACACACACAAATTACGGTAGAAAATATGCTTTAACCTTTGTTAATGAGAATTGTCAAAATGTTTGGCGATGTCTAAATCAAAAATTGATATGATTCTTGCATCTTACATAACTTAAAAATTTACAGTCACACATGCTGTCAATCCATGCAACAACGGAAATCTACACCCGAGTAATTCATTAATCTCATTTTTCTTAGACATAATATATTATGATTCATAAAAAGTTTCTAAATTTGGAATAAACCAAACAGGACATCGAGATTGTTACCTCTGTATAGTACCTCTTACTCTTGTTCTTTTCTGATTAGATCTGAGAGCTGAGTCTGATGTTTTTTCACCAAAAGAAAATTGCAAAAAATTATTATTTTCCGAAAATTTATTATCCTGATTTTAAAATCCTAATCTCCGAAATTAATTTGGGTTATCGTCCAAAATGCCGAGAAACGTAATTTAAAACTGAACTACTTTTGGCTTCTACAGACAGTGCTGTTTTCTCACGAGACCCCGATTTGTGCATTTTCGGGCAAATATGTAAATCTCTTGGTGTTTGAAGTGAAATACCCCCCCCCCCCCCCCTTAATGAAAGTAATTCACTTGGCAACCATGGTTTACATTTGGCCCAAAATTTTAAATTCGTATGTTAATATGTTTTTAATGCGTTTTATATCAGCATTTGTATATGATCCTCTTTATATTTCGTTTTGCTGTAAAACATTTTCAATTTTTGCAATCTATTTGCATTGGTTAAGATTTTATTAATTTAATAATTTTTTTTGTTTTAAGTGGGAAATTTACTTTTCAAACATGTAGTTAATAAAATGAAGGGTTATTTAAAATGTATTAAAACAATGATTTAGGCACTTGAAATACAGCCATTTTAACAGAATATATTAAAATTTTATGTATTCCCATATATAAATATGGGGTTATAATTTTATTAAAAATAAATAAATGTTATTATCTTTAGTGTTGAAAGCCCAGACCATACGACCAACCCGAAGGCTTCTGGCAGCTTATTGTGTGGCCGGAATTCTCTTTAGTGTAAACTTGTGTTCTATCAAGCCTCAATTATAAACTTCTTTCATGTTTTGACTCTTTTTCATAATTTTTTTAACAACAAGATCTGATTCTAATGTAATTACATATATATTTTTATAATATATAATTTTATTTAATTAAGTATACTTTTCATTACAAAATAAAGCTTTATGTATTTATGCTTAAAAATTGAATTATAATTTTCTACAATAACATTGTAGAACATTCCAATAGATTTCAGAAAAGTGTTCCAAATTACAGAAAAACCTCTTATCCATACTGTATATCAAACCAGAATTTTTTTTTTCCAGAATAATTAATTGTTAAAGGCAGTTATAAAATAATTACTAATGCCGAAGCTTTATAAAACAACTTGTCAGTTTTAGATTTCTATCAAATATTTTTTAATTTACAAATTTACAAAAGGATTAGTTTTACATTTGCAATTGAGTTAGAAGTTTTTTTTTTTAACATACAGAGTGACCTCTGACTAGTGCATCTGTTTCTAATGATTTCTTTCATTTTAAATTTGTTTTACGTTTGCAAGTCCTTACTTTAATTATGTGGAATTTATGTTAAATATTTGTTTAGACTGATATCTGAGTTTTTATATTGACTATTTTGTTTCTATTTAGGGTGAAAGAATTGATTGAACAAAATAAAGAAAAGAAATCTGGGGTAATAATTAATTTTATTTCATTTCAGTTTTGCAAATTTGTTCAAAAACAAACATATATCTTTTGAAAAAAAAATTAATATCTTTCAGCTATGTTATTAATCATCTGAAAATTAATGCCCTGAAATTTGTGACCTTTAATGAAGATTATGTAAATGGTCATGAAATATTCAGTAATCATAATTCTGAATATGAACATGAAGTGAGGTTAATGGCTGTGTTATGCCAGTTTTCAATGATGCTGCTTTTCCAAATTAATTAATAGTTCAAAACTCATGATTTTCCCCTTTCTCTTCAAAATTTTAAATTAATTTGTTGTTATTGTATATTTCAGCGATTTATCCCCTATTAACGTTAATTTATTATATCTTTCATGCATTCCATTATTCTAAATTATGCATGACGTATCTACAAACAATAATTATATCTCTGAAATCTTTCATTAATCACCTTTCCTTTTAACTTCATTCACAAGTTTGCAAATAAAACTCACCTTCTAAAAGCAATTTGGCCCTTTTTTGGCTTATTGTTCTAACATCTGCAATGGGGTGCTAGACATTCCATAGGGTTTGCCGTACATGGTATCTAGAGATTGGCGGCAATTTTGCGCCTCGCGGTTCTTGGCGAAGCATCATATTTTATTCCACGGTATATGCGAGGCGCTCTATGTGAGGTGCAAGTTTTTACTCACCAAGTTTGATGGCTCTTGGGAACCGAGGAGATTCTGTTGGCGGCATTTGATCCCTAACTTCTGCAAGAGAAAGACACAAAATTTTGATAGAGTCGTGGGCCGGAGCTTTAGCAAGCACGCCCGCGGTGAGGTTTCTCCTAAAATGCCAACTGTGTGTGACCTTAAATCTTCAACACATATTTTTTTCCCCTCCAGTATGAGACCGATGTAAAAGTGCTTTCATAATTGGCCTCTGTGCTAGTGAGCTTCATGTGTATGTTGCTGCAAACCAAATTCCTGCACTGGTTCTTCCGTTTGTAGTAGTGATGTTGGGCCACTCCCAAAGTATGTTTTACATGGGTTTCATCTTGCTGTAGTCAAGACTAGTGTTGTTCTAGTGGTGCAATGTGCTCCTGTGGTGTGCTCTTCAATATTTTAGAGTCCCGCACAACCTATGATTTGATCCTTCACCAGCATCAAAGTGCAAAAAATCAGGCTATCATTTGTCAATAGTATATTTTTGATTGAATCGTAAGTGCTCCTGAAGGGTGGTGCTCTCTCAGCTAGTTTTTAAATGTCTTCATAATTGCACGTATCTACAATCTTCATCTACACGATTGCTGCAGTTTTTCGAGTTACTCATATCTGGTGCTGCCATCTACTGTCAGAAGCGAAAACATGCGCTGTCCCCAAATGATAATTCTTTTTTTCATAGAAAAATTACGCCATAGAATTTGAAAAGCATTTTTAAATTTTACGATTTTTATAAGTTTTGTTTGGATCACATACAACTTTATGTTTCGCACTAGGAAATTAATATTTTTGCAACATATACAAATGGGAATTTTGCATTTTTAAATTCAGTGTTTGTGTTTGTTATTTTAAGATTAACATTTGCTTTTTGGTGGACAGTTCTCCCAGGCAGACCAAACTCTGGTCTTCAGACCAGAGTGGATTCTGAACCTAGGTATTTAAATTGTTATATGGGTTCATTTTAATTGGGGTTTTTAATTGTTTTCTGGGTTTTAATTGTTCTTTTCCCTTTTTATTGCAATGTACTAAAATTAAATATCCACTATACAAAAATTTAACTATTAATAAATTGGAAAATGTTTTGAAGTTTTAAATTGTTTCATAATAAATGTTAGTTTAATTTGACAGGAATTTAGTATGATTTCTTTTGTGTTTTTGGGCTGTGCATTTCTGATATATGTACTTAAAAGTAAGTGTAAATTTTAGAGTTTAGTAAGTCGTTGGTATGTATATTAAAGATAAACAACAAAGTAATGTGCACAAGCCAAGCAAATAGTATAAGAAACAATGAAATAATATTAATATTTTAAAGGTAACTTTATTAATAAACCTATACGATCAGGCAGTAAAAATAATAATAACTAAGGTTGATCTGAATAAAGTAAATAAATAAATAATTAATCATCAATTTAAAGTAAGGATGTCAGTTCCAACATCACAGCTGAATATCTGATAATTGTTAATTTTATGTCCCTTGAGCTTTAAAGAATAAATAGGTAGATATTTTTTGCAATATTTGTTTATAATGCAATCTGTTTCATATATTTTTCAACAAAAAATATTTTTTAATGATATTAAATAAACTTTTGATAAAAATGAAAATTTGTCATTTCTGTCACTTTCCCTTAATGATGAGTTGAGTTTTTATCTCAAAGTAAACAAAGTTTTCAGACAGAGTTGTTCAAAGTAAAAGTTTTCATCCCAAGTCTAAGCATTTTACCTAAAGGCTAAATTATTATCTTTTTATTTTGCTACCCTGTAGTTTCCAAAATCTATTTCTTCCTGTTACATTTAATGTGTGTAAGTATATTATAAAAATAAATATTGTAGTTTTTGAACAATAAGTACTAATAAAAAATATTGTACAGTACAACCTCGAAAATCCGGACTCGTCCGGACTTTGCCGATTCCGGATTTTCGATTTTTCCGGTTTATAGAATTTGAATAAAATTCAGATTTGATATTAACTAAATACACTTGTGGTGTCAAAATTCTAATAGTTTAGAATTTTCTTTTTTTAATGCTTTTATTTCATTTGTAGAGATATAATTCCAATGTTTAAAGTTTTAAAAATAACTTTATTTGCTTATAATTAAAGAGTTACAACTATTTAAAAGTAAAGTTGTGATGCAAAGAGACATCATAAACACTTAATGTTAAAAATACTCTACTGGGAACTACAAGAGTTTAACTTAACTTATTTTAAACTTTATGAAAAAAAGATTAAACTGTATTTTCAAGTTTTAAATCATAAACATTTAGGGTTAAAATATAATTTCAGAAGCTTTAATTGTTTTCTACATTTTTAGAAGCTAATTGGTTCTTAAGTTAAGGAGTAAGTAGAAAGAGGTAGTAACTTATTTAGAATGCAGGTAATCTCATAAAGACTAATTATGCTTAATTATAGGAAAATAACTAACTTATGTTAAAGCTAAACTTTTTTTATTTAGTAAGGGAGTTGGTAAGGAGGAGAATGATAAATGAGGAAGATTAAGCAAGGATTTAATAATTAAGAGAATAATTTTTACAGTGTAAGTAAGGAACCCTGAATGGTGCAAACTAACGGAATACGTGCGTAATTGCCGTACTACTGTATAAAGAAACAATTATTTTATTAACAAGAATTTATTTTTGTAAATCATAATTTGGTAATTTGTCAACTAATATATTAAAGTGTTGAACCTAGCCTTTGTAAGTGACCACTGTTGCCCTGGCAATATTAATTGGTTAAATTTAAATATTTTTGATGGTATAATTTTTTTTTTATGTACTTGAAAAATAATTTAATTTAGAATCTTTACTTTGTGGATCAAAACCCTCTTTGAATGCAAAATATCCTACCAGGCCAAAATGGTGTCGATTTTGCGATTTTCTAGGTGTTATCTAAGCGTCATGACGCCAGGACCGCTAATCCCCTTTAATCCAGGAAGACAGTTATGTTTTCTTCGAACTGGGGGATGTGATTTGCGAGATTGGCATCCAGGGATACTGGAATCTCGGAAGACATCGTCTTTATGGCAACCCTCCTGCTAGGGTCTCATGCACAAAAATATTATGTAGTGGCGAGCGTAATGCACGCCAATTTTGTTTATATATTCCACCCTCGCATCGAAACTACACACATTGGCTCAACATTTTTCCGTCACACCCTTTTGAAGACATGCTCTCGTCACTCTTTCGAGATCTTCATCACCCATCTCTGCTGAGAAGCATCATCGAAGGCCGCTGTTGAAGGCTTGCGTGCCGCGCTTCTCCTAGAACTTCTCCGGGACCACCCCGCTGGGGTCGCTGACCTGCCCGTTGCGGCACCGTTCTCTCGACGGACGGAGCTATAGATGATGGCGAAGTATCACCATCACCCTCGGCCGGCTTTCACCTGTGGCCCCGTCGACCTAATGCACTAGGTGCACCCGGACCGGACAGTCCTCACCATCCTCCTGGACTCCCCATCGAAGTCACCAATCCAGATGACGCCCATGTCTCCGCCTGTGCCCACAACCGGGCTGGCGTCGCCTCTCCGAGATGCGAAGCCCCGACTCCGGCGCGTAGAGGGATGAATGAGGTGAGGCCCCTTTTTGCGGCCGAAGATTGGTGAGTTTTCACTTAAAGAAACTTTCACGGACTTTGGCCATCATCCAACATGACTAAGACTGGCTGTCATAGTATCAGAGATTTGTCTGTCCTTTGGGGAATTCCCCAGTCATTATTTTAACATGCCTTTATTAGAGGTAGAGCACAGAGGATCCTTTTATTTAGTTTTTTTTTCTAATTTGTGTAAATTCCCTGGGTAAGCTTTGGTCACACAGACATCTAATGTTAATTTTAATTCCCTTTTTTCTGCCATGAGGCAAGGATTTATATTTAGGCTTGAATTGCCCGATTATGTAACTGTCAACTGTAAAGTATTCAATAAAGTTCCTAGTTTTGTTTCCCCCTAATACTGTTGTGTTTATTTTAGTCCCCTTCATTCCAACTTTTCCTTCCAGTAATTTCTTTAGTTTGGTTCTCAGAAGACAGGACCAGGTAACTTAAACATTTAATTTAAGTTTTTGACTATACGATCACGTCTTTCAAATTTAGATGGGAAAATTTAACTTAAAATCTATGCGTGTCAAGAAGGGCACGACACACTATAAAGCACTATTTTTAGTAAAAATAATGGCAAAAGTTAAGTTAATCAATTAAAACATATTATTTAATCTAAAAAATAGGGCAAAGAAATTTCTAAGAAAAAATATACATATTAATAATTTAGAATGCGTGAACGAAACGAAATGATAAAATTTCATTTTATCATTTCGTTTAAATATTTGAATTAACATTTGTTATTTCATTAATTTTGGTTTATGGGAAAGCAGCTTTCTTTATCCTGTAGATGGAGATTACTTCTGCTCGGTTATAATGCTTCTTTGTTCAAGACCTTTAATTGCATGATTGATTTTTTGCATAAGATTATCAATGGGTATTTTTTCTTCTCCACATTTATCGTCACTACTTCGATCTTTTTTTATTTAATATCATATCGCGAATTTCGCCATCATTCAATTTATTTACGATTGGCACATCATCATCAAAGTACAGAACTTCCGTTATATCGGCTTTGTCAAGATTTAATGAAACGCCGGAAGATTTAATGTAGTGCCGAGATTTAATAAAGATCGGGGATTAGCACTTTTAATGATATATTTAAAGGTGTAAATGTGTTTAAACCGTTTTCGCTATTAACGAATGAAAAACAAAAAATAAGAACTTAAAAGTTTTATTTATTATCTAGCATCTATATAATGTTATGTTTAAAAAGACTGATGACTCTGAAAAAAGTAAAAACTTTATTAGTAATAGTCAAATATGTAAAAAATATCGCAGTAGATAAAATAAATATCTTTTTCAAAAAAGTTACGATGAGTCATTACTAGGTTACAGCAGCACCCGGATGTGGTGGGGCAGGGAAAGCGAAGAAAGGAATTTGCTTAGTTTGCTTAGAGGGGTAAATTTGGTAAACGTCCGGATTTTGGAGGTTTCCGATTTTGGATGTCCTGATTTTCGAGGTTGTACTGTATATCATAAACAAATACTGAAAAAATGTTATATTTTTGTATAACTTTCTGAATTTTTAATATAAATCTTCTAAATTTTCATCAAATTTAGTTGGCAGTAGGAATTGCTCTGAAATTTTGATTACTTTTGCCAGCCTATTTGCCAAATCAATTTTTATTTTAATGTTCCATTTCAAAATTTTATTTGATTTATTAATTCTCAAATTCAAAATATCAATGTTTCCGAAGACATGTAGTATATATTACGATCAGTATACCATGATTTTTGACATTGGCAGAATCATAATCACCTAAATTTTCTCCAAATCTTTGAATTTTCTCTCGCAAAATGTGACAATGGCAATTGGTGGTGCGATTCCTAGTTGGCATGTATGTTGGTATGTTAGTTAATGTAGAAAAAATTTAATGAGTATCAGTTTTACTCACATTTTAATACATTGATGTGAAACATTACATTTTTACCACATTTTGAATAGGAAAGTGTGTTATTGACAAATGCCAGTCGTTTGGCTGCTAGGCCCCTAGACAACGAGCTCTCCAGTATTTCGCTATCATTTCTAAAAAGTTTGGAGAGCAGCAAGAGCTGCAATAGATTTAGCGTTAACCAGGGTGCACCACGTGGAGACCTACTTCTTTACATCTCGAATAGGAAAGGGTTGATGTGTTTATTATGTGTAACAATAGCTAAGCTACCTAGGGGAAAGTTTTAATATTTTTTTATACAAAAATAAGAAATTTAAATAAATATTGAATTCAATATGGACCTTTTACCATAGAGATACATGCAATGCGGTAGTGCTTATCTTATCCCAGCACCACCAGAATTGTCTCAAACAATTTTCTCAATATCAATTTATAACACTCCTTACCTTTACCTCCATAATATTAACATTAAATGAGAAATATTTGTAACCCAAAATAAATGTTGGGCTATTTTAAACTGTCGGTTTGAAGAATCTCAGTTTGTTTCAAGTTATAAAATCCCTGATATACTCAAATTATAATCTAGAAAAATGTTTGATTATATTAAAAAGATAATATAACTGATTACATTCAATAAACATTTTAAAATCCTATCGATCATTTTCATATTTGTATATCACTAATATAATTTTGCCTTTAATTCATTTTATAAGTGCAAGTTAGATTTGCTGCGTTTCTTGTAGGTTCTAGCTGCAAAGCAGAGTGAAATTAATTCAGCAGATGTGCAGAAAACGCCTATTAGTCAAAAGTCGTCTGATAGTGAAAAGTGGGTCTTCATTCTCATTTTATTTATTTTTTTCTTTGTGTAATACTAGCAGAGGTACCTTGCATCTCTATATTATTTCTAAAAGATTTCTTACTGTGATTTCTTATGATTCTATATTGGTATCTGTGGATATATAAAAATAATATTAATATGTTGACCATTTTTCTCCCGAAAACACCTAAAGTATTTATCCAAGCAAGGTGTCTTTTTTTCCCTACTCAAAATATCTTCGAAACTATTAAAGATAAATATAAATAGTGATGAAAATATGTATTAGGAAATCCAATTTCTAGATGTATTATTTGTTTTTGCAATGTTTTAGAAAAATTTTAATAAAAATTATCTGCCGTATAAATACATTTGATTTAATTACATTGCTGTGTAACATGATATAATTATTATCAAATAGATTTTTGTGAAAAACAATATAATTTTCATAATGCTATTTCTATGGGAGGTTTGTTTTTTATTATGTCTCAACAACCCCTCATCCTAGAAACTTGAAACATGGACTAAACTTTAAGTGGGGCTATTCCAAGACGACTCACAAAATTTCATGCAATTCTATTCTGCTATTCTCCTGTAATATTGAGACAAACACACACAGATTTTCAATATTATTTATATGAGTTATATACAAGGTGTACAGTGCTATCGGTGTCCAATGGCTGTCCTCAACTGCTAGTCACAGAGATATACTTCCAATTGCAAAGATGTTTTAAATTTTAAAATCTATTACCTTAGAAACAATTTAAATCAATTTCTGAAAGAAATATAAAATATAATTTTTTTTTTTTAAATTTTATTATTATTATTATTATTATTTTGCATAAAATTGTATGAGCATGATATTCCTAAATATAATTGGTAGGACCGGGGGACTGTATAAAAATTTATATTTCGTATTTCTTTCAGAAATGCATTTATTGATTTAAACTGTTTCTAAAATAATAGATTTTAAAATTTTAAATATTTTTGCAATTGGAAGTGTATCTCTGTGACTAACAGTTGAGGAAATAGCCATTGGGCACTGATAGCATTGGACACTATATGTATATAAGCAAAGAAAAATGGATAACAAGTATGGGAGAGGCTGCCTCCTTAAATCTACCTGATAAACTACGACAGGAGGCAGTGGCTGTTTTTTACCTGCTAACTAGGCATGGCTGCCTTGCTGCACAGTTATATCATATTGTCATTATTACTGAAGCTGTCTGCCCTGTGTAATGCTAATGAACCTATGGACAATCACCACCTGCTTTGCTGTGGAGTCCTCCATGGTTCTACTGAGGCTTCCAGATATTGGAAGGTGAGAGGACTATTGGGGGCAATAACCTTCGGAAATCTTTTGAACGCTTGTTATTTTTCACATTGTTTGTTACTTTTGTATTTTGTTCATGTGCCCCAGCTATTGGAAATATATACTTTTTTTATATATATATATATAAGAGTGTATAGGTGAAAAGCAAATAAACAGTACTTTACTGTAACTGATTTCTACTATATATTGTCAAATTGTTGGTTATATATGTTAAGTTTTTAATGTAAATAGTTATTTAGTAATTGTTATAGTTTAATGTAACATGTATATTTGTTTTTCTGACTAACAATCCATTGCTGTACTTATTTTCAGCTATGATATAACTCCATTGCCTGATTCATCTACTTATGATTATAGTGATGATGACGATAAACCTTCTGGCAAGCCTATTCCTCTTTGGGCTCAAGGTAATTGTTTACTCATTTTTGCTGTGTGTAATGTTAAAGCATATATGACATGATCAACATTTTCTGCTTATTGAAATACTGACAAATATACTCAGCGTTGCTTGTGATTTAAAACATGTGAAAATGCTAAAAGCATTCATATTGCTTTTCAAATAAAGTTCCATTAAAATATTAAATTTAATTCCCCCATGAAAAAAAATTTAATTTTGTATAGTGAAAATTTCTTTTCCTGCTATGCAAAATTATCTGTGCAGATAAATCTAAAGTATAAAGCATCTTGATCTTCAAAATCACAAGAAGCTGCCAAAAAGTGGCATTCTCCAAAATAAGGAAGACACTCCCATTGCAGATAACAGTATCCATGGTTCGGTTTCATGCTTATTATGTGCTCATCAGCATGGAATAACTGTTAACTGCAATGGCAGCAAGACTAAATGCTGCAATTGCAGATCCATGGATACTCTTATCTTCAATGGGAGTGTTTTCCTTATTTTGGAGAAGCTCCTTTCTGGCAGGTTCTTGTGATTTTGAACTTGGCCTTTGCAACTTCGTGTAGCCCCAACTGAATTGTGAACGAATTTTATGCCAACTACGTGGAAGGGCTGCAATTATCAGTGCCCACTGTAGTTTGCAATATTGCGGCAAATAACAAGTTTTCTTGCAGTTACGGGGTTATTCCTTGCTGATAAGGGCATAATAAGCACTAAACTAATCCATGGATACTGTTATCTGCAATGGGAATGTCTTCCTCATCTTGATTCTATTAGTAAACCACTTAACCAAAATATGAAGTTTAGTTAACATATACAAAAATCAAGATACTGAAATTAATTGCACAAAACAAATTAACATGTTGTTAAGATAACCAGAAAATTCCATTTTATTTTTCAGATTATTGTAGAGAAAGTATCATCTTTCTATATAAAAGAAATAAAAATAGATATAGTGAAAATGATAACTAGTTTGCACAATGGTACTTCTATGGAAGGTTCAATTTTGCTACAACCCCCCCCCCCCCCCCCCATTAAAATCTCGACAATCTTTGGAAAAAGAAATTCTAAACTTGAATGGGGCACTTAAAGTGAAATAAAGAATAACTATCTAAATAACTAGAATAACAGTCAAAATCCATCTGAAGCAGGTTGTAAAAAAGATGTCTAAAAATGGATTTGTATATGAAATAAATAGACTTTCAAAAAAAAAATATATATAACATAAATAATTTGGTGATGATAACCCTTACGATATGTAATGTATAGTCAGAGAGTCCAAATTCAGTTGTACTTTATTTATAACAAGTTAACTGGCCACACACTTTCAGATATTATGCTCCCACCGTCCTCTCAGAACAGGGGGTTGAAGTTGCACTTTTTACATAATTTTAGGTTAGATATTGAACAGATACACTAATAAAAGTAGGGCATACCTCCCATAATTTGGGAGCACATGCTAGTGGTTTGACGTTCAGAATGAGGCTGAAACAAGGATTGTTAAGAAATTCTAGAAGGTGACATATGGGTATAATCAGAATGTTATATGTTATTAAAAATGGCAATATCGTATGATATGAAATACTGCGGTTATAAATCAACATCATAAGAAAGAAAGAAAGAATCCTAAACATTACCTGTTATGAACATGCTATTTGGTTTTGCACAAACTTCCATGCTTTACCAGCTATAATTTAATGATGTGATTAACTCCAAGTTTAGTGGGAGTTATAAATGCACAATATGAAGTGGTGAATACTATTCTTTAATTAGATTTAGCCTCTGACATGTGGTATAACTCGAGCATAAGTAAGAATCGATATGAATTTGGAAAGTGGTCAGTTTAGAAAAGGGTGGTTTTTAAATATATATATATATATATATGGAATTAGAATGTATTCTCAGCTGTGTTTGTTATCCATTTTACACTATTATAGTTTTAATAATTTTATATCCTTGTTTTCAAAAAAATTTTTAATAATAAACTTGAAATACAAGTTATTAATGTATAAATCTATTTAAAATTAAGCATGCTTAATAGTACTTAGTTTTGCCACATTTTGACATAAAGTGTTTAAAAGTACTTAATTTTTGTCCTAGAATTTTGTTATTATGTAAAATTTCAAATGACTGTGCTGACGCGAAAAGAAATATCCTGCATCACTGAAAACCTCATCAGACAAGAATTCCCCCCCTTCCCCATACACATACTCTTCGAGAAACTTTAACCAATCACTTAGGTTCTGAAAGGTTGTTTTATTTGTTGCATGGTTACTAATGTTTAGATTTATGTCGGATTCATGTCATGTTTGTCGTGAATACTGCTGCAACACATGTTCAAAATAACATCAAGGCATACATTTATATTCTTTGTGCGATTAAGGTGTGTTGTGTTTTGACCACTTTTAAAAGGCTGTAGTCGAATCGCCTTAAGTATTGACGATAGATTTTGATAAATATATAACTCTGCTTTAAAAAAAATGTTTGATTTAATTTTTTTATATTGGTGTAGTATCAAGATACCGGGAAAGTGTATGTATCTGGTTGTAAAAAGAAATTTATAAAGAATGACTGTCTCCATCGAATGATCCAAGAAAACTATATGCAAAATATGTATAATAGGCATCGATGTGGTGCAAATGGCTGAATCGGCGACTCTATTTTGTTAGCTCGCCCCCATCCCCAGCTCCAAATTTGTAAATTTTAATGATACGCATTCGTTTGTACTGGATTGTACCATAAAACTTTTGTTTGTACCACTTTCGATACACATAGTTATTCTCATTTCAAAGTGGCGTTTAGAGAAATGGCAGTCCCCTCTTAGAATTTTGAAATTTTGCTGATGCCATTCATTTGTACAGCTTTGTCCCCATTTCAAAAAGGGATGGAGAAAATAGCAGCCCCATCTGGGAATTTTAAAATTTTGCGGATGCCGTACTTTTGTACTGTAAAAATTTTCATTTCAAAGAGTGGGTTGCTGGAGAAGCTGCAACCCCTACCTTGGAATTTTAATATTTCACAGATGTAATTTGTTTGTACAACATTTGTACCAGATTGTACTATAAAATTTTCCTTTTTACCAGTTCTGGTACAGCTTTATTCTTATTTTAAAAGGGAGCTGGAGAAACGAATGTCCCCACCACATACATCTCAGAATTCATTTGTGCTAGATTGTACAATAAAGATTATCATTTTTACCACTTCCAGTACAGTTATTCCCATTTCAAAGAGTGCAGATCTGGAGAAACGGTAATCCCCACCTCAGAATTTCAAAATTTTACCTGTGTTATTTGTTTATACTATGTTTGTACCAGATGGTGTCATAAAATCGTTCATTTTTTAACACTTCTGGTACAGTGTTATTCCGATTTTGAAGAGGAGCTGGGATATTTGGAATTTCAAAATTTGTCTAAAGTCATTTGTTTGTACTATATTATACTGGATTGGTATCATCTATAAAATTTTCATATTTACCGCTTTACTGTACAGCGTTATTCCCAAAATAGGACTGCTGAATCAGCACCACCCCACCACCACTTCAAAATTTCAAAATTTTGCCGATTTCATTTATTTATACAGATTGTACAATAAAAATTTTCATTTTCACCACTTCCCGTACAGTGTTATTCTATTTCAAAATTTTGCTGTTGTCATTATTTGCACTGGATTGTACCATTTAAAATTTTAATTTTTAATTTTTTCAGTGCATTATTCCCAAAAAGACAGCCATCAAAGATAGCAGCCTCCACCTCAGAATTTCAAAATTTTACTGATGTCATTTGTTTGTACAGAATTGTACAATAAAAATTTTTATTTTTCCACTTCTGTGCAGCATTATTACTATTTCAAAGGCAGCTCCTACCTAAAAATTTCAACATTTTGGCGATGACATTTGTTTGTACTACATTTGTACCAGATTGTACCATAATTTTTACCACTTCTGGTACAGCTTTGTTCCCATTTCAAGGGGAAGGAGCTGGGAAAAACAGCAACCCTGCACCTTGAAATTTTAAAATTTTGCTGATGTCATTTATTTGTACCAGTTTGTCCCATAAAAATTTTGTCTGTACCACTTTTGGTACAGAGTTACTTATTTCAAAGTGAAGGGGGTTGAAAAAACACAATCCCACCTCAGAATTTCAAAATTTTACCAATTTGATTCGTTTGTCAGATTGTGCTGTAAAAGTTTTGTTTATACCTTTTCTAGTATATGGTTATTCCTACTAAAAAGGGGGGATAATATTTTGCTATCGCCCCACCCCTTCCCCTTTTCCAAATTCAACAGCCGGGGATATGCATTTTCCATTTAAGTCATCTATTAAAATCTCTGTTAAATAGAATATAATTAATTATTCAGTTGTCTATGAATGGCCCCAATGGTTAACCCAAATTTTTTGGAATGTTGCAAAAAAATGCAACAAGAGTATTGAAAAAAATTATTGTAGCTTAATCTGCTGATAAGCTCTCTAATAAAGCAAAGCTAACAAAGAATATAGCTTTTTGTACAGTTAAATTCACTAAATAAGAGTGCCCAAGACATACGAACAGAAATTGAAGACTTAATCATAGATTTTTTTTTTCTTGGTATATACACTACCTGGCACAGAAAATGCAACACAATGAAAGGGAAAATTAGAGTGTGATGATAAAGGACACACAGACAGAGATGGCATATATAAATAAGTGATGTTAATTTCAGAAGAATAATGCACTGCAATAATGGCATAGACCGGGTGATCAGTAGATAGTAGGACCAATTCTTGCGGCGATACGAGCAGCAACCCTTCGAGGAACAGATGCAATGAGCATACAGATAGTTTCCTAAGGGATGGATGATCATCCTCCACTGATCGTCCTGTGTTTGCATCAGGAGCAGGGCAGTCAAACGATGGCCAATCACATCTCATACATACTCAATGAGTGAGATATCTGGAGACAGCGGAGGCCAAGGAAGCACCTGGATACCTTGCAATGTTTGTCTTCTGATGGTTGCTGTGTGTGGTCACGCCTTATCTTGCTGGAAAACAACATTTTGCAATCGCTGAAGGTAGGGCAGTGCAGCACCTCATCCACATATCGTCGTGCCTCTGATACAAACCAGAGTTGCCCGGCTATTGAAGCCACTGGCACCCTGAACCATGATACCGTGTTGTTGAGCAGCATGATGTTCAACAGTTGCAGCAGGATTGTATCTGTTTTCTGTTTTCACGTCGCCTCCAGACTCTCATACAGCAACTGTCATTTAACAAACAGAACCGAGACTCATCGCTGAACACTACCTTGTCCCATTCAGTCCTTCAAGGGGCTCAGACCTGACACCATTGCAATCTCTCACATCGCTGTCTTGTCGTCAATGGCAGTCTATGTAAAGGACGGTTTGAGTACAAACTACTTTTGGCCAGTCATCGACAAACTGTTCTTGCTGATATTGGAACATTCAATGTGCCCTGCAAATTCTGCAGACTGTCGGCATTTGTGGGACTGCCACCGCATGCCTTCGCAAGCGTCGATCAATGCGTGCTGACATATATATGTCTGGATAGACCTGTACCACTGCAATGATTCACATGTCCTTCTTCAATCCATCTTCTCCGAATCCATTTCACAGTGGACGCTTCTACTCGTGTATCAGTGGCGATATTTTGGTACGACCACCCAGCCGTACTTAGACCTAAAATGAATCCCCTCGCGCGATCGTTCAAATGCTGAAACAGACTTCGGCATCGTTGGCCATGTATCTCTTCAACAACACGTGTCTTCTGAAGAGGAAAAACAGCTAAAAAATGGGTTTCCATAAGCGGCAAACAGTATCAACTGTTGGCTCATCTGCCATTACCATTTCTTTTATTCCGCATTCTAATCACGTGACCTACTTGCATTTCAGATCATTTGCATACATCAACCAACTGCATTTGTCTCACAATTTGCATAATTATGCTACCAAAGCTTCATGGTGTTGCATTTTCTATGTTGGTTAATGTATAATCGATACCAAAAATAAATGTCTATTGTTGATGTTCATAAATAACATGAAGTTTTCAAATTTTCTTAAAAGCCCTTAATTTAGTGTGCTTAAAAGTCTTTAATTTTGAAATCTCAAAATGAGTATTGAACCCTGTTTTAATTTAATGCTAACAATGTGGAAGTTTTAGGATGCAAGAATTCAATAAATAATAGCCTGTATTTATGCCTTTCTCTTTGGAAATATTATACTACTGGCATATTTTAATAATTTACAATATGTAAATTTTTAAAATTAGCTAAAATAACTCTATTACATAAAATAAATTATCCTACAATGTGACATTTTAACAAGGGTTGTATAATGACTTTTTTATCCATATGTGATAACAATAGCTAATTTGTTTACAATAGTGCTCCTGTACAGTAATGTTAAACTTGAATAACATGATAAAGTTTGGAAGCATGCATTTTCTAAATATTGTTCAAAATCAGATTTGTATTTTAAGTGTATTGATCTTTTATTTCTCATTCAAGGTGTGCACCTCAAGTCTGCTCTTATACAACAGTACTATAACCCCCCAGACACAGATGCGTTGTTTGGACAATATGTTGATACCCCAGATTTGACAGAAATTTTTTCAGTTCAAAGCAAGCGATATAAGATGAGAACGAGTTCAGCTATTTGGAATTCACCACCGGAGCATTCATTAGTTCGCTAGACTTATTTATAAAAAGTGTTTATGTATAATGTTTATAGTGTATCAAAAATGTTAATTTCTTTTCTTGGTTAATCCATTCCAATAGAAGCTGAAAAAGGTCATAGTAAAATAGAACTAATTAGTAAGTCTTGTATATTTATATTCTAAGAATTTCTTTAAAATGACCTTTAAAATTGAAGAATATTGTTAACATTTTTTTCTGTCTTTAAGTAGAATGTTAACTGCCAAAAATGCAGAATTAAGATTCTTAAATGAAAAATTTTGTACAAACCTATTCCATAATTTTTTTTTTTTTTTTTCACTCTTGAAATCTCATCATGCAATTGTTTTAGCTAAATTATTTGGTGAATGTAGTGTTTTCAAATTTAATTAATTGTCTTTATATAGAGACTTTTGCTTCATACAGCTGAATATGTATGTAAGTGTGAGTAATATTTGAAAGCATGTTCCAAATGGGAAAATTTCTTTTATGTGGCTTAAAAAATAAAAAGCTGCATCATGTTCCCTTAAAATATAAAATTACCAAATGCTTTTAGAAATCACTTATATAGTCTGGATTTAAAGTTTAATCTTTCATTTTAATCGTCCTGAAATGTTAATGTTATCATAGAAAAGAAAATTGTCCTTTCTCTATTTTATTGTAGCATTCAGATCATTTGAGAACATTTTTCTTCCCCCATCCGCTTAACTGCAAAATACGTTCCCTTGAATACTTTATTCTAATGAAATCCTAATTTGCCCATTTTCTTTAGATTTTGATATTTGCTCGAAATATAAAATAGTTTTCTCTTAAAAGATTTTAAAATATAATCTGTAGCATCCTCTGAGTTATTTCTGTTTTACAATTTTATATTCAAATATTTTAACTGCAAACAAGTCACTCTAAGCATCATCCCAAAGCAAAGGTATAAAATTCTATGAGTTATTTCAGTGGCACCTCTAATGAGCATTGCTGTAAAAGCCAAAAGTTTCAGTTGGCATTATTGAGATATGGACTTTTTTTTTCTTCTAATGATCGTGTGTTTAAAAGGTGTGTTAGTTTCTATAATTTGGTTTGTACTAGATTTTGATATTATGACTCTTTTCAATTCGAATTAAGGTTTTTTTTTTTTTAATTTTATTTTATTTATTTATTTATTTAAACTATATTTTGACTTGTTTAATGTTTCTAGAAATACATATGTCCTTTCCTTAATCTAGTAAAAGTTCATAAACAAGTCGTTAAGAAATCCAAGGAGAGGAATTCTCTATTTGAGTAAAAAAAAATTGACTGTTTCCCATTTCATTTAGTTTATTCTGAGATGTGTTGCATTCTCTTTGACTGCAATGACAATAGAGTTGAGACAGGCTCAACCCAGGGCTGAATCTAACTTCGACTCTGTGGTGCTCATTTTGCAATTCGGGTTTGAGCTACAAACTACTATTTTATATTTAACCCCTTGCCTGTGGAGCATATTTCAGGAAAATGGGTCAAAAATGGAAAAAAAAATTTATGCTTTCATTTTGTGCATTATAACATTTATAAAGATTAGAAAAATTTTATTTTGTAAAAATATAAATTTTTATATGAAATAACTACTATATTTAATATTTTGACATACATGTGGAAAATTAATGGATTATATTCATATTTTACTCAAAATTGTTTAATTATAGCAAAATAAATCAAATAATCTTTTGAATTTCACAAATCATTTCACAGAATCATTTTTCAGAATTTCACAAATCTTTTATAGTATGATATATAAGACAAATATGACACTGCACACAAGCCGACATCACACTCTTTACAATAAACTCTGTGTATATCCCGCCTAATCAAGCTAGCTAATCCCGCCTACTTCCAAAAAAAATGTGGACAAGTATTGCCATCTATTGGGAAAACAATGAATTATATTGTAAAACATTTCAGAAAACAAAACGGACTCAATTCGGGATCAACGGGATAGAAACACTGATTTTTCGCTTGCCCGAAGTCAGTTTGGGCATTCCAAATTTGGCGCGAATGGGTTGCCCGAACTGGATTCGGGCAGCACAGGCAAGGGGTTAATAGGCAAATATTTTACAAATTTGTTAAAGATTAAATATTGAAAGAAAAAACTTAAATTTTAGATTATCACATTTTTTTTTATTTAATAAAAAGTTACTTGTACAAGTTTCTGAAATATTGTCAAGTTTCTGGTAACTGAGTGCTATGTTCTGTAGTGGACTGTGCTAGTTTTGCAATTAGAGTATAAAAGTGAGTTAAAAAAAAATCATACTCTATTTTTTACTTTATTTATTTTTTTACTAATTTTTTTTATTCTTATGTTTGTTTGTTCATTCAATACTTTATAAATAAGTAATACTTTAAGAATTTGTGTTTGATATTTCAATTTAATCATTTGCTTGAAACATTTCTTTTTATATAATTAGTAGGAATTATGCAGGAAAATAAAAAGAAAATTGCTCCAAAATTATGTCTGATCTCATCTCTATTGACATTAATTTATCTCATTTGACTAAAATATGCATGTTTTGTAATAAAAATAAGCAGTTTAATATATTTTTTTTAATTTGAACTTTTATGTATGTATATTTTACATATATAAAAGTTCAATGTAGTGTTCTAATTCAATTGGGAACTCTTTTCACAAGTGTTGGTTGAATATGCAGTATTTAATGTTTTATAGGTGTACATTAATATAAGGGATAATTATCTTGTCTCCTTGAAACTGTTTGTGCAAATTGTGAGTTTACATTTTACTATGATCTTTGAAAATATATTTTTATGGCATGTACATATTTTATTTTATTAATATTTAATGAAAAAAAAAAAGCCAGAATGTGTTTTGTAATGTAATATCATGTATAGCACAATGTAGTATTTTCTGTTCAATTTTCCTCCAAGCTGAAGAAAATGACTATGTAAGGCACTGTATACTAAAATGCAACTTATGGTGGGTACTTGTATAATATATCATGAAATTGACTATCGATTTTAGTTCAAGATTTAACTGCAATATTTATAAATTCCGCAACTTTATCGACTGAGTTATCACCATAATTTCTAAATCATATATGATTGTTTTAACCCTTCAAATTTATTAATTATTTTTTAAATTGTCAGAAAAAGTATTAATTGTATTTTAATTATAAATAATGTGCCCAAATTCTCATATTAATCAAGAATCTGCTAGACATTTTTGTAAAAGATATGAATGTGTAATTTTGCTTGATTTGTTATTTTTTAACACAATTACTATATTAAATTAAATGATCTTAAAAAATAATTTGTTATGAAATTTGTACATTAATAGGTTTTTGCAGAATTGTAATTAATTCATCACTTATGTAAACTCATTTCTCTGCATGCTTTCTTCAAAATTCTCTTTATTTATAGTTTCGATTTAGTACTTGTTCATGTATCATTTTATTTTCAATTGTAATTTTTGTAATGTGTTTTATATTAAATTTTAATTATAATCTCTGTTGGATTTAATTATTCCTAGTGCAAACTTTAATATCATATTTGGTTTGAACTTTTCATGGAATGTTTTTCTTCTTGGGTTCAATAGGAATCCCCCTCTGAATAGTAACATGTCCTCTACAGATACATGATTTTCCCACTTTTTGTGTTTTAATTGTAATGTTAGTCAATTATTTGTAAATATTATTATAATTACAATTTCCTCACTTTTTATGAATATCTGTAGATCCACAAGAGTATTGCCGTAGAATTTCAATATTGACCCGTATCTCAATATCCACCTCCCCCCTTGGGAAAAAGAATATTTTTTGTATAGCATAAAATTGCACATTTTACCATTTTTATTTTTGTCTCAATTTCAAGTTTTCACAGGACTTTTCAAAAGCCCCCCCCCCCCCTTTTTTTTTTTCCCCCCCTCCCTTCCTGAGATAGCCACTTATAGCTTGTGGAATAGTTAACTTCTAATGCATCAAAGAATATATCTAAAATATTTTCTTCCCCATTTTGCATACCAAGTTTGTAACACTTTAAATTAGATTTTGAAGTTTATTTTTATTTAATAGTTTAATGAATGTAAAATTGTCATAAACATTGTTTTTAGTAAGACTCTAAAAGCAGTCTTCAAAGCTGTAATCCCACTTTTTATGTTAGTTGTTTTACGTGCAAAGGAATTTTGTTTATATTTGGGTAAATATATGTAGTTAATAATATTTGGGCTTTTAACATTCAGCTAAAATTGATAAAATCCCAAATGCCTAATTGTTATTTCAATTTGTTAATAAGTAATATCTATATTTATTAATTATTAGTAAATGAATCAAAGTGAAATTAAAAAAGTGTCATAAAACCACATTAATTTAGCAATCACATTTAAAATTTTAATTATTTTGCAATAGCTTTTTATTTTATGTATTCTTAGCTGCAGTACTACAATAATTGTAAATGTATTTCACTTACTGCATATTTCTTTTATTTAAGAAACCTATTTCCTACTTCCCCATTTCTTTTATTTAAGAAAAAAATCATTCAAATACACCCACGACCTAGTCTGCTATTTTGTGTGTATGTGTTGCAAATTAAACTAGAGGTGCTGATAAATCAATTTTGTAAACATTCCTGAATTTAAAAAAGAAATTGATTATAGGATACTGCAGTTGTAGTTTTACCAGACATTTTGTGAACCATATAGGACAGGCTTTGGGAGCCTTTTTATGTGTAGGTCAAATTTTATTTTAATGAATAATTTAATTTTTATAATGCACTAATCTTTATTTAATGCATAACCATACAACAAACCTCTTTCAAACTAAATCTGTGATTCAACAGAATTTATGAGAGGTTGTGATCTACCTTAAATATCTCGCCCCATTTCTCTGTATTTAAAGAATAACATTTATGATCTCTTTTATTTCACTAAATCAGGGGTAGTCTATTTTCTAAGGGTAGATCAAACCCCATGCGGAATATAAAAATTTCAATTTTTAGCATTTTAAATTGAATGAATCATTTATATATATTGAATAATAGTGAGATAATGCAGCAAAAGTTTGTGTAAAAAAATAAAATTAATGGTGCTGTCTGTTTTGAGTTGAGACTACTGCATCATGTTTTATGTTAGATAAGATTAGAGGTGGACAAATAACACTTTTCTCAGATTTTAATATCCCAAATGCCTAATAGTTATATCAAATTATTAATAAATATTTATATTTATTAATTATGAGTAGTGAATCAGTAAAATAAAATATAAAACGTGTCATAAAACCACATTATTATAGAAAGTTTAAATTTTAATTGTTTTATAGTAGCTTTTTATTTTATGTACTTTTATCTACATTTCTGCAATAATTGTAAATGCATTTCACCTACTACAAATTTTTATTTAGGAAATCAAGCATTCAAATATGTTCAGAATCTAGTCTGCTATTTTGTGTGTTTGTGTTGCAAATTAAACTATAGGTGCTGATGAGTCGCTCTGAAATAACTGTTGATGGGTGGAGTGATTAAATACTTCAATTGATAATTCCTTCAAACAAGGATACAGATTTCCCTTTTCAGTAATTGAAAATGTTTTCACTTGGTGGAAACAGACTTTCTTTTAAGTACTTTTGAATTTCTTCTTCTGGAATATCTTGACCTTTATTTTTGTCATTTATTTTTCAAGGCACTTTTTTTTTGTTATTTTTTTGTGTGTGTTACCAATTTTGAGATAGCCACTTATAGCTTGTTGTTGTTGTTGAGACCCAGACCGTCCGACCTACCAGAAAGGTGTAAGGTAACTGTATGGACGGTCGGGAAGTGCCACCCAATTTAGACCGGAACCCAGTGGGGGAGGCATCCACAGGGACCGTACCCTCCTTCCCCTACCACCAACCTCTCGGAAGGACTTACGGACCCACATGTTTAACGTGATCGTACTCCGCATGAACACGGCGGCATTTGTGGTAGCGTGCAAATCAAGCGCGCAAACCACGGGGATACCGCACCCGAGATGGCCAACAGCATGCGGTGTTCCGAGGTGGTCACCCACCAAGTACTAACTGCGCCCGATGCTGCTTGACTTCGGTGATCTAACGAGAACCGGTGTTTTCAGCACGGTACGGCCGTTGGCCCACTTATAGCTTGTGAAATAGTTAACTTCTAATGCATCAAAGAATATCTAAAATATTTTCCCTTTATTTAATCTTTTCTTCCCCATTTTGCATACCAAGTTTGTAACAATTTAAATTAGATTTATTTATTTTAAGTATATTTTATTTAATTATTAAGTTTATTTTTATTTAATAGTTTAATGAATGTAAATTGTCATAAACGTTGTTTTTAGTAAAACTCTAAAAGCAGTCGTCAAAGCTGTAATCCCACTTTTTATGTTAGTTATTTTGCAGGCAAATGAAATTTGTTTATATTTGGGTTTTTATCAATCAGCTAAAATTGATAAAAACCCAAATGCCTAATTGTTATTTGAAATTGTTAATAAGTAATATCTATATTTATTAATTAGTAAATGAATCAATAAAGTAAAATTAAAAAAGTGTCATAAAACCACATTTACTTAGCAATTGAATTTAAAATTTTAATTATTTTGCAGTAGCTTTTTATTTTATGTATTCTTAACTGCAGTACTACAATAATTGTAAATGTATTTCACTTACTGCAGATTTTTATTTAAGAAAAAAATCATTCAAATATGTCCACGATCTAATCTGCTATTTTGTGTGTACCTATGTGTTGCAAATCAAACTAGAGGTGCTGATGAATCAATTTTGTAAACATTCCTGAAAAAAAGAAATTGGTTGTAGGATACTGCAATTGTAGTTTTACCAGGCATTTTATGAACCATATAGGACAGGCTTTGGGAGACTTTTTATGTGTGGGCCAGATTTTATTTTAATGCATAATTTAATTTTTATAAGATACTAATCTTTATCAAATGCATAACCATACAACAAACCACTTCAAAACTAAATCTGATTCAACGGAATTTATAAGAGGTTGTGATCTACCATATATATCTCGCCCCATTTCTCTCTATTTAAAGAATAACATTTATGGTCTCTTATTTCACTAGATCGGGGGTAGTCTATTTTCTAAGGGTAGATCAAACCCCATGTGGAATATAAAAATTTCAATTTTTAGCATTTTAAATTGAATGAATCATTTATATATATTGAATAATAGGAAGATAATGCAGCAAAACTTGGTGTAAAAAAATAAAATTAATGGTGCTGTCTGTTTTGAGTTGAGACTGCATCATTTTTTATGTTAGATAAGACTAGAGGTGGGCAAATAACACTTTTCTCAGATTCGAATATTTTAATATCCCAAATGCCTAATAGTTATATCAAATTATTAATAAATATTTATATTTATTAATTATTAGTAATGAATCAATAAAGTGAAATATAAAAAATGTCATGAAGCCACATTAATATAGAAATGAAAGTTTAAATTTTAATTATTTTACAGTAACTTTTTATTTTATGTACTTTTATCTACATTACTGCAATAATTATAAATACATTTCACATACTACAAATTTTTATTTAACAAATCAAACATTCAAATATGTTCAGGATCTATTCTGTTTTTTTGTGTGTTTGTGTTGCAAATTAAACTATAGGTTCTGATGAGTCGCTCTGAAATAACTGTTGATGGCAGTGATTAAATACTTCAACTGATAATTCCTTCAAACAAAGATACAAATTTCCTTTTTCAGTAATTGAAAATGTTTTCACTTGGTGGAAACAGACTTTCTTCTAAGTACTTTTGAATTTCTTCTTCTGGAATATTGTGACTCTCCCCCTCACCCCAAGAACCTGCTGTGAATCATAGCACAATATTTGAATTTCTTCATGTGATGTTATATTCAAGATCTCAAATACTTTCTAGTATTCAAACATTCATAGATAATAGTTCCCCATTTCTAAATAAAGCCAATACATATATAATTTTCAATAACATTTAAAATTTTATTTGTGTAATGCTTGTATTTCGCACCAGTGATGGCCCAAAGGAAAAATATTTGATGTGTCCAACTCGCAACTTTCTGTTAGAATTAATAGATTTCCGAATCATGCTCCCAGTGCGGAAACCAGTATTAGTCAACTCATTTCACTTTTGTTAAAGTTCATCAGCACCAAATAACTGATAACTACAGGCAGCAAAAAAATCCTGGAATTTAGAAACCTTTGTGGTGACCAATGAAATCAAGTCATACTGCACAGCCAACATAAAATTTATAGATGATCTCAGATTATGTGAGGCTGCAAGTCAATGTTAATAATCACAATTCAGGGTTGATAACCTCAAGCTAGTTCACTAATGCTAGTTTTTGAGAGCATGATTTAAAATTTTTGTACACCCCTCTCCTGCATATTAAAAACAGGGGTGACGATGATCATGGTCTTAGTATTTTCCCTACATACTTAGTATAACGTATAGGAAAAGTATTGTAACAGGGTAAAATATTCGACTTTTGAGTTTTCAACGGAAGAACATTAAAGTTTCAAGTATTCCTGAACTCGGATCAGATGTTTTTGAAGTGATGTGTATGGGTGTGTATGTATGTATGTATGTTAGTGTGTGTGTCTGTGGGTATGATTTCTCACAATTGAATAGGGTGTTTCAATTCTAATTTGGTACAATTATTGCAATCAGTGAGTACTGGAACCCCAGTCATTTAAAACACAAAATTGGATGTTCGGAGGACACACCTCCATTTTCGAATGAATTTTTGCAAAATTAAGACCTTCAATAATAATACTAAAATAATCATTTCAGACAATTTTTCAGAAAATGAATAACAAATTTTAAAATGCTGGCATGAACCGTTAGTGAGATATTGTACATTTTTCACAAAAATTACATAATGATAAAAAAGTTGCGAGTATAATTTATTTTCCATATGCAATATTATACAACAAATCTGTTTGCATCACTCTCATGAATCTAGTTTGTTCCATTCATGATAGAAATTACTTATTGTAATAGTTTTGTATTTTGATGCCAAGGAATTCGTCAATATTTATTTATTTCACAAGATATTATTTAGATGTCTATTGTATTTTAATAAAAATTTTGCACATGATGGTATGAATAAGTCATTCTTTTTTAAGGGTGAGCGTCAGTAAATCTTCTGCCCTATCCGCGCTTTGTTAACTTTCGCGGCACACGTTTTAATCTGAAATTCTGCTTAAGCAGTTGCAAAATATTTTCTGATAGATAAAATGCAATGCTTAGATTATATTAAAACTAAATTTAATACCCAATAAAACATAGAATATGTTTTTTATTTTAATTCAAAATATTTTTGCTTCTGCTATCTGTTGTCGTAATTTAATTCATACTGACTATTTTTATTTTTTAATGAACATTTTTAAATGTCTATTCCTTCTAATACACTATTAAATGCAACAACAGATCGTATATTATAATGCCACAATCATGGAAACGTAATTGAACTTGGACTTGAAGACAAAGCTGCAGTCATCAGTGATGTACATTCAGATCCCCTTATCAAATTTATAGAATGAGAAATTACTTTCCGTGATTATGGCATTATTATATATGATCTGTTGTTGTATTTAATACTGTATTAGAAGGAATAAATATTTAAAAATGTTCGTTAAAAAATAAAAATAATCGGTATGAATTAAATTGCGACAACAGATGGCAGCACCAAAAATATTGTGAATTAAAATTAAAAATATATTCTATGTTTTATTGGGTATTAAATTTAGTTTTAATATAATCTAAGCATTGCATTTTACCTTTCAGAAAATATTTCGCAACTGTTTGAGCAGAATTTCGGCGAAAACGTGTGCCGCGAAAGATAACAAAGCACGCATAGGGCAGAAGATTTACTGACGCTCACCCTGAACTAATAAGTTGCCAAAAGTGCCCAATTTCAAAACAATACAGTAACAAAAGCAATGTGGTGTATATCTTGTACATCATTATTTCACTGTGAAAGAAGTGAGATTATTGCATTATGTAGGGAAAGTTATGTGCTGCCCACATTAGATGTTATCCTCATGGAGTCTAAGGCCAAACTATGTTGTAATTTAATGTGGTATATGTTGTATTATATTGACTGTTGGTCACCACAGAGATTTATAAAATTTCTGCACATTGTAGGTTTCTTCACTAACAGTATGGTTAATGTGTCTTACTGATGTAATCTGGAAAAAACTAACTTTTTCACAGTAGCCAGTTGCTAGGGCACGGTAGCCCAGTGGTTAGCGCACGAGAATTTCACTCGGTAAACCCGGGTTCAATTCCCATCACTGCCAAAACTGCCGCTGTGTTCACGTGGAATACGATCACGTTAAACATGTGGATCCGCAAGTCCTGAGAGGTTGGTGGTAGGATAAGGAGGGTATGGTCCCTATGGATGCCTCCCCCACTCGGTTCCGGTCTAAATTGAGTGGTGCTTCCCGGCTATCCAAACAGTTACCTTATACTTTTCTGGTAGGTCAGATCTCAACAACAACAGTAGCCAGTTGCTGAACTGGTATCGGGATACCAAACTTTGGATATTCCTCATCAGAGAAGTTTAAAGCTATAACTACACATTTTGATTTTGAGGTAGAATTGTAACAAATTTTTTAATCTTAAGACTCAGTCTCTTTGTTGTCATAAACACATTGAAATACTATAGTTCTTTTTTAGGTCTATATCACACTCACCAATAATAGGAAATAATAATTATAATATCTCTGAAAATGGTATGTTATATGGCCTAATTTATTTATGGAAAAAATTCATAGGGAACCTAAACCTATATTACAGTGTCTAGAAGTAATAGTGTGCCGACCGAGGCGAAAAACAGGTTCCCTAAAAACCGCCTCCGCCAGACGGTGTTGGTCTCGAATAAGTGGTCTAAAGCGGAGGAGTTAACATTGAGACTAATGGGAATTTATTGCAGATGAAATGATCGATAGCTTTTGAAATAACTGAAGAATTTGTGTGATTATTGTAAGTGGTATACACAAAAAGTCATTCGATTTTCAGAGAGATTGAGCTAGGGATATATTCGTAATTTTGAAATTTTATTTAACTTTATCTGTGGTCGTTCAAACGTTTTGAGGTCCAAAATAATCAAGTTCATTCATCACAGTAACGTGAAATTCGGTATGACGTTTTCTCTTGTACATTTCAGTTCTTTCGATTTTGAAGCTTATCGGGCTAACCCGTCCTGGATCCACCATAGGACTTTACTTGTTTTTAGAGAATAACTCGAAAATCAGAGAAAGTATGAAATCTAAATTTAATATATCGTTTCGTTTGGGGTTTATTTTAATTCTTTCAATTTTGAACCGTATCGGGAAGAATAACTCAAAATTCGGAGCATCTAGAATGTCTAAATTTAATCATTGTCCTTTGGGATATATTACATTTCATCGCTTTTCGAACCTTATCGGGCTAGCCTGTCATAGAAATTTACTCTTAAATTACTTTTTCAAGAATAATTCGATCAATCGGAGTAGCTAAAAAATGTAAATTTAGTATATCATTTCCTTTTGGATGGATTTTAATTTAGATTTTGAACATCATCGGGCTAGCCCGTCTTGGGGCCGCTGAAGAATGCTTTCATTTTTGAAAAATAACTCGAGAACCGCAATAGCTAAAAATTCCAAGTTGAACATGTCGTTGGCTTTTGTGGTATATTTAAGTTTCTTCGGATTTGAACTTTATCGGGGTAGCCCGACATGGGAATGGACCCGTTTTTTTAGAATAACTGGAAAATCGGGCAACTAAAAAATATAAATTTAGTACATCCTTATCTTTTGGGGAATATTTTAATTCCTTCGATTTTGAACCGTATCGGGCGAATCCGTTTTGGGCCCGCCTTAGAAATTCACTTTTTGGAGGGAATAATTCTAGAACGGGAGTATCTAAAAGTTCCAAATTTAGAATGTTGTTGTCATTTGTGGTATATCTTAAGATATTAAGATTAGCTCATTGGATTTAAAACCTTATCGTGCTAGCCCATCCTGGGCCCAACAAAAAGAATGTACTCGTTTTTTAAAAATAACTCCAAAACTGTAGCAGCTTGAATGTCTAAATTTAGTATATCATTATATTTTAGAGTATATTTTATTTATTTGGGTTTTGAACCTTATCAGGCTAGCCCGACGCAGAAATGTACTGGTATTTCGAGAATAACTCGAAAATCGAAGCAGCTAAATAAATTAAAATTTAGTATATCATTTTCTTTTGGGGTAGTTTAATATTTTCGAATTTGAACCGTATCGGGGTAGCCCGTCCTGGGCCCGACATATTAATACACTAGTTTTTTAAATAACTTAAGCATAGCAGCCGAAATATTTTATATATCATTGTTTTAGGAGTATATTTTAATTTTTTAGATTTTGAAACTTATTGGGCCAGCCGGATTTAGGCCCGGCTTAGGAATGCACTCATTTTGGGGGAATATTTCGAGAAATGAGAAGCTGAAAATTCCAAGTTTAGCACGATCGCATTCCTAAGGCGGATTCAAGACGGGCTAGCCTGATGAGGTTCAAATTATAAATTATGATAAACTCCAAAAGAAATTGATATACTAAATTTAGATTTTTAGCTGCTCCGATTTATGAGCCATTCTCGAACAACGAGTACATTATCACTATGTCGGGCCCAAGACGGTTGAGCCCGAAAGGTTCAAAATCCAAAGAAATAAAATATATCCTAAAAGACAATGGTATACTAAATTTAGATATTCTAGCTGCTACAGTTTTGGAGTTATTCTTAAAAAATGAGTACATTCTTCTTGTTGGGACCGGGACAGGCTAGCCCGATCAGGTTTTAAATCCAATGATCTAAGACATACCGCAAATGACAATGACATTCTAAACTTCAAACTTTTAAATACTCCGGTTCTAGAGTTATTCCCCCAAAAAGTGAATTTCTAAGGCGGACCCAAAATGGGTTCGTCCGATACGGTTCAAAATCGAAGGAATTGAAATATTCCCCAAAAGATTAGGATATACTAAATTTATATTTTCTAGTTGCCCCGATTTTCCAGTTATTCTAAAAAAATGTGTCCATTCCTATGTCGAACCCAGGACTTGCTACTCCGATAAAGTTCAAATCCAAAGAAACTTAATTATACCCCAAAAGCTAACGACATGTTAAACTTGGAAGTTTTAACTACTTCGGTTCTCGCGTTATTCTTCAGAAACGAATGCATTCTTCAGCTGATCCAAGACGGGCTAGCCCGATGAGGTTCAAAATCTAGATTAAAATCCATCCAAAAGGAAATGATATACTAAATTTACATTTTTTATCTACTCCGATTGATCGAGTTATTCTTGAAAAGAGTAAATTTCTATGGCGGTCCCAAGACGGGCTAGCCCGATATGGTCCTTTTGAACCCGATTAATGCGTATCATTTCCCTCTGGACAGAAAAGCATAGAACAAATTCAATGGATTTCGATTGTTTTTACACCCCATAAAACAATTGTTCCCAACCACTCAAGTAGCTGCTCATGCCTTAGGGCGAGTCGAGTGGTCTGTGTTTTTGACCTCATAAAACAAGGGGCGGTTATACTATATACTGGTATGGTATATAAATTAACCCCTGATCGTATTAATGACATGCATGCATTTGCGTTTATCTAAAAATACTATCGTATAATGGAAGAAGTGCTTGAGATCATACCTCTCATTACTTGAACAATTGCAATAGTCCTCCATCTGGGATGGGCTCAGTGGTTAGAGTGCGGGGATTGCACTCGGACGACGCAAGTTCGATACCCGACTCTGTCGTGTTAACGAGGAGTTCGGGCACATTAAATATGTGGGCCATCCTTCAGAGAGGTTGTTGGTAGAGGAAGGAGGGTACGGTCCCTGTGGATACCGTCCCCACTGGGTTTCGATCTAAATTGGGTGGCACGTCCCGGCCTTCCAAACAGATACCAGTTCTGAGTCAAAGAAGAACAATAGTCCTCTATATATGGTTCATATTGGACATAGAAATCCAGAATTGTAAATCACAGCATTCGATCGTCGATCACCTCTGACTTTACCACGATCCTCGATTTGCCTGTGGCGGTATTACTAATAGGTTATGACGAAGCTGTCAAGATGAAAACTATGTGATGATATTTGCAATCTCTAAGGAACTTACTTGAAGGAAAATCGTTTCAACACAAAATAACTAAAAAACTATTTCAAATAAAAAAAACTGCTCCCAGGTGTCATAGGACCTGACTTGAATTGTTATGGTATCGAATTTCGTAGTTGGTGGTCGCTTAGATTTTCCGCCACACGACCAACAGAAGAACAAACAGATAAGCAGACATCTTATTTTTATCAGGGAAGACAAGGGTCTCCTCAAATAATTTACGACCAAATAACTTTTCTTTTCTATAAATGAAGTAAATAAATGAAAGGAAGGGAGATATTGACACATTTTTGCTCTGCTTGGCATCTGTTTTTTTTTTCCCCTGCTTGCTTTCTTCAAACAAAAGCACGTGCTGATTCCTTAGCAGAGACATATATCAAAGTGTCTCTCCGCCTCAAGAGATGGCCCATTGAAAATAGAGATTAGAAACTGCGCGAGCACTTTTAACCCCAACTACAACAGATGTCGAATAGTTGTCGTCCATCTGCTGTTTTTATTATGCGGTCGCGTTTCTAATCTCCAAGGCCCTAATCTAACCAGGTTCCACTATTCATTATGACTTGAAATTTAGCATGTCATTGTATTTTGTAGTACATTTTGATTCTTTCAATTTTGAATTTTACTGGTTCAGCCCGTCCCTGGATCCGCACATGCGATCGGGAATGTGTTTTTTCAGAGTCTCGTTTCCGCATAAAAAGAAAACGCGATATGTATTCCGTAACTAGACATCTGCAAATGTATCGAATAAACTATTAATTACATTACTTTGTAATATATTTTTTATTATATTGTTTTCAATTTTATTCAACTTTAATTTTATATTTGTTGTAAAATTTCTTTTTACGAAATAGAATTTGGCATCATCTACCTTTTGGCACTTTATTGTTGTTTTCATTTTCACTCAAGCGACTGTCAGGTTCGTCTGGTAAATAATTTACCGGGATGATTATGATTTATCTATAATATTACCATATAAAATAAATTAGGGATTACTTGTATTTGCATGCCTTCAAATTTAGTGGACCACTTTGCTCTAATGCCGTGAAAATAAAAATAAAACATTTTGCTTGGAATAAGTTTTGGTGTCTGTTTTCAAGAATTTGGTTGAAATGAAGAATTTTAGTGCTGTTTGTCATATGAAACTTTATTTGTTTTTACCATTCTAGATTTGTATATTTAAACCCTTATGCTTGGTAATATTTTTGTACTTTTCCTACATAATGCTATCGTATTGTTTACTGCCAACATTGTTTTTACTGGAATGCTCGTTTCTTTCATTTTAATTTAATGCTAAGAGATGAAGTTTCTATTGTTTATTTTTGCTTACAGTTACTGCATTCTAGGAAAAGCATTATCTAATAAAATAGTCAAGTGTAATGTAAAGCACCAAAGTCTTTTGCTAATTGTACAGTTTAGTTCTATAACTTTTATTTCAAAACAGTATATATATCTATTTTTAAATATTCAATAAAAGTTCAAATTCAACATCAGAAAACAGCAGCAACTTCAGACATATATATATAAAAAAAAATTAGTTAAATTGTTGTGTCATACTTTGATATTTATTAGATTATGATAAGGACCTAAATTTTGTTTAACTGGCATAGCATATCATTTTTATACGAAGTATAATCCATCAAATACAAAGGACAGCTTTCAAAATCATTGAAACCATTTTTAACTTAGTGAATGGAATCTTTACAAATATCAAAACTTGTGAAAGAACTCTCTCACCCAACCCCATATGCATAAAATTCGAAGCTTGAAAAGAGGGATATTTTTTCAAACTTCAAATGTGAAAAAAATGACCTTTTACTAAAATTAAAAAAAGAATGTTATAAAAAATTATACTTTAATAAAATTAAATTCTACATCTGTATGATCTCAACAAAATATGAACACTAAAATATGTTTCCTGTTAAAATAATGCTATATGCAGAGCAAATATATTGAATTTATTAGAAGTTTTCTGTGGCATTTAAAAAAAAAAAAAAATTGTCAAGTTATTTTGTTTTGCTGAAAATATTTTTATTCTGTTTTTTTTTACAGCATTACATTTTTCTTTTATAAAACTTACAACTCGGCAGTGGCGCACCCACGGGGGGGGCCGAGGGGGCCCTGGCCCCCCCCTTGGGCTGACAAAGCAAAACGCGAAGGGCGCTGTCAGCACAAGGGAGAACTAGGTCTGCCTTCGAGAAAGTATAAAAAAAAACATTTACAACCATTATTGTAATAAATAATTTTAATCATTGTGAAGAAAACAATTCCAGCATATCCCAACACTTACACTGAATGTAATTATACATATAAAGCTCTTTATCGTACTGTGCAAATTATAAATTAATTCGCACTAAAGGCGCCAATTCTGGAAACCCGTTTTTCTTAGGACGTTTCTACCTGTGATTGAATTTAACTAATGGACTCGTCCAAAATCACGTGACCCAAATGCCTTCTCGCTGGAGTCGTACTATACCAGTGCTGTGTAGACTGACGTCACAGGCGCCTCCGTGGCCCTATATAAAGAGTGAACGGCGGGGAAGCGGCTGTTCGCTCGAAAACTCGAGGATTTCGTTTACCCAGTGAGAAAATTGTGGAAGTGAATAAATAGATCGTGCCAACGCTTCGCGAATTAAGTGTTGCTGTGAGTTGAAATAAAGTGCGACGTTACGACACAAGGTGATAACAGTGAATTGGTAGTTTCGGAACGAGGGCCTGCGTGGTGAATAGCTGAATTTAATAATGGTCCTGAACTTTGAACTGATCTTACAGTGAAATGCATCTTTAACGATCAGTGTGTGTGTATATGTGCGTATTTCGGCTATATAGCAAATTTTGTTCTTGAATAACTGAGGAGCAAGGTAAAAAAAAAAAGACAATGAGTGAAAAACGAAAAGGGCTAGGCCAACAGACACTGGGAAATTATTTTAAAAAAAAAAGTAAGATTGAAAATAGTGACGTTCCCAACGACGTTTCCCTGAGCTCTTGTTACATTGATGAGGCTGCAGTCGAAGCAAGCAACAGCCGTGACCCCGGGCTGTCTTCAAACGCTTGTGAGGAGGTAAAGGTAGGACAAAACACAATACCAAACACAGTTGAAATAGAAATTCTGGCTGCAGATATTTCTAATTATGTCAAGAAATCTAACCTCACAGATGAAGATAGGATAACAGCGCTAAAAAATCTTTGGGAACCATATGCAAATTACAGTTTTCCTGCTACTGTCACTAGTGCTGTATCAAGTCAAGGAAAACCTCACCACACTCGGAAGTTCTGCTCATCTTGGCTGAGTAAGCATAACTGGCTAGCTTACTCAAAGGCAGAGGACAGTGCCTATTGCAAATTTTGTGTTCTCTTTGCACCCCATGAAGTCGGTTTAAGATCCACACAAGCTACAGGTCAACTTGTTTCAAAAGGATTTAATAATTGGAAGAAGGCCTTGGAGAAGTTCAGTCAACATGAAAATTTTTTCTATCATAAGGATTCAGTTCTCAAAGCCGATGAGTTCTTAAGGGTCACGGAAGGAAAAACGGTTCCTGTGGATCAAGTAATGGACAGAGGAAAGCAAAAACAAGTTTTGCAGAATAGGGCTATTCTTAAACCTATTATCAAAACAGTGATTTTTTGTGGAAGGCAAGGGCTGGCCATGAGAGGGCATAGAGACTGTGGGGATTTGGACGTATTGTCAGAACCATGCCAAGGCGAAGGAAATTTTAGAGCCCTTTTGCGACTCCGAGTTGATGCAGGAGAAGAAATACTGAAAACTCATCTACAAGGTTGTGCAAAAAATGCAACTTACATAAGTTGGAATATACAAAATGAGATTATTTCAGCATGCAATGATTCCATTGTGAAGCACATAGCAACTGAGGTGAATGAGGCCAAATGTTTTGCGGTTTTATGTGACGAAACCACAGATATTGCAACGGTAGAGCAAATGACACTTTGCGTTCGTTATTTGAAACGGTTTGAAGCAAATGATAAGTATAAAATTGAATTTAAGATAGTGGAGAACTTCCTTAAGTTTGTGCCCCTGACTGAAACTACAGGTCGAGCAATTGCAGATGCTATTCTTAAAGGCCTTGCAGACTGCAACATTGATACGTCTTTCCTCCGTGGACAAGGGTTCGATGGAGCTTCTGCAATGAGTGGAGAGTACAATGGCGCCCAAGCAATTATATATGAGCAACACCCCAAAGCCCCCTACGTTCATTGTGCATCACACTGTTTGAACTTAGCCATAACTTATTCATCTAGAGTTCCGGATATCCGAAACAGCTTTGGAATAATAGGGAACATCTCTAGTTTTTTCAACACACCAAAACGAAACCTTGTTCTCACCAGCAAAATTAATGCAGCTAATCAGGGAGAGACAGAAATCAGTGCCAAAAAACTGAAGAAATTATGCCCTACTCGTTGGGTGGAGAGACAAGATGCCGTCACAGTTATGGTTTCATTGTTTGATCAAGTAATCGAGGCTCTGGAGGAGATTACTACCTGGAATGACAAGGAAACATCAACAGAGGCTCATACCTTGTTATGTTCAATGTTAACATCACAGTTTGTCATAGCACTTGTTTCAGCTGACAGATTACTCAGCTACAGTGTTCGTCTGAGTGAAAAGCTGCAGGAAGTTAACCTTGATCTGGCAACTGCTGTGAGCGACGTAGAAGACGTTTTGAAAGCTATATCTATAATTCGAGAGAACGCAGAGAACGAGTTTCACCATCTGTTTGAACAAGCTGTTAAGAAGCTGGAACAGCATGGAGAAAACATTACTCTACCACGCCGTGCCACCAGACAAATTTATAGATCAAATTTCAACGTACAGACTCCTGAAGAATACTACAGACTTTCTATTTTCATTCCATGGATTGATAATTTCATCACTCACCTCCATGAAAAATTTCTCAAACATAAGGAATTTCTACAAAGTTTTGCATCTGTCGTTCCGAATGGAAGGCAGCCGACACTGGAAGAAAACGAGAGATTTGTTGCCTTATCAAGGAAATTTGCAGATGATTTAGGACCTAGATCAGATAATACTCTAAAAGCTGAACTACATCTGTGGTACATGAAGGTCTCTGCATTGAACAAGAAAACTAAAAGCCCAATCGAACTGCTTAACTTTTGTGACCAAAGGACTTTTCCAACTGTGTTTGAACTTTTAAAAGTGTATGCCACCCTCCCAGTATCAACAAGCAGTGCCGAGAGGTCATTTTCCACAATGAAGAGGTTGAAAACTTACTTGAGAAACAGTATGAGTGAAACCAGACTGAATGGACTGGCGTCAATGAACATTCACCGTGAAGTGGAAATTGATCCAGACCAGATAATTAATGCTCTGGCTACAAAGAAGAACAGAAGGCTGGACTTCGTTTTATGAATATGTATAGATCATAATTGAATAATATAACAATATGTAATCATGAGAGAGTGGTTGAAAACAAGTATACAGTATAAGCAGACCAGAACAAATAATTTTATCTTCATCTATTTCTTAATTTGTGTTGTTTTGTATAAATATCTACTACTACTTCTTCTAATCATTCAATTCTCTTGCACTGCACTGAAGAATTGTTAGTAATTTGATAAAAATAAATGTACAAAAAAAGACAACCGCCTTGTTAATTGATATGGCCTCTGATCATTTTTTCTCGGAAAATTTATCGAGGAGTCATCCTCCTTCATAAAAATTTTGTGCACCAATGGCCCCCCCCTTAGGAATATTCTGGGTGCGCCACTGCAACTCGGTGAAAGAAATGAAAACCTAACTTTAGGACAGACCCTTGAATTCAGGAGAAAAATTATAGGTAATGCTTTGCAAAAAAAAAAAGAACTTCTTACTTAAATATTTGGTAGGTAAAAGCACAAATTTTGGTATTGCTCCTCTTTCAAGCAGTAACATGGCTTTCTATAATTTTGCTTAAAATTTAACAAATCAAAAAGTAACCTTATAAGTTTTACTACAGTAAAATGCTAATTATCTAAATCAATTTGGATTAAAGTTAGTTTGAATAATTGAGTGATTTAAAAAGTTTCACTCCTATTTTAAAAGTATAAAATGATTTTTCTCATTTTGAATATATTATAGTTTTAGTGAATTTTGGATAATATTTTTAGAATGATTAGTTATAGAAAGCATACACAGTTTTTTCTTTATAGTTTGTAGAATTGCCATTTCATGTCTGATATTGTTGATTTTCTAACACCATACTAGAATCCTGCATCAGATCGGGTATTTGTGGTTAACCAACCGCTGGTTACTGTTTTATTGGTCAGGTTTGGGATGGATTTCTTTTTTATTTAAAGGGTATATTACTTTTGCTTTTCAAGCTGCGGGTCAGGTTGTAGGTCTACCTGCAAAAATTATTCTTAAAAACAATGTCTTTAAATATTTTTTTTTATGAGAGTAACTGGATAAATGCATAAATGGGGGTTACAAACTAAATAGCAAAAAATTGTGCATATGTGTTAGAAATTTAAAATCTACTGAATAGAATTTCGAAATACAATTGCATTGTAAGTTGGGTTGCAGGTCGACAATTTTTGTTGTTGTGGGTCAATAATCTTTTTGTTGCAGGTGTCGGTCAAATCTGATCCACGCAGGTCTCTACACTTTACTCCATTGCTCATATACTTCTTCCTTTACCTCTATTCTAAATCAAATTTTATCGGCTCCTTCAGTTTTATAGAACATGATTTCCCTGTGCAGATATGGAATTTCAAGGAGAAAGACACATTCTAATAATCATCCGTCCGTCCAAATAGTTGCTCAAGTCCTTCGGATGAGTCGGATGGTCTGGGTCTTCAACATTCTAATAATCAGTATTCTACTACATTCTTATGCAATTTTTTATAAACTGAGCAGACCATTTCTAAAATAAATGAGAATGAATGAGATCCCTAGATGCAGGCATCTGTATCTTTATATATTTGTACTAATGTATTTGAATTATCTATGCAAATTTGTTTAACTTGCAGTGCAAGCCTGGAAGAACTATTTAGTAGATATTAAGCTGTTAATTAACTTTGCATATTTTTCTTATGTAGGTATAGAACATGTAGGATGCATAGGACGCTGCACTTATGATCTTTTTGGACATGGAATTATTTTTGCAATTAGAACAGCAATAGTCACAAAACCCATACTGATTGAAGGAGATGTTCTCTGAAAAGGAAATATTTAAATTGTGTGTAGAGCAAAGTAAGAAATTCTTTATTTTTTATCATGTATGTAGATATGTATTAAAAATGTATTTTACTTCATTAATTTTTTAAATACCATTAGGTAAAATTGTTTTTAAAATATAATAAGTTACTGTTAGGGCAGGTTTCCACCAAATGGACCAAAATTAAACATTGATTTATTCAAGTTTTATCATATATATAGATTTATGTTGAAGAATGTATTTAATATGCTTTATTTTTTAAATACAGTGCAACCCTTTTATAACTAAGGGTAGAGCTACTCTTAAAATGTAATGTGTAAATTACTTATTTTATTAGAAAGTAAATACTGTTACACATGTATCGAAAATGAAATAACAGGATATTATAGTTCCAAGTTACTGTTGTATTTTTCAATAAGTTATGTGAAATCATTTTAAACATGCAATGCTAACTTAACCTTGTATATATATATATAAATCTAATATCATTTTATGAGGCTTTTTTAAACTTGATAAACACTTGTATTTTAAAACTTAAAGAAACAAACATTTTTTTCCTTAAAAATACATCGTTTTGACACTTGGAATGAGTAGCCAAGAAAGAGGATGAAAAAGTCACAGGATGAAAGGGACACTGGCATTTATTTATATAGTGTTAGGATTAGCAATAGATAGTGTTAGGTTTTGCTTTTCTATCATTTTTTCAGCTGTGACTATCTGTTAGCCCATGGTTTTATTTAAGAAATAATTACTAGTGTCCCTTTCATCCCATATTCCTTTCATTCCCTCTCTCCCCTATTGCTGTCAAAGGAACAATATTAAATTTTAAAAATTGCATATTGTTGTCTTCACTTATTTTATTTGTAGAGAGGCAAGGCTCAAAATAAGTCACAGCAACAGTGAAAAATGCTGTATGTAAGCTACCTCAAAACTGTGGCAACAATCTTCACTGTGAAAATTTGTAACGTAGCATTTTTTTGAAGAAGCTAAAGTGCAATTTTTGTTGCAGTTATTTTGAACTCATAAAAGCATATGTCGAACCCATAGATAGTAACAGCAATATTTGCATAGAAGGAAGCACAGTTTTTAAACAAGAACGATAAATCATACTTAAAGCATTGATTATGAAACACTTTCCAACTTCATTGCAATTTTATTTAAACATCTCTAAAATGCAATACATTCCTCGGTAATATTTTAAAACTTATCACAATACTACATTAATTTATTATATTTGAAAACTTAAACCTTCATCGAAAAAAATGAACTTCATTCAAATGATGGCATTGAAATATAAATTACCTGGTTTAAACATTTCTAAAATGTGATACATTCCTTGGTAATAATTTTAGAATTATCATAATACTACGATAATTTATTATATTTGAAAACTTCATCGAAAACACCTGGAATTCATTCAAATGACATCATAGAAAAAATAACACGCCTGACTCTCTCTATAAAAGCAGCATTTCATTCATAAATAATTTCTCATTCATTTCATTCATCACGATACTATAATAATTTATTTCATTTAAAAATTAAGAACATGGAGCTACAAATAATTAAACTCTATGCTTAAAACTTCAACGAAAAAAATCGTCTTCTATTTGTAAAATCAATGAATATTTCATTCATATCAGCTATGCAGACTCCATGAGCTAAATAATTTTGTGTTAAAGAAATACAGCAATTCTAATGCAACTCATTCTACATATTTTGCTGTTTACATTTTACATAAGTGAAAAATAGGCTTCGTTGTAGAAATAATCCAATTTGGATGATCATTTAAACTCAAATATATTGTAATTGCATTGTTTCAGTATGTAGATGCGCAGAATTTAAGCAAAAATAAAGTTGTTTTAGGACGGATACAACACTCAATATGAATTAAAAAGAACTTTAAAAATCACGATTTTGAGACAAGATGGATGCCATATTTCATTTTGAAGTGGGTCACGTGATTTTTTCATATCATGGTCATGTGATCACTTCATATAAGAGGTGTAATTATCATATTAATTTTTATTTAAAAAACTACTGAATATATTTCGCTGAATTTTTTTTTTATATATGTTATGGAACAATTTGAATATTACCTAAAATTTTTGAAGCAATTTGTGAATTTTAAATGCGCTTAAGAAATGTTTGAAAAATTAGGTCCCATAGGGTTCAATGTATTTCATTTTTTCAACCCGGGTTCAATCCAAAACTAATTGGGTGATATTATTAATTTATATTCCCATAGGTCCTACAGACCGTCTGAACAACATACTAAAATTTCATTTTCATTAAGTCATTTTTATGGCAGTTATCGTGCTAACGGACAGATAGACAGACAGAATGAACAAAGTCATAAACACTTTTTAACTTTGTTGTAAAGTGTTAAAAAGTGCAATGCTGAAAACCACTCCAAAAAGGAAAATTAGGAGTTATTTTCAATGGTTAGGATTGCTGTGAGCTGAATAGATTTTGCTGCTAGCTTACGAAAGCTCACGTCAGTTTTTGCTGTCAGTATTAAAATCTTATTTCAAGCCTTGTAGAGAGGGCCAACCCTTCCGTCTAAAACATAGTCTTTTGGTTTTACATCTTAGGATATTCTCATCGAATTTGATCATAAAGTAACAAAGTGATGTATGTAGGTAATAATATACATATTTATGCATTTATCTGGCACATATATGCATTTACCAACATGTTTATGCATTTACAAACAAATTTATTCATTAATCAATACATTTATGCATATATCCCAATTGAAAAAATAATTTAAACTAAGGTAAAATAAAGAAAGCTATTAAAAAAATAAAGATAATAAAAGTTTACCATTTGGAAAATCTTAAAAATAGAGTTCTTGGAAAGAGTTGCAAATATTAAAAAGTTACATATTTTTTTACTTTGAGTACCATTATAATTAATACTTTTATGAAAAATAACGTGTATACACTAGATTGACTCAAACTGGGTTTAAATAAGAAAATAAACCCTAGTAGGTTAAGGGGTTTTTTAAGCAGAAAACTGACCACACCTTTAACTGGGTCAAATTGGAGTTTACATTAACCCACTCTGTCTCTGTCATATTTAATAATTTGACATCTTTAAATGCAGTAATACATAATGCTTAAAAAATAATTAAGCCCTTTTGTGAAAACTTTATTGAGATCAATCCAGGCAACTATTGCTTATGCTGCCCATTAGCTTCTGGTTTCATTATGAAAATATAAATAATTTATGCTTTTGTATTTTAAAACCTATCCAGTTTTGAAATTTTCTATTCTAAAAAAAATGTTTTTGCGCTATTCTAACATCTAAGTTTTAAAAATCATCTGCATTTTATTTCCATTTTTCTCATAAACATGCCATATAATATTTGGAGCAATGAAAATATAATACGATAAAAATAACTATTTATATAAGAGGATTGAAAAGTCGCACACATTAAATTTTAAATCTCTCTAGCAATTGAAATAGTAGGACTTTATCTTAGTTAGGTATATCCTCAAATATATATCAGAAATATTGTCTGCTGTTTCTAATACATATGACGATCATTACAGACTCTCTTTTATCAATCAAAGAACGTTGTTTTCCCAGAGTGTAAAATAATTTTAATTTAGAGAAATATTTCTTTAGCCATTCTTATGAGAGCGTCATTGAAGAGTTTCAGAAATGCAGTCTTTTTTCAGACTGTTTATCCAGATTAACTCTGTATAAACTGGAAAATTTGTCTGTTCTTTCTTTGTTTGCAACATATCAACTTTCTTGTAAATGCTTTATTAATCTTGTCAAGAGTTTTAGATCATGGGTATTTTCTCTGAAACTCATTACTGACACTATCATAAGAATGGATAGAGAAATATTGTTGTAAAATAAAAATTCTTTCATGTTGGGATCATGCCGTGTTCTTTGGTTGCTAAAGATAAAGTCTGTAATTATCATATGATGTATTAAAAACAGCAAACATTACTTCTGATATATTTTTGAGTTTATATTAATGAAACATATTCTACTACTTCAATTTCTTGGTATTTGATATGATTTTAAAATTTGATGTGCATGTACTTTCGATCACACTCTAGCTGAGAGTAAAAGCCTAGGTAGGCTTCCAAATAGAAGCGTCTAGCCATTGGTGACAAAAGTTTAAAAACTCTTAAGTTTAACAGTTGAAATATTTGTCATTTATTTTTAAGACAATTTTCAACAGTTTCTTTTTACTGTTGCTTGTTAACATTTTGACGATTTGACACCCCTTTCATTTAAATCTGTATGGTTCTCTCTTTGTGTCATAAAGAAGCTAAATTCCATTGCAATAAAAATCTGATGTGGGCAACACATGACTTTCCTTGCAGACTCATCTTCTCTTTACTTCTTTAATAATTCATTAAATTGAGTTTAATTGCATAAAATAACATTAAATTTATACTTTTAATTCAATTTTTGTTTTTATTTTGTAACTGTATATTTTTCAAAGGCAGCATACTAAAATTATGAAAAACTAAAATATCTCAAGAACAGTTAGTCCTAGAGTAATAGAATTAGTCTTATTCTTTTCCTTGTCAAAAATTATGTATAAAACAAGCACTTAATTGATACAGTTGAGCATACATAGTATTTTATTTTAGATTTTAGTAATTTTTGCAGGCCATTTTGTAAAAAAGACAGGTTCATCTTTTCCCTATCATATCAAAATCTAGTCAGTACCAAAGAATCTTATAAGGGATTTATCTACCAAATTTTAGCTAGAGTGGATGCATTAGATTTTTGTGGGCCATTTTGCAAAAAAAAAGGCAGGTTTTTTTATTCTGAATCAAACCAAAATCTAATCAGCACTATGGTCACTCACAAGTGACTTACAAAGTTTTATGATATTTGGTCAATTAGTTTTTGAGTTAGAGTGGATACATACATTGTACAGACAGACACATATGCAGACGTCACGCTAAAAATAGTTTTTTCATATTCTAGAGATCCCCAAACTTGTAGATCCATCAAAAACTCGAGTTGCAATTTTCGCCACTTCCATACATCAGACTCCTCTGTGGGTCCTGGTGTTATGCCACTTGTGGACTCTTTTGTAATTAGAATATATGTTCTGTATTTAATTATGCTATAGCAGCAAATAAGAATGAATATAAAGTACATTTCAATTTTGGTAGGATGCTTACACTCAGTATAGGAATTCTGTTCAATTTTTATTTTATGTTATCTTTTTCATTTTATTTTCCCTACAGTCAGTAGTGTCATCAGAAAACGTTTATGGTGGAGGGGGGGGGGGGTGTTGCATTTGATCTCCAAATCCTCTGTCACTGTTACAATATATGGTAATGCATGGAGAATGTATTGGAATTATGTCAAAAATTTTAACTCGAGTTTTTGACAAATCATTTTTCATTTTGAGCACTCTAGAACCCCCCAAAAATATTTGTAGCATAATGCCTGTTTGTGCTACTCTAGCTCAGAAACTAATTGACCAAATTTCACATAGTTAGGTAGATAAGTCACCTATGCCTATTAAATTTTGATACGATTCAGAAAAAACTTGCCTTTTTTTTTTTGCGAAGTGGCCTGCAAAATTCGCCAATATCCAAAATAATAGACTATGTATGCTTAAATGCATGAAGTAAATCCTTGTTTTATAGATAATTTTTCATAACAAAAGGAATAAGATTACTTAATAAGATAACCCCATAACTCTATAACTAACCATTCTCAAGATATTTTAGTTTTCATATTTTTGCCATATTACCTTTGAAAGTACATCCAGTCCAATGAAAGCAAAAATGGAATTAAAACTGAATTCAGTGTAATTTCAAATAATTGTGTGTTATTTTATGCAATTAAATACAATAAAATGAATTATAAATGAAAGAGTAAATATATTTGAGTCTGTAGGGAAAGTCATGTGCTGCTCACATCAGATTTTCTGTTCTTGCAGTATTTATACCTTGCTGTAATATTGTTACTAAAAATTACAGTATCTCTTGTGATGATTAAAAATTCACTAGACACATTCTGAATGCTTTTAGAATTTTTTTAATGATTTGTTTTGATTTTTTAATGATTGTTTTTATATTTTAATATTTGTTTTTAATATTAATTATGATTTTCTTTCAGATTTTTTCTCCAATTATGGAAATCAACTATTTTGTAAATCTGAAATTTTCTTTCAAAATATTCAGTTTATGAAAAGATATCAAATGAATAAAATGTGACCTTTATACTTATATTGACACACATGCAATTTTAAAAATGCCTGATAAAAAGGAACCATATATTTCTGTCGACGAAGCTGAGCACATTGTTTGTGCCCCGGATTATAGGAATTTAACTTTGTCTCGAGAATGCTTGCATTCAAGTTCGAAGAAAGAATTATCCTTGCCAAATGACTTAGAAAGTAATGTAACTTCATGTCATACTGCATTTCCTGTGGATTTGAAGGAGGTATTTGAGCTTACAAATCCTAATGCCGAAATTCACCAAGCAATATTAAGACCTTCAGGTGATCTCAACCTTCGGCCTCCAAGTGATCTCAGTTCTGTGTCTATACATTATGCTCCATCTTCACAAATGCTGCATTCTCCCAAAGAACACCAGGAGGGTAATTCGAATGGTAATCAAGTTACTTGGGGTCATGTTTTACGTGAAGAAGCAACTGATGATGATGACTTAAATGAACAAGCTCAGTTACTACATTCTATGAAAGATCCAACTGAGGAGGGAAGAAGTTGGGAAAATGTTATGGATGAGGCACACAATCTCAATGAAGATGATGACGATGAAGATGAAATCCTACATTCGACAAAATCTCCTCAAATTTCTGTTATTAGTGACCCAGAGGCATGGAATCATGTCATTAAACAAACTTCTGATGAAAGTAAACAGCACATTACCAAAGATCAACTACTCGCTGGGGGTGATCATGGAACATGGAACCACGTTTTGGAAGGGATGTCTAATGCAAGAGAAATTTCCCATTCCCAGTTGATGCATGCTCATGAAGATTCTTCTCAAGTTTTAAATGGGCATAAGCAATGGGGTTCTGTTCTTTCTGATCAAAGTCATCAGGATATCACAAGCATTCCTCCCATTGACCTATCTGGTGAATGCACAAAGTTAACACCATTAATTCCTGAAAGAAGAGATGTATCTATCCAGGTTGATGATATTCCCTTTCATACATCTTCAGAGGAAGATGTTCATCAAGATACTGCAATTGAGATAAAAAGTAGTTCTCCAAACAAAACTGCTGTTGCAACCTCAGCACTTGATGATGTGCCTCAAAGTATGCTCAATTTAACAATCACAACTGAAGCACCTAGTAGTTCATCTCAGGTTGTTGTTCATAATGGTATCAAACCTGAATTATATACACAAGAACGACATCTTGTTGTTCAGGCTGGTACTAAAGCTGAAGTTAGCACTAAAACATCTACAACTTTTCCTTGTACCCATTGTGGTAAAGTGTTTGGTGATAGCAGAAGTTTGCAACGGCATATGTTAATTCACATAGGCTTGAGACCCTATCGCTGTCCTGTCTGTTGTAAGGCATTTATGTTGAATGGTGATTTAACACGCCATATAAGAATACATAGTGGTGAAAGACCTTATGCTTGTGATGTGTGTGGTCGTCGATTTACACTGAAAGGAAATTTAATGCAGCATTTCCGTACTCACACTCCAGAAAAACAATATGCTTGTACAATCTGTCAAAAGAATTATGCCCAAAAAGATAGCTTACATAGACATATAAGAGCTCACTTTGGTGAAAAGCCATTTGAGTGCACTACTTGTGGTAAAAGGTTTACTCTGAAAGGGGATTTGAGTCGGCATATTCTTATTCATTCTGGAGTCAAACCACATTCGTGTAAATTCTGTGGTAGGCAGTTTGCATTGAAAGGTAATCTTACTCAGCATGTTCGAACCCATGTGCGTATGCAAGCTAAAGTTAATGAAAATTCAGCAAATTCTTTTGTTAAAAGCCATGCTGAATCTCAAGTTATTTGTGATCTAAGTTATTCGCATGTCCAAAAAACTTTTACATCTGTGCCAAACAGTGCCTCATCTCCCAAATTACCTCATATTATAACAACAGTTCAAAATACAAGTATTCCAAGTCCAAATCCTTATATACAGACATCATCTCCAGAAAGCAATCACCAATCCCCATCTGCTGGTTTGTCATTTTGTTCTGAGTGTTCAAAAACATTTCCATCCCCAGAAAGTCTTCATGAACATGTTCAATTAATTCATGAACAGTCAACTCGGCTTGCTTCAAACCGTTATTTGTGCAATATTTGTCAGAAAGAATTCTGCCTTAAAGGTGACCTGACTCGGCACTTAAATAGTCATAATGGCATTAAACCATATGAGTGTGAACACTGCAGTAAGACTTTTACCTTAAAAAGCAATCTACGACAACACTTAACTACACACCAAATAGATAAAATCTTTGCCTGCCCAATGTGTTCAAAGTCATTTGGAAATCGCAGAAATTTAAACCTGCATCTTCGTAGGCATGAACAAGCTAGGGCAAATTTTACCTGTACAAAGTGTGGGCGTTCTTTTCTAGCTAAGTCAGATCATTTTTTTCATGAGTGTGTGAAAAATGAAACATCTTCATCATCGACTGAGAATCCCAATGTACCTCAGTCCTCTAGTGCTGTTATAAATGGCAATACTCCCCCAGCTTCTCCAGAAGATGTGATTTGTTCAACTCCTGTGACAATGCAAACAAATGAAGTTTCTAGTGAGACACCCATTCCTGTTACAATACTGCCAGTCAAACGAGAATCATGCAATTTGACCTGTGATGATCGAGAACAGGACGATGTTTTGGAAGCACATACTTTGGCCACTGTTAATGGAGCACAGAATTTCCTTGGGCCATTTTATCGACATTTATATTTCTCTACCTCGCATCAAGCTATGCTTCCCACCCTCAAAGGACTGCTTCATGCATCATCTGCTGATTCAAATATAGCTGATTTTAATAGAGTAGCAAAGACTAGTTAATTTATGCTTAGTGCTTTTATACTTATACAGTAGAACTTGGTTAATTTGAAATACTGTATATTATAGAATTGCAATTTCCACATAAATATTGCAATGATGATAAAATTTATTTCTTTATTTTCGTAAATTTTCTAATGAGCAATTGTGTACTTCACAATTTTTTAATTAGTGAATATTTTTCAACTTTGTTATTTGATTTACTGCTGATTACACAATCAGTTTTTAAAAATTACAAAAATAATGTAAAAATTTTTATTTAATAGTTTGTCTACACAAGTAAAACATATATGACTATGTAATTTTGGTAATTTAAAATGTGAATTCACAATGTAAAATGTTATATTTTGTCTTAATGGAAGGTACAGATCTTGAGATGTGTATATAATGTTTAAAAAATTAATAGATTTTTAATTATTTTAAAAAAAATTACCAAGAAGCCTAAATATTTTATAACATTTTGAACAGTATGCAAAATTTTGCATATTCTCAAAGCAGAAAGTCAACATTTGTCTTAATCAGAAGCTGGGATTGTTTAGAATCTTTTCAAAAAATAAAATGTATTAATGGATTTTTTATTATTTGCAATTATTCATCAAGATTTATCCAAGCTTACCATTAAGAAACTTTAAAACAATTTGAATCCCACAATGAAGATGGACACTCAGCAAGGCAGAAAGTCTTTGCCCAGCTCTGTTCGAGTGGTTGAAGGAGAGAGCAACTGTTGTGGTTTTTTTTTATTGTCAGACTAGAATAATAAATTCCAAATTTACAAATTCTTGACATAATTTTAAAATTTGAATTTTAAATATATTTCGTTACCATTAGTAATGTGTCCCAAAATCAATATTGATAAAAGTGACTCATTTAGCAGTTTTTAAGGGATTAATTCACCCTATCCAAAGTCTTTCAAATCTACTTAAAAAGAAATATACTTTTCGAATTCTACCTGCATAAGAGTTTTTCAAAAATCAAATTAATGATTTGGCAGTTAATTAACTTTTGTACTGGGGTTGAGCAGCCTGTGTGCTTGTATAGTGGGTGCTATGGGATTGCAGGCATTGTATTGGCCCAAGTGTAAGTAATTGTAGTGTCTATCTTTAAATGTGACCTTCCCACATAGTGGATGGGTATGTACAGGGGTACATTTCGAAAATATAAAGAAATATAACTTTGGATTCAATTTTTTTTTTTGTACATACTATTTATTTAGATTTTTTGTCTTGTTCTGTGAGATATCCTATAATTTATATAGTAAAATAAAAAGATGGAAGCATTTGCTTCTATTGTTACGAAACATATAAAATGCGTGATATTATTAATAAGGTAGAATTGTATATACTGTATTATGCAACATTGGAAATTGTTTTGAAAAGAGTTTTCATTGCCTAGCCTATAGAATTTTTATTAAAATAATTAAATCAATTTTTTAAGATTTAACTGCCATGCTCCCCTTGTCATATTTTGCACATTATTCCATGAAGCTCTTATGCTATCCATGGTATCCAGCTATTCCATGGCACATTATTCCATGAAAACTCTTTATTCATTGTTACTTTTATTTATTTATTTACTAGCCATATACCCATTTTTCATATGGAATATATAATATAATAAAACTTAATTCACAATTATGTGCAAATTCCTATAGTTTTCTAAATGACATTGTTATTCGAAACATTCTATTAAAATATTTAATTTATTTCTCCAAGAAAGAAGTATAAGAATTGCTGTTCTTGCTGCAAAAAATTATGTTTCTGCATGGGTAGATTTGAAGAACCAAAATTCTTGGTCCTGTTTGTAAACAAATTTACAAAATATATGAAATTTGATGAATCTATGCCAAACTTAAAGTACTAAAATGGTGTTAAAAGATATACCAGTACCATTTTTGTTCTGTTTCAATAATTGGCTAAACACAATATATATATGAGCTGGGAAAATCTTTGTATTAATTAAAGATTACCCATACTACAATGAGTTTCCAAAATCTTTGCTAAAATAAAACAGATGCTATAAGAAAGTAAAAATATCAATAATTTTAGTAATCTTTAAATCTGAAGGCTGTAATTGATATATTCCAGTCAAAAAATCAATGCTGATAAAATTTATTTTTTATATACATTTTTTTATTATTTAAATCGGAAAAGATTTAATAAAAGTCATCTGCTATATAAACACATTGGATTTACTTTCATTGCTAAGCAACATAATACATGCATCTTTAAATGAATTTTATTAAATATAAATTTTAATAATATATATTAAAATTATTTATAATTTTATTTTAATTGCATCAAAATATAAATTTTAATGCAATTTTTATGGAAGGTTTTATTGTATGATTTTTATTAATATCTTGACAACTTCTGATCCTTAAAATTCGAAACTTAGACTAAATTTTAAGTGCATTTTTTCTAAGGCTAACCACAAAATTTCATGAAATTCAGTGTAGCCATTCTCCCATACATAGACAAATACACAAACATACATACACAATTTTATTTATATAGATTTTAGATCAAAAGCCAACTATTTTATCAAAATTCCTTTTATCTCAAATTTCAGATATAAACTACATTATAATAATTACTATGACAAACTACAACAATTAATGTAGCAAGGCATGTAAATATACTGGCCAAAAGATTTTATCAAAGTAATATGGTATGTAGCATGTATTTATGTAAAATTGGATAATTTGAATTCAGTATAATTAAAATATATTTGCAATTCCCGTAGAGTTCAAATTATAAAAGTTCTACTGTAGTTTTAATGAATCATAAGTGACTTTTTACTTATTTCTAGTTTGCAATAATTTAAATGTTACTCATGTAGATTGTGTAGATGAAGTAATATAAAATGATATGCAAGTATGCTGTATGCACTTAGTGGTCAGTATGTGATATGTATTGCAATGCAATAATGCTTTTATATTTTTATTTAATGAAAACTGAAATTAGAATATTGCATAGTATGTGAAATACCTTTAAGTTTTGGACAATACTAACATAGAAAAGAGGATCTCTCTGAAATATATCATCTTCCAAACAGCCAATCAGCACTTTTAATTTTTCTTTTAAAAGTACAGGTTGTGCTAGCTATTGGGTGTTATAACATGGTCTTTCTATTGTTACTTTAAAGAAAGCCCACACTTTTTGTAAAACAATGTGCTGTGTTTTGCACATGAATTGATTTTGTGTATCAAATACTTTTATGAACTTTGAATTTGTCTAGTCAGCAGTGGTGCAGCCAAGTGAAGGGTTTCAGTGTTGCAACACCCTCTCCAAACACCCATTCTAATCCAGTATTAAAATGGAATATATTTGCCACAAATCTGCAATGATTATTTTTTATTTATTCTGTTTATTTATTTTGCTTTTATATATACTAAAAGTGTGACAATATCCAGATATTATTGTTATTAGTTAAAACTATTTACAGATGTAATGCAGTTCAACATTCTTGCGATTTAGTCTTGCACCATTTTTTTCTATGAAATCAAATTACTTTTATATATACTATAATCATGATAATATCCAAATATTACTGTTCTTAGTTAAACTTATTCGCACATGTAACACAATCGACATTGTGGCAATTATGTCTTGCATCATTCTTTTCTGTAAAGTCAAATACTTTTATATATACTAAAACATGAAAATATCCAGATTTTACTGTTCTTAAAGCCATTCACAGATGCAACACAGTCCAACATTCTGGCAATTTCGTTTTGTATCATTTTTCTTCTTTAAAATTAAATTTCACAGGCTGATTTAAACTTTTATTTCCCCTAAACCTTATTTCAAATTTAAAGGAATTGCTACACACACCTTCCTGTCCCGGCCACACAGAAAGCTACCATTAGCCTATGGGTTGGTCGTGTGGTCTGGGTTTTCTACACACCTTCCTGTTTGGTCGTGTGGTCTGGGCTTTCTACACACCTTCCTGTTCTTCCCGGCCATCCACCTTGCTGCTCTAAGTCCTAGAACGAGTCGGATGGTCAGGGCTTTCGACACACCTTCCTGTTCCGGTTCCCGGCCACACATCTTGCTACCATAAGCCTTTGGGTTGGTCGTGTGGTCTGGGTTTTCAACACTTTAACACACCTTCCTGTTCCGGTCACTCATCCTGTTACTCGTACCCTAGGGTGAGTCAGGTGGCCTAGGTCTTCAACACACCTTCCTGTTGAACGAGATCTATATGTTAAGGTATGGTGAAATTAGACACAAGTATCTTTTCCAGGAAAGTCTCAATTGTAGTGTGTACTATGTATATCATTGAGGTGAATTTTAGGCTTAATTGCATTTGGGGTGGTCCTACTGAAAATTTTTAATATTTACTTATACCATCAATGGCAAATAAATGTTTAAAGCAAATTGAATAACGGGAATCTAGATCATACAACATAAATTTTGCTGAAATGTTATATGATTTTGTTGACATTTTCATACACGTCACTGATATTTTCATTCATTATAAAAGTTTTTAGAAGTTTTAGACTATTGTAGAAAAATTTATGGCCCTCTAAATTTGGGGACCCAGGGCATGGCCCCAGTGACTCCTGCATAAATCAGGCTCTGATTTTAGGATTGTGATGATAACCTCCCATGTGATACATAAAAGTACTGTAAAAACCATTGTAGACTTCGCATCTTGCTTGCACTCTCTAGAGCAGTGTTTCTCCGCTTGTAGGCTGCAAAGATCCTCTAAATAGGCTGTGAAAGAATATAAATTGAAAATAATCAAATCTTATTTCATTGTTTAAAATATGAAAATAATACTGTGCCTAAATTAGGTTTGATATGAAAATAATTTTCAGCTTGAAAATCAATTACATATCAGATCCAATTCAATGGTCCTATAAAGGAGAAAAGGGCTTGTGTGTGTGTCTGTTGGCACTTTAACACAGCAGTGATGACTACATGGGTTGTTCAAGACTTGAACCCCCAATAATTTTGCTGTGGGTTTCTCGAACCCCTAATATTTTTGTGTGTATTTAGTGGGGAAAATAGATGCATAAATTTTATTTTGTTTTCTCAATTCTTCAAGTTTTTCTTTATTCATTTCCTGTTTACTATATATAAAGTGTGTATAGAACTTTACCCCTCAGACTGTTTATTGTATTTTGAATACAATATTTTAACTCAGAGATAGTTTAAAGAGAAATTTGTTCACTTTTTTAACATTGGTAAAAATACCCAAGAATAAATCTTACATTTTTTTCCCCTACTTTCATAAAGATAATTGAGTTGGAAACTCACACAGTGTCTGTATATTGTATATAATAATGTTGCACCTACAGAAGCAAAATAAATGAAACAAATAATTATCTGGAGGAAAAAAATATTTTTCTGTACTTAACTTTAATTCGCTTCATTTTAGCATATCTGATGTCTTACTGTGCCTGGTAATCTGACTGAATGAAATTTAAATTAGACTTCAATATTTTGAAAAAGTGTATGGGTCATTTGATTTAAAATTTCCAGAACACCCAATAATTTTTCAAGTTGGCGCTTATGCTCTAACACAGCGGTCGGCAAACTTTTTTGTAAAGGACCAGATTGTAAAAATTTTTGGCTCGATGGGCCAGAAAGCATACTCTAAAATACTCATATAGGCAATTCTACTTAAAAAAAACAGTGCTTAGTCTGGTAATGATGACGTATATTGTACTCTTTTAGTACAGATATTATGCCATTGCATAATAAACGAAATCTGATGTGGGCAGCACATGACTTTCCCTGCAGACTTATATACACATTATCTTTATTTTAATTAAATTTAATTTACTTTTAATTCAATTTCCGTTCTCATTTGGTAACTGAGTTTATTTTCAAAGGTGGCGTGGAGAAAATACGAAAAAACTAAAATATCTCGAGAACGGCTAGTCCTAGTGCAATGGGGTTGGTCTTATTCCTTTCATTACGTATAAAACAAGCATTTAATGGGTATATTTGGCATAAGTAATTTTTTGTTTTAGATTTTGACGATTTTTGCGGGCCATTTCGTAAAAAAGGGCAGGTTGTTCTTTTCCGAATCGTACCAAAATCTAATCAGCACCAGAGTATCCCACAAGTGATTTATCTACCAAATTTTGTGAAGTTTGGTCTATTAGTATTTAATTTAGAGTGGATACATGACATTTTTGCTGGCCATTTCGCAAAATAAGGTGGGTTCTTTTTTCCGAATTGTACCAAAAACTAATCAGCACCAGGGTTATGCCTAAGAGTCTAACCTACCAAATTTTATGAAATTCGGTCCATTAGTTTTTGAGTTAGAGTGGATACATACATTGCACAGACGTCACGCTAAAAATGTTTTTTTCGTATTCTAGAGATTTCGAAACGTGTAGATCCGTCGAAAATTCGAGTTGCGATTTTCGGCATGATTCCAATACTTTCCCTATACATTACCACGTATTGCAGGGAAAGTAATAATACTTCGTCATTTAATTCAATAACAAAGTAATTCACATTAGGGTTTAACAGATGATTTAAATAACCCACAACCATGAAATTGTGTATAAAAATATTTCCTGACAAGTTGAAGTACACCCTGGTGCAAGTGTTTTACAAATTTGATTAAATTTTTTATTTATTTTATGCTAAAGCAAAATTTTCACACCAATCTATTTGGGGCAGTTAAAATAATTGTCACAGAGTTTCAATCTTTTAACGCTATCCTTTAATCTGCAGATTGCTGTTTTCAAAAATGTTGATTGGCATTTGTTATGTGTTTTCCCAATTTTTGATACATTTTTAACAAAAGCATGTGTATCAGTGTTTAAGCAACATTTTTAGTTTCCAAAATTGTCTTAACATCCTTTATATTATCAGAAAATTTTATTAGCATTAAGCTACAAGATTCCTTGTATAAAAAGCAATTAGTAATATGCCATGATTTGCCTATTTTTAGGAATTGTTTTAAGTTCCTAGCAATGAACATAAATTATGCGACTTCTGAGGGAGGTGAAGTGAGTGATTGCTTCAAAAAGTCTGAACATGTATAAAATGTTGATGTTAATTACTAGGTTAATAGATTTCTCTTTTTGAAACCTGCTCTTTTTTACGAAATGGCCCGCAAAAATCGTCAAAATCTAAAACAAAAAATTACTTATGCCAAATATATCCATTAAATACAGGACACTTGTATTAATACAGGACACTTGTATTAATCTTACACAATAAAGGTAAATGCCTTAATGGCTTTCTGTTTGTGTGTATGATCAGTAGCTGGAAATCAAAAGAGGGGTTGCAATTCATGACCCTTGTTGGCTACATTAAACCCATCCATTCCTTTCTTAAAACAATATCTATGATCACCAATTTCCATTCGACTGCCAAGCTTTTTTTGAGATAGCAGCCAAAGAATATTTTACTACTAATTAATTATTGCTCAGAGTGTGACATCAATTACTGTGGGCCGCAGAGGGTTTTTACTTTATCAAAGTGGACTACAGTTGAGAAAAATTTGAGAACCACTGCCCTAAAGCATTAGTTTTTAACCTGTATTGTATTGTAGAATTTCCAAATGTTACAGCTGAATGGTAGATTTTGGCAAATTTTCTATTATGGACCTACTATGGAATATTTTCTTCATTTTTTAATTCACCAGAAAAATTCAAATCATCAAATTATATGTTAAATTTTAAATTAAGCACAAGTTTAATTAGTAATTATTCTTTACATTTTGACAATTTTCCAGTTTAACAGCCAAACACAGTTCAGGATATGTGAACTTGAACTAGGCCCATATCTCTGATTTTATTCTCATTTGCTGAGTTAGTTGTTCTTTCGTTGAGTTTATAGTCTGAAAGTACGTCAAAATAAAAATTCCCATTTAGTGATGGGCTTGTTATTTCATCCTATTTTCAAAGTAAATAAAACCAAATGTATTCAATTCATTGATATTTTTCTTTCTTGATATATCAAAATTATTCTGCTGTTGCCAAAATATCAGTAATATGCAAAATTTATTCTTAATTTTAGATAGCCATTAATTTCAAATTTTGTTTTAATGAAAAAAAAAAAAACCCACCATGTTGTTATATTTATTTAAATTGCAACTTTTTTGTTTTGATAAAATAACTTTTAGAATTGATGCAGGTCCATGAACCAGTAGTTTAGAAATGCTGCTCTAGAGTTCCGCATAATATTCCATACAAAATTTCTGCACATGCTACCCAGTTACAACAAAGTAAGATTCTCCTGTAAATCTGTTTGTTTTGAAGAAATGTTCAAATCGTGATGCAAACTACTTTCTCATATTTTGATTGACTGCCTGACTTTGGGATATTCGCTATGGAAAAACCGGCATAATCCCTAATGTTCCACACAATATTTTAATTTAAAAATATCTGTTAATCATCTTGAAGAGTATTTGATCGGCTGAGCTGTAGAATGTAGATGTACATTACATAGATATTTTCTAAATTTTAGCTAATTTTGCAGATAATTTTTAGACAAAATATTAATCTGGCCTTTTTACTTTTGCATCTAGAATCATATTATGCTCATTTTGTCATATTTAACTTTATAATACTCTTACAATTTCCCTGTTAATTACCTTATTTTAATTTTTCAAGTTCCCCCCACTCTCCTTTTTTTTCTTGTTTTTATGTTCACAAAGTACTTTTCATTTCTTATTTCCTCTGCTGATCGGTTTGTTTTATTTTGAGTTTTTTGTTTTTATATGATTTTGAACAGAAACATTTAGTAGGTCAATTTAAAGCCTGGTGAAACATTTATACATATCGTAGGATCAAAAAGTTTGGAGACAGTGCTGATATCTCCAACCCTGATTGGAGGAGAGGGGAACTATTTTATCGTTGCTTAGAGACACATGTGACGTGAGATGTGAAAAGGAAGAAGCAGGTGTTTTTCCAGACAATGCGTGTGAGTGAACTGTAGTCGTTCGAGTTCGTCGAAAATGGAAATGGCGTTTGAAGAACAACGTGCGAATATCAAATTCTGCCATCGTTTGGAGAAATCGCCGACAGAAACATTGCACCTGCTGTAGTCGTTCGAGTTCGTCAAAAATGGAAATGGCGTTTGAAGAACAACGTGTGAATATCAAATTCTACCAGCGTTTTGGGAAATCGCCGACAGAAACATTGCACCTGCTGCACTCGAACGACTACAGTTCACTGACACGCATTATCTGGAAAAACTTCTTCTTTTTCACATCTCGCTTCACATGTGCCTCTATGCCACGGTAAAATAGTTCTCCTCTCCTCCAATCAGGGTTGGAGATATTAGCACAGTCTCCGAACTTTTTGATTATACCTTGTATTTTTTTACTGTATGTGATATTATTGTATAATAATTTTATGGAATGGAAATGTGTAACACTTAAAATTGTGGGAGAAGTGTTACAATTTTCAAATCATATCTGTACTTTTACCCTTATAATGCATTCACAAAGTTTTATGAGGCCTGAAGTAAGCTTTTTTGAAAGGTCCCATCTGAACAATAAATTCAGTAAAATGTCATTAATATGAAAATGCACTTCTCTAACAGATTATTATTATTGTCTTGATGTGAAACATCTTGGGGCGTGGGATAAAGTAAATCTTGAAAGAAATGTGACTTAGATGAAACGGAAGATGTAACGGAAGGGACATCATATTGTTATGAATATATAAGGGAAACCAATTGTTATAATTTGAAGGTCTGTGTTGCGTGACCTTCGCGACGAATTTTGTAAAATATCGCCACCTTGATGACTTTTAGTGGGTTCTAGAAACTTCTCGAATTTTGTAGATTGGCTAGGAATTTCACGAGTTAAGTGCTTTTTCCAGAATTTTCCCCATAGGGTATGGAATATAAGCTCGTCATCATCCAGTTGGTTTGTTGATGTGATACGAGTAAAAGTATCTACCAAACTCAATACAGAACCTGATGTGTAATGTTTATTTTGATTATATATATGCTTTAAGCTGCATTATTATAAAACAATACAGGTAAAAAAAATTGAATTTTAAATCTGCAACATATCTGCGCTTATCGTTTGCACTGATTGCACACTCGCTCGGTGGAGTGACTGCAAGTATTTAATTGTCGGTAACTTTGTTGGGCGTTCGATTCGAACAAATAAACTGCATTCCATTAATCTATGGAAACTGTATAATTAAAAGCGATGCCAAAAAATTGAAAATTTTCCCTGAGTACCTTGTACCATTGTCACACACATCCACCTTTTCACAGTGAGTGGTGTTTCACATCAATCTATAATGAAAGTTACTCTTTAATGAAAGTTTCTCGTTCATGAAAGTTAATCTATAATCAGAATTACTCGGTTTTTTTTTTAATTAGAAGTTCCAAATTAAGTACAAATTCATCCCCATCACATAAGTATTTTTACAAAATCATTCCAAAGGTATGTGCATGTGAGGAATTGTATTAATGTTTCACTTATTAATTATTAATTTTTCATATATTAATTTTTCCATATTAATTTTTCACTTGGAATGTCCGTAAAAGTATTTACCCTCCTCTAAGTAAGGCAGTGCTTCTCAACCTTTTTGTATTTGCTCCCCCCCCCCCCCCCACGTTTCTATATTGATTTTAGGCGCACCCCTCTCCCCTTCTAAGAACCCTGCTAAAACAGCCATAAAAAGCAATATAATAGGTGCTTTCCAGGTAGGCACATTCCTTACTCTCCCTTCCTTCTGGAGCGAGCGAGCCCCCACAGGTTGAGAACCGCTGTCGTAAGATATAGAAATTGTTCGTGGAGGAAAGTACATGTCGATGGCCTCTGGCTGCTTTCAGCTGTTTGATAACACGGTAGGATTTGAAATGCACTGTTTTTTTTTTTACTTTCCTTATATACATAATGTATAAGGAAAGTATTGTGACGGGGTCGAAAATTTGAATTCGAGTTTTCGACGGGAGAGCACGTTTCAAGCATCCCTGATCACGAATCAAACATTTTTGAAGTGATGTCTGTGTGTGTGTGTGTGTGAAAGTGTGTGTGTATGTGTGTCAGTGAGTCTGTGGAGACGATAACTGACGAACGAATGGACCGATTCGAACCAAATTTGGTACAAAAATCACAATCCGTAAACACTGGAAGCCTATTGTTTTTATACGCAATCGAATGTTCAGAACCCTCCTAAATTTTCGAATAAAATTTTGAAAAAATCGTCAAAAAATCAAAACCACGAATAAAGTTACGCGAATAGACATTTCTTATGTAATTTTTTATTAGAAAACGATTGACATAAATTTTAGAACGCTAACATGAACCGTTCTCGAGATATTGTACATTTTAAAAAAATATCAAAAAGTCATATAAAATAAAAAAAAAAAGATTTCCTATCGAGAAACATGTTCACTTTTCATATGTAATACCATTCGATAAATTGGGTGACATCATTCTCGTGGATCTAGCCCGTTCCATTCATGAAAAAAGATACTTTGAATAATACTTTTGTATTTGAACGCCAGTAGTCATTTATCTGCTGTAAGAATAACTTATTTCTTAGTGCATAACGCTTGGCGAGATTTTGGCGACAAATTTGGCAGAATATCGCCAATTTGGCGACTTTTTGAAATGTTGCTAAATTAACGAAAATCTCGCCAAATGGATAAAAATGACGCTAAATCAATGAAAATAACGACTAATTGTCGAAAATCCAATATCTTTGAAAGAATATTAGTATTTACTATAAGAAAAACCTATTTTTTTTTACTGTAAAAGTAGTAAATTCATTACATTATATAAGGAAAGTCATGTGTTGCCCACATCAGATTTTTTTTTTTATGTCACGGCATTAAAAAATCTCAGAAAAAGTGGCTAAGTAGATAATAGCCTTGAAAATTTTCATTCACTACGATAAAATCATTGCCCTACACAGTACATATTGTTATGTGGGTTAAGTAAACCTAGTTACTCCAATTCAAAGTACAACAGTAAAAAGTTATTTACTGTTCTTGCCTTTAAAAAATTAACTATCATCATTTTAGTGTACAATCTACTTAACCCTATGGTAAATCTGCCATTGCATGTACACCCAACTCTTTTTTTACACGGTAGATACGGTCTTCAGAAATTCGTATAAAAAATAAGTATACATAAGTATAAGACAATGACTTTGAAATCGTGTTAGATCAAATAATTTTTTCAAAAAAGGAAGACTTTTTTGAACCGTGTAACTTCAAATTCGTGTAAAAAAAAAAGTGTTTAAAAAAGAATTGTGTGTATGCAAAATGAAATCTCTGTTGTGACTTCATGGAACACACACACATATATATATATTCAATCTTTATGTTATAGAATTTTAACCGTTTATTCTGAAATTTCCATACTTTTTTAAGCATATGCAGAGGTTTGTAAAGAAATGTTTGTGAGTTCGCGCGATATATAATAAAGTGACCACACGATATAGAAAAGTCTATAGTAAAGTGACCAAACTAGATAGAATAAAGTGAATGCAGTGCCCCTAGCGGATCCTTAAGAATTAGGATGACGAACACCTTAACAAAGCAAGATCGCAAAAGTTACTAAGTTGCAGTCATTGTTTAAGGGTGAGCGTCAGTAAATTTTCTGCCCTATCCGCGCTTTTTTAACTTTCGCGGCACACATATTTCGCCGAAATTCTGCTCAAACAGTTGCAAAATATTTTCTTATAGATAAAATGCTATGCTTAGATTATATTAAAACTAAATTTAATACCCAATAAAACATAGAATATATGTTTTATTTTAATTTAAATAATTTTTGGTGCTGCCATCTGTTGTCGTAATTTAATTCATACCGACTATTTTTATTTTTTAATGAACATTTTTAAATGTCTATTCCTTCTAATACGCCATTAAATACAACAACAGATCATATATAATGCCATAATCACGGAAACGTAATTGAACTTGGACTTGAAGACAAAGGAACTTGAAGATAAAACTGCAGTCCTCAGTGATGTACATTCAGATCCTTTATCAAATTTATAGAATGATAAATTACCTTTCCGTGATTGTGGCATTATTATATATGCTCTGTTGTTGTATTTAACACTGTATTTGAAGGAATAGATATTTAAAAATGTTCATTAAAAAATAAAAATAATCGGTATGAATTAAATTACGACAACAGATGGCAGCACCAAAAATATTTTGGATTAAAATAAAAAATATATTCTATGTTTTTTGGGGCATTAAATTTAGTTTTAATATAATCTAAGCATTGCATTTTATCTTTCAGAAAATATTTCGTAACTGTTTGAGCAGAATTTCGGCGAAATATGTGTGCCGCGAAAGTTAACAAAGCGCGGATAGGGTAGAAAATTTACTGACGCTCACCCTTAATAAGTAAGAATCTTATATAATAAAAGAAGATGTCTTGTCTGTTTATGCAGTTTGTAGTTGGAAATCTTAGCATCGTACGGCTATGAAATTTTGATACACTGGATGATACTTCAGGACCCGGAAAGGTGCACCTAGGTCTTATTTTGTTATTTTATGCGTTAGCACAATTTAGCCCGATTTTGAGCGATATTCGCACAAATCGATTCCTTAGAGATCGAAAATATTATCACAGGGTTTCCATCTTGACACCATCGGAAAGATAAGATAAAAAAAAATTATCTTTCAAACAAACTTCGAACAGAATCCATCCGATTAAAGGACGAATTTTTGTGGATTTTTAAAATATATATTTTTTTTCGTGTGTTTGAAACTTTCCCTAATTTTAAATTGCGATATAAAAAAAAATTGAGCAGCAATCCGAAGTTTATAATTTAACATCAGCTCTAAATATTACTCACTGCTCCCAAAAATAATTTCCTGAAGCCAACCGTTCATTAACACTAGAACGACGTGAGCGGTCATTTTGACCGCGTAACTACTTTGATCGCTGCCGGCGTTCTAGGAAGATCGTTGATTTGTTCCCTTATTATAAAACCTAGAATGATTTTGTTCTGTGTTTTCAATAACTTTTAAGAAAATAAGAAAAATAAAATTTCAATGGGCTGGGGTTAGCCGTTTTGGAGGAATCGTTTCTCGGAGTAGTTATGCGGTCAAACTGAGCTCTTCCGTCATTCTAGTGTTAATTATAATTATTTTAAGTGGGCGATTTCTAGTCTACAATATAATTGTTACAGAAAGCATTTATTTGACACAATATGGTTATTGGCGAATATCTGTTATATTCAGAAAGGTTACAATAAAGAAATTTACGTGCAAAGTAATCTAGTGTAGTGCCTACCTTTTATCTCGTAGATGGGTACTACGTCATTGGCATTTGTTTGCCCTCGTAAATAGTTCTGTAGCGTGTAACAGTATTGGAGCCTGGCTGCGCATCTAGCAATCAATTAAGTATGACTGGTATTTATTGCCTTTCGTATACCCGTTTCATTCGTTCCTGGTGTCGATTCCTACATTTAGACAATGCTTTTCAACTTTGTAATTCACATTTCTCGACTATCGGCTTTGTTACCGTGTTTGTTATCCGTATTCATTAAATTTTTGCGCTGCAGTTTCTTTTATTTGATCGGGCAGGGTCGCTTTATTATAAATAGACCTAACATGTACACTCGTGGACAGTTCCTTATTTATTTATTCCTTTGTTTAGTTATTTCCTTAGTTTCCTTTGTTTAGTTATTGGGGTTTCTGTGAACCCTGTATATGTGTGTGTTGCAAATAATTGCAAAAAAGCCTAAAATAACCTGCCCCCTGCCGAAAAAATGAATTTTCTTTAAGAAGGAAATTTTGAAAAAATAAACGAAGAAAAAACCTGGAAAATTTCAAAGCTCTCAAAATGTGGAAATTTTTCAGCCTTGTATTTGAAAATCTGCATTTTTATAGAAATAAATGTAGATTTTGTAAACGAGAGCAATAAACCATTTTGTATTCAGCTTTGTGAATATTGTTAGTTGAAACCAGTAGCTCCCTTGGCAACGGCACTGGTTGAAACGTAAAAGAACTACAGTCGTTAGTTTTGTTGGACTTTAGAGTAGATTTAAATTTTAAAACTTCTTAAGATAAAATTAAGAGGAATTATTAATAAATATTTTATTAACCTTTTGCTTACAGGCGGGACAGCGTCAGTCCCACACGAAGAATCTCTCAAAATGACAGGTATGTTTCGCCCTAAGTTTCATGAGAACATAATAAGTTTAACAGAGTTTCATGAAAACATAATAAGTTTAATATATAAAGTTTCGTGAAAACATAATAAGTTTAACATTTAAAGTTTCATGAAAACATAAGTTTAACCCATAAAGTTTCATGAAAAGATAATGAGTTTAGCATATAAAGTTTCATGAAAACATAATGAGTTAACATATAAAGTTTCATGAAAACATAATGAGTTTAACATATAAAATTTCATGAAGCTGTTTTAAAAATGAAAGTATATTACCCTAAAATGTTTGTTGCATAAGTTTCTGCTATGCAACATGTCTGAGTGTCAGTATCGCATATTTTTTTTCTTATCAAATATTTCTTTTCATTTAGTTTCTTTTTATCAAAGTTTTTGAAATTATTCTGTTTATTCCTCAAACTTCCTGAATCTCTCTCGTCAAAATTTCCAGATTTTATTTTCAATTCTAGTTGTAAATCTTGCAGATCTCTCTGTATGCAATAGTGTAAATAGTATTTTAAATAATGTACAATGAAGTTTACCTATATGATGATTTTATAGGAGACAAAGTTGTTGTTGATGCTTGGTAGAAGTGTTTGCAAAAGATTCAGTGTGCTTGTCTTAAATTTAAAATGTTTGTTCTCTGTACAGATTTGTAATGCAATAACATAATATGCTGTGCATAATATGTGGTATGTAGTTATATGAAGTGTATTAAAAATATGTGTCTGCTTATAATTTTACTTTGTTAATGTTTGTATTGGTTTTTAACACTTTACAACATAGTTGAAAAGTGTTTATGACTTTGTTCATTCTGTCTTTTCACACGATAACTGCCGTAAATATGACTTTTTCAAAATGAAATTTTAGTATGTTGTTGAGACGGTCTGTGGAACATATGGGATATAAATGAATAATATCACCCAATTAGTTTTGGATTGAACCTGAGTTGAAAAAATGAAATACATTAAGCCTTATGGAACCTAATTTTTCAAACATTTTTTAAGCGAAGTTAAAATTCACAAATTGCTTTGAAAGTTTTAGGAAATATTTAAATTATCTCATAAAATATATAAAAGAAAAGCAAAATATGTTCGGTAGTTTTTTAAATAAAAATTAAAATAATAATTATACCTATATAATATGAAGATATTACATGACTCACTTCAAAATAAAATCTTTTTTTTCCAGAGAAAAAATCCTGATTTTTAAAGTTCTTTTAAATTTATATTTTGTGTTGCATCCGTCCTAAAACCGCTTTATTTTTTGCATATTTTCTGTGCATCTATATTCTGCGCCAACGCAATTACAATATTTTTGAGTTTAAATAATCATCAAATTTTATTTCTACAACGAAGCCTAATTTTAATGGATGCAGAATGTAAACAAATGCTTGTAAAGATGAGTTGTATAAGAATTGCTAAATTTTTTTTAACGCAAAATTATTTAACTCTGGAGTTTGGAATAAAAGTGTATGAATGAAATATTCACTTCTTTTACATGGAGAACCAGACGATTTATATTTCGATGACTGCATTTGAATAAAGTTCATTTTTTTTGGATATGAAAGTTTTAAGTTTTCAAGTTAAATAAATTTTTGTAGTTCTGTGATAATTAAAAAAACATCAGCACTGAATATGTATAGCATTTTGCATTTCAGTTGGAAAGTGTTTCATTATCAATGCTTTATACATGATTGATCTTTTTTGTTAATTTTATATCGATGTTGTTTGCGTGTGGGAGAAATTTTATTTTTGATGCCCTTACATTTTAAATCGTCGACCTTTTTTGTGTTTTACCACCTTGAGCGATAGGATGTCAATGTACAAGTATGCCTATTCACCGAATATAGATGTTTTAAAATTTTAGATAATATCTAGATACTTTTCAGACACAATATGCATCTAACCAATTTTTGTTAACCAAATACTATTTTTGCTTTCTCATACTGTATAGTATTGTTTTCACGTATTGTTCAGAGAAAGTATTGTTTTCATGAAAATTTTCGTTTTCGAGATTTTGATGCCAATATATGTTTTAGGACCTCCTGGACACGTTTTGACTAATTTTATAGTAATATCCATCTGTATGTTTGTCGTCGATTTCTTGTGTTCGTTATAGCTGCTATACTGATTTTGGCGCCCCTCTGCAACGAAGCCCCGGATCTTTGAGCCGGTCCTGGTCAAAGACAACTTATTTTAGGCAGTCACGAATTTATCATTAATGTAAGGTGTTAACTTTCCCAGTTTTAAGTAATTTTTCCGGTTGAGATCGCTCGCTGCTTATCACCTGTGGTTTTCAACACTTTTGAGAAAAAAAAAAGAAAAAAAATGTGCATGTGAATGAAAAACAAATATTTTTTTTTCATTATGATAATAATTGGGATCTAAGTAAAACTAAACACTGGAATATCAATGTACGAGATGGCATGTCATAACCTATGCAAAAGAAAAAAAAAACTCACGCTCACCCAAGGGTGAGCGTCAGTAAATCTTCTGCTCTATCAGCGCTTTGTTAACTTTCGCGGCACACATTTTTCGCCGAAATTCTGCTCAAACAGTTACGAAATATTTTCTGAAAGATAAAATGCAATGCTTAGATTATATTAAAACTAAATTTAATACCCAATAAAACGTTAAATATATTTTTTATTTCAATCCAAAATATTTTTGGTGCTGCCATCTGTTGTCGTAATTTAATTCATACCGAATATTTTTATTTTTTAATGAACATTTTTAAATGTCTATTCCTTTTAATACGCTATTAAATACAACAGATCATATATAATAGTGCCAGAATCACAGAAACGTAATTGAACTTGGACTTGAAGACAAAGGAACTTGAAGACAAAACTGCAGTCCTCAGTGATGTACATTCAGATCCCCTTTTCAAATATATAGAATGAGAAATTACCTTTCCGTCATTGTGGCATTATTATATATGATCTGTTGTTGTATTTAATACTGTATTAGAAGGAATAGATATTTAAAAATGTTCATTAAAAAATAAAAAGAATCGGTATGAATTAAATTACGACAACAGATGGCAGCACCAAAAATATTTTGGATTAAAATAAAAAATATATTCTATGTTTCATTGGGTATTAAATTTAATTTTAATATAATCTAAGCATTGCATTTTATCTTTCAGAAAATATTTCGCAACTGTTTGAGCAGAATTTCGGCGAAAAATGTGTGCCGCGAAAGTTAACAAAGCGCGGATAGGACAGATTTACTGACGCTCACCCTTAATTTGTACCATGACACACAAGGTGCCCCCTGCTTTTCCGGTGGGATAAATCGTCCGGCAATTTTCTCGTCCGTGTGCCAGTGGCGTAAATCGGCTCCCCTCTTTCTACTCGAATGTTTTGTGGGGTTTGCCCGCGGAAGGGTAAATAAACATATAATCCTCTTATTGTTGTTGAGTGTAGATCTTTGCTTGAATGATTTCAATATCAGAATGTTTGTAAAAGCATCACTCGGGGTCGCCCATAGAAATTGTGGCCCCTACAATCATTTATCACGCCCACTTCTATATTTGATTTTCTCATTTTTTGTGATTTTTTCATGTCTTTTTCAGCCCTAGAAAGGAAATATTGGCCATGCGGGCCCCTCCATTATAGCTGTGTCCCCCTCATATGGTCCATGCAGAACTGTGGAATGGCTACTCATATTTTGATCAAAATTTGATCTCTAATTTGCATTTGATGAATAGATGAATTGTTTTTACAAGAAAATTCGAAATCAATTATGTATTATAGAAATGATAACCGTCGGAAAAAGCGACATACATATATGTGTAGTCCTTATTGGCCCGGTTTTCCATGGACTCGCATCTGGGCTGTAGCCAGAGATGAAATTGAAGAGGAGCTGGAGGGAAAATCAAGTCAACAGTCTTAAAGGAAGGGGATCACCAAAAACACCATCATTAGCATTTATAAACCATAATAGTTATTATATATTTCAATTCATATAAATTATTAACAAATAATTGCAATTTATATTTGCAAGTTAAGAGCTGATTATTAATATTCATATATAGCTACTATACATCAATATTAATATATAATAATTACAATTGATTTTAATGCAAGCATTAACTAGTAATAAAGCTGTTAGTAATTTGTAGAAACATTCTGAAAGTTAGTGCAAGTTAATGCTTAATATTAACTCTTGCCTATCTATCAGTTGATTTTGACTGTATAATGTATAATAGTGAATCCCCACAATAATACAAAAGTATCCTAAATACTATTGTCATAATTTTTAAATATTTTTAAATTAAATATGTAAATAAATTGATCATTAGTATAATCACTTAGTATAATCTTTAAAACGAAGCAATTTACAAAAAAATCTCAAAGAAGTTTTTTATGCAAAATTTGAATGGCATTTTATATGAAATTTCATATCAATATTAAAAATTCAATATTTTTATAAGGGGGGGGGACTTAGCCCCCTACCTGGCTAAGTTACGGCCCCTCTCCTGGACGTTCAAGGTCACAAAAGTGGACATCAAGTTTGTGGTCGGATGTATACATCTATACATCTTATCCTTGAGTTCGTTCCATTGATGCAAGTGTTCCCCCCCCCCTCAAAAAAAAAAAAAAATTCTATGGGCGCCCAGGTGGTCTTCACAGATCTACTATTGAAAAAAAAAAATTCTCTAAGGAAAGATTTCGTAGAATAAATAAGAGTTTTAGCGTCTTCCCTTTTCCGCAATAACAACCTAAGAGTTAAATCTATCAATTATTGATAATTGTGAAATATATAAAAGAAATGTTAATGTGTCATTAATGATTAATGAATAGTTTGATATGCAATTATTCATTAATCATTAACGAAAGTCAATTTTCTGATTCGCTGAAATTTGCGTCCTAGTTAATTTCTTATTTTTACAAGAGATGGCAGCATCATCGTTGATAAGGACGATGGTTGTGATGCAGAGTTCCTAACCAATCCGATTTCGGCGTTTTCCTCCTGCTGTTTGGGCGACGAAATTGCATCGTTTTGTTGTCAATACGTTTCCCGCATCCAAGACGCATAGGACGAACTGTCAGCGAAGGATACTCACGTGTAATTGTTTTGGTACAACATTCGAATCGGAAGTACAATGGCCGTTAATGGTTGTCTTGCCTGCATTAAATATGTGGTCGTGTTGATCAACTTCATCTTTTGGGTAAGTATTTATTTTCCTCTATATTCGTTTTCTTATTCTATGTTGTCAACACAAATATGATGAGGTTTTATTTTAGTTCGGAAGAAATAATTGGAGGAGTTCAGATTTGAATTGGTTTTTTTTAATGTATTGTCATCTTAACTGAATGAAATGTATATATTATTTTTCAAATATGCTTAGTGTAATGTATAGGGAAAATGTTATGACGTGATCGATTTCTAATTTTCGGTGATTTACGCGTTATGGTCATTCCCGAACTTGAATCGAACGTTCATGAAGTGATGTATATATGTGTGTCTGTGGATGGGAGATCATTAGCGGATGGAACGTTTCGAATAAAATTTCATAAAACTACTACAATTAGTAAATAGTATGCCGGTAACCCTTTGATTACAAATGCGGTCGAATATTGGAAGTCATGTTCGAAAGATAATTTTTCAAATCGTAAAAAAAAGAATCAAAATTGTCAATCATATTAAATAAACAATCATTTTATACATAATTTGCCATAATAAAACAAATGGCGCTGAAAGTTGACATGAACTGCTCACGAGATACATTTTTTAAAATAAATTTATCAGAAAAGTTATGTATACAATTAAATAAGTATTAATATCGTTAAAAAGTTTGGTTTTCCATTTGGCAGATTTATATGCCAAGTTCGTTAAAAGTATTCTCGAGGATTTAGTTCATTCCATTCATGCGGAAATATACTAGCTGTATGCTTCAATGGAACTTACTCACTAAATTTTATTTATTTCATTTGATATTAATTAAATACTAATTTGGTTTGGATTTAGTAGGTGCGTATAAATAAATTTTATGTAATTATCAAAAATCTATATTTTAATTTTGTAGTACAACTTCTTTATGATAAAAATAATTATTTTTTAAATGAATATAAAAACAAAACTCATCACTAGGGCTAGGATATTTATGATCTGGCACATTTTCTTTGCCAATATTGCTAAGTATATATAAATGTTTCATGAAAAACTAAGCTGACTTAAGTACCGTAGTTAAGACATTTTTTCGTGATTTTTACAATTTTATTTTAAAATGGCATTTTCGGATGAATTTTTCTGAAGATACAGGAACTGTAAAAAAAAAAAAAGTTGTATTTCTTGTTTCTTTGTTTTGTTTTATAGATCATGCATTGGTCAGTAAAGTAAAGAATTTCAGTTGAAAAAGGGGAAAATTGCAGATTAGGGGACAGGAAAATTTGGCTGAAGAATTTTAGTTCTGATTTATGAAAATCTCCCCCCCCCCCCCCTCCATTCTCCTCCCTGTAATTACGCCCGTGTCCACTGCATTTAATTTAAGTGTGATTTGGTCATTTTAATTTTAATATCTCTTGCAAAAAGTGTTCTTTTATGGCATTCAAATATTCCATTTGGATCGGATCCAGAGTATGGTTTATTCTGGATAGGTACATTTTTACTTTCCCTGCAATACATGGTAATGTATAGGGAAAGTATTGGAATCAGGCCGAAAATCGCAACTCGAGTTTTCGACGGATCTACACGTTTCGAGACCTCTAGAATACGAAAAAACCATTTTTAGCGTGACGTCTGTGTGTGTGTCTGTCTGTGCAGATTTTGTATCCACTCTAACTAAAAAACTAATGGACCGAATTTCACAAAATTTGGTAGGTAAGTTACTTGTGAACGAATCTGGTGCTTATTAGTTTTGGGTACGATTCGGGATAAAAGAACCAGCCTTTTTTTTTGCGAAATGGCCCGCAAAAGCTTGTATCCACTCTAACTGAAAAACTAATGGACCGAATTTCACAAAATTCAGTAGATGAGTCACTTATGGGTTACCCTGGTGCTGATTAGATTTTGGTACGATTCGGAAAAAAATGACCTGCCTTTTTTTGCAAAAAGGCCCGCAAAAACCGTCCAAATCCAAACTAAAGAACTGGGTATACTCAAATATATCCATTAAATGCTGATTTAATACGTAATTTTTAATGACGAAAAGAATGAGACCAACCCCATTACACTAGGACTAGTCGTTCTCGAGATATTTTAGTTTTTCGTACTTTCCCTACACCACCTTTGAAAATAAGCCCGGTTACCGAATGAGAACGAAAATTGAATTAAAAGTGAAATAAATTTAATTAAAATAAAGAGAACGTTAATATAAGTCTGCAGGGAAAGTCATGTGCTGCTCACATCAGATTTTTCATTTTACTCTAATCTTTAGTCTGATTATTAACTTTTATGGCAGGTGCTTTAAAGTGTACATAATTTTATTTTCTAACAGTACAGTATTATGCTTTGTTAGGAGGTCGCGGCGATAATTAATATAATTGATCGGAGTGGGTGCATTGTCTACGTGCGTCCGGGGTTTTTTAGAAGCACAAGTGCTACAGGCGGGCAGATGGTAGAGAACGTTTAACGTAACGTTATACATCCAATACTCGCAGAACCGAAATAAAAGGAGGTGTTCCCCCAAAAGTTAGAATCAAGCTCTCATTGCAGTTAACGGTATACCCGGATCAGTTTCGCTCTTGTGAGTATGGTATACCAGCAACGATAGCAAGAAAACTTGCTATGCGCCACAATTTTGCTGTCATTGCCAAACGTTATGATTTTCTTGCTGTTATTACCCGGTCATGCTATGCTGACGAGCGCATAAGTGCAAACAATAGATTTGTATTTGCAATCCCATGGTCCTCTCAGCCATTAGGCCTTTGACGTTCACCTGATTGTAATAATCTTACCAAATTCCATCTGATTTTATCGATCTGTTCGAACAATATCGTGCTCACAAACATTATTGGAAATTACAAATACTGATTTGTATTCAGTGATGTTCAAATCGTCTAAATCCATCGAAATCCATGAGTCTGACGTTTAAGATATACTTATATGAGTGTACCAAATTTCCTTGAAATAACTTGATTATTTTGAGAAATATCTCGCGCCCTGTTGAAAAGTAAAATGTTTAATATCTCGATGACGGCTCGGGATAACAACTAAACAATAATTTAAAATTTGTTAAGTATTTACGCATGAAGTTATTAAGCATTTACGCATTTAGTAATTGTGAGCATATTAATACTGTGTAGTTCCCCCCCCCCCCCTTCTGTTTTAGTTGAAAAATGTGCGATTTTTTTTTTAAACTGCGTGTTAATGTTTATTTTTAAATATGATATTCGCTTTTATAAATTAAAACATTAATGTAAAATGGCTCTTTCTTTGGTTTCGAAGAAAATATTAAAAAAATTGAGGTTTTTTTTTTCTAAGTAAGATTTCTAAGAAAATCAATATGCCTCTGACTTTGTTAATGAAATAATCGCAAGAAATTTCATTCGATTCGCTTAATTTGTTTGAAATATGTCGTGCACACAGACACACATTGGGAGGTAGATGCTCAAAACGTGTAAATCCATTCAAATCTGAGAATCAGATTTATGACAGTATTATACCTTTCCTTTACATATTATATGTAGTATATATGGAAAGTAAGAACGACGCGTTAAGCGGATGATTGTTTAAATGGTCGTCGTTTATAATTAGTCGATTTCTAACTTATCACGTGAACTGATTCATCCTTTCCCTAACTACTGAAAAAAAGGATGGTCCTTTACACTAGTAAACTATTGGGAAATTGGCCAAACTCTAGTTTCTCTTCAAGCTCTTCCCACTGATGGAGCTCTGTTTTGAGGCGGCAGATGATCCTTTCGTGTTCTATTTTTAGATTCAATAGTTCATTCTCTGTATGGAGCATCGTTCTCACGTTCGATTCTCGCCTTCTCCCCCCCCCCCCCCCCCCCATCTCCCATTTGTTGGTCTTCCGATGTATTTCAAAGTTCTCGGATTTTACGTTTTAAATCTTTTTAATTAATTGCTTTTGTCCCGAAGCAGTACTAATAGCTATCATTTACATGAATTTGCCGAAAATGTTTGTATAAATCAAAGTGTATGTAGTAAGATATTGCGATTTTTTTTGTGATGTATTTCTTTGAAGAAAAGTATCAAACTATCTTGTAATCAGTATAAAAATAAAAAATACCGAACTAGCAATACTATCTTTCTGGTAACTGAACAAGTTGTAACTTGAAATAACAGTTTAACTATTTCAAATCAGAACTATATTTATTTTGTCATAGGTCAAGCAAGTTCGTATTTTTATTCGCCGAGAAAGTGTTTAGAATTTTTTCTGCAGTTTTTTTCCGTACCTCTTAAAGTTTTTTTTTTCTTTTCGTTATTTATATGTTTCGTTTGATAGCGATTTTCTTCCTGCGTCACGTCGTACAATTTTCTATTATATACAAGATCACAACGCAGAAGACCGAGCAAATAAGGTTAAGTAAGCGGACCTACGTTTCGGAAATCTTTAGATTTCCTTCTTCAGTGCGAACATGCTTAGACCCGAACGCGCCCCCAAAAATTAGATCGTGCCAGCTAAATAGAAAATGGTGAAACGACAAAACCCAATAAAATAACGCCGTTTAGAGTCAGCTAATATATAGCAACTACTTTTTGACAGACCTCTTCTAGTATATACTGGTGTGGTTGCGCTCTCTACCCTGAAATATGCTATTTTTTTCTCCAAAACTGGTTAATACTTTTAATCAGCTGTTTATGCTGCTATAGAGTATGGGCACGAGCGTAAATAAACAACCTGCGTAGTAGAATGCGTAGAAAGGTAAGGGCATTATTTTTATCATAGCGTGTAATGGTAAACGGACGATGATGGCAAATAAAAATTGAAACTAAACCCATTAATCGTCGACATTTATCTTTGATGAAAATTTATTTAGAATACTTGAATAACAATTTATATTTAAAGATTTCATTTGCTAAAGTGCACTTTAAGTGATTTTAAGTGAATGTACACTACTACTCATTTTTACCGTAGTCACAAACTAACATTCTAAAAATGTATACATTTACTAGCAAATTCTGCAATATATATGTGAGCGAGAAGGGTACATAACGACTTTTCTGAAAAAAAAAAACTCTGTATATATTTTAATGAAAGTGAATTTTTTATTTTCCGTCTAATTAAAAATATCCATCAAAGAAGATAAATTTAGATATATCCTACGATTGCAGTTTTCTAAAGTAGCCGTTTTTAATTCAGAAGTAATAAGCATTTATATACTGCAAACGAGTATTAACTAGCAAACGAATATTTTGTTTTGGAAACATAAGGGCAAAATTATTCGTGTTACGTCACGTGTCCATGCTCTATTAAACAAAGTATTCTCTTTCAAGTTTCATTTCTCAATTCTTAATGCAACTGAAGTGTAGTTGTGTGTTTAAGTAATGTCGACGGCGATTTTGGGGTTTCGTAATCAATCATGCCATTTTATTACCTCTTTTGATAATTATAGTAGTTAAAAAAATCATTTGGGGGTCTTCAAACGACCATTATGCGTACATTCAGATGATGATTTCCATAGTAACAATTCATTTTGACTATCAATTTTAGAATACTTTTTCATTAAATATTAGAACGAAATACCAGCGTTGTCCGAGTTCTAAATAAGTGTTCGTTATTTAATAAATAATCAAATAACACCACTCAATTTACAAATCGTCTGTTTTGAATCAAAATTATTTCCTTTCGTTTCCCTCATGAAGAGTGGAGTCTTAGTGGTTTCACTCCAAATCCTTTATTTCAACGCATGCTCACATCTTCCCCATAGCAACGGCCAGAAAACTCACCCTCTGCATAGCAACCATCAAATGGTAAAAGGGTAAAACCAGCAGCATCGAAAATCCAAATTTTTATGGCTTGGGTTGGAAATTAATAGGAAAAAAAAATAGAGTAATTAAAAAAATATTTTTGGTTGAATGCGAAGATATACGCCCATATTTTTGTCAAACAACAGAATTGTGCTAATCTTCCTTTTTCGAATGCGGCGAAGTAAAAAATGCATATTTTAATGTTTTTAAAAATAAATGTGAAGGAGCTGTCCTACGGATTCGGTTCAAAAATCGTTAGAAAGACCGTTCTTCGCGATCTTTCCGATGACGTCAATCTGGAAACTGGGTAATACTTTCGTTCGCTAAGGAACCGATTTATGTGAAAATCGTGGTTCAACATAAAATAACTGAAAACTAATTCGAATTTAAAAAAAAAATCTCGCCGAGGTATGTTGTACGGAGAGCACAGCTAACTCAATACTGAATTTTGTGGCTGTCCGAAGCTTAGATTTTCTGCTACAGACAACACACACAGACAGAAAAACATCCTTTATTATGTAAAATGAAATACCATGGGTATAATTTTGTATTTTAACCATGGGCGTCCGTAGAACTTTTCCAGGGGAGGGGGGAGGGGTCGAAGACCCAGACCTTCTGGCTCATCCTAAGATATAGAGCAGCTATTTGGAGCTATTATGGGGGGGGGGGGATTGAAGTCCCAGACCGTCCTACTCATCCTAGGATATAGAGCAGCAATTTGGTCGAGGGGGGGGGGGGTGAAGACCCAGACCATCCGACTCATCCGAAGACATAGAGCATCCATTTGGACGGGTTGTTGTTGAGACCCAGACCGTCCGACCTACCAGAAAAGTGTAAGGTAACTGTTTGGACGGCCGGGAAGAGTCACCCAATTTAGATCGGAACCCAGTGGGGGAGGCATCCACAGTGACTGTACCCTCCTTCCCCCTACCACCAATCTCTCGGAAGGACTTACCCAAATGTTTAACGTGATCGTACTCCGCGTGAACACGACTGCAGTTTTGGCAGCGGTGGGAATCGAACCCGAGCCTACTGAGTGCAATTCCCGCGCGCTAACCACCGGGCTACTGCGCCCTGGCCGGCGGGTTGTTGTTGTTGTTGAGACCCAGACCGTCCGACTTACCTGAAAGGTGTAAGGTAACCGTATGGACGGCCGGGAAGTGCCACCCAATTTAGACTGGAACCCAGTGGGTGGCCAGCGGGGGTTGTTGAAACCCAGACCGTCCGACCTACCAGAAAGGTGTAAGGTAACCGTTTGGACGGTCGGGAAGTGCCACCCAATTTAGACCGAAACCCAGTGGGGGAGGCATCCACAGGGACCGTACCCTCCTTCCCCTACCACCAACCTCTCGGAAGGACTTTCGGACCCACATGTTTAACGTGATCGTACTCCGCATGAACACGGCGGCAATTTTGGCAGCGGCTGGAATCGAACCCGGGCCTACCGAGTGCAACTCCAGCGCGCTAACCAATGGGCTACCGCGCCCTGGCCGGCGGGGGTTGTTGTTGTTGAAACCCAGACCGTCCGACCTACCAGAAAGGTGTAAGGTAACTGTTTGGACGGTCGGGAAGTGCCACCCAATTTAGACCGGAATCCAGTGGGGAAAGGCATCCACAAGGACCGTACCCTCCTTCCCCTACCACTAACCTCTCGGAAGGACTTTCGGACCCACATGTTTAACTGGCCGGCGGGGGTGTCGGAACTCAAGGATAAAACATACATCGTCTCGCTTGATGTCAGCATATATGTGACCTCGAATGTGCGTGTGTGTGTGTGTGGGGGGGGGGGGGGCAGGGGCAGGTGCCCTCTCTTGCCCTTCCGATGGATGCCCATACATCGTCTCGCTTGATGTCAGCATATATGTGACCTCTAATGTGTAGGGGGGGGGGGGCAGGTGCAAGTCCTGCCCATGATTTTAACTATAGGGATCTGTTGATATGAGTTCAAATCAGTTTAATGCACAGTAATTTAAGTTTTTAAATATTAATAGCGTTTAATAGATGAACTGTATAACTTAGAGGAAGTTTGCACTTTTTCCAATCCAGTATGAATTCCACAAGTATAGATACACTGTTGTATAACAATTCTCCATTTTAGCACTCTTGGCCATCTGGGAAATTAAACCAAACCGCTAACATATACACGTTTTTTAGGTAAACCTGTTTGTTCTTTGCCGAGCTTCGTTTTAGTGGAGCACGGAGATCACTATGTTACTCTATTTTTAGATCGATTCTTAGAAGTGTGTTGGGTGAATTTTTGTTCCTTATTCAATGGAGTCTGGGAAAACTGCATTATTTATTTATTTACTAGATATTGATAACTTGTTTTAAGGATTAAGTACGGAAATATTCACAAATGTGTCGTAAGCAGGTGGTGATGGGATGTGTGTGTGTGTGTGTGTGTGTGTGGGGGGGGGGGGGGGGGGGGGGGGGGGGGGGTTACATTATTTTCTATAGTGTCTATATTGGAAAATGAAAATTCACAATATGACCCCCAACGCTTTATTAAATTTTAATATTTATAAAATTGTTATCAGTGGCCTTCAAACTCTTTTGGGTAGATACTTATATTCTTTCAAAGATATTGAATTTTCATCAATTAGTCGTAATTTGATTTAGCATTAATTTAGCGTTGTTTTCATTAATTTGGCAATATTTAAAAAGCGACATTTAGCCAAATTCGTCGCCGAAATCTCGTCAAGTGTTATGGACGGAAGTTATTCTTATTCCAGATAAATGGCTATTGGCGTTGAAATACAAAAGTATTACCCAAAGTATATTTTCGTATGAATGGAACTAGCTAGATCCACGAGAATGATGTTACCAAATTTATCGCTTGATATTACATATGAAAAGTGAACATATTTAACAATAGTTAATATATATATTTTTTATTTTATGTGATTTCTTGATACATTTATTTGAAAAATGCGCAATATCTCGATAATGGTTCATGCTAGCGTTCTAAAGTTTATGTCAATCGTTTTCTAAGGAAGAATTACACAAGAATGGCTATTTGAGTAACTTATTAAAGGCTTTGATTTTTTGATGATTTTTTCAAAATTTCACTTGAAAATTTAGGGGGTCTCTGAACATTTGATTGCGTTTAAAAACAACAGGCTTTCAGTATTCATGGATTGTAATTTTTGTACCAAATTTCGTTCCTCCATTCGTTCGTGAGATATCGTCTCCACAGATTCACTGACACACACACACACACATCACCTCAAAATGTCAGATTCGTGTTCAGGGATGCTTGAAACGTGCTCTATCGTCGAAAACTCGAATTCGATTCGAAATCGAACCCGCCACAATACTTTCTTTATACATTATACTATGTGTGTAAGGAAAGTAATTAATGCAACTTTTCTATCAATGGTGGAGGTTTGTGTGACCCATTTTACCAACGCCACTAATTTGTGGCAATTAATTTAGCATAAGCACGTGGTCTAGGTAAATAGGAATAAGGCGCAAATGTATAAAAGAAAAAGGGTGACTTTTAGGAGGAGATTGAAAATTTTATTTCATGCGTGTATAGTTCTGGGAACACGATATTTCTGAAACGGGAAGCTTTAAGCAAAATTAAGTGCTTTTATAGAAATCGGTGATTTGAAGAATACAATTTTAAACGAGGTCGAATAGTAGGAAAGTACCCAATTTATCGAACAGTTTGGAATCGAGTTATGAACTGAATTATGAGAAGATTCGTTGTAATTAATGCAAGAGGATTTGAAAAATAATTTAGAGCATGAGAAAGTCGAGTGGACTAATTTAAGATATTTTGAATGCATTTTTTGTTATTCATGGTACCAATTTTTAACAAATCTGACTTTACAAATAGGCCTTTATTATTTTGCGTTTCGCTTTTTTTTTACATTTGTAGATTTTTATTAAATAAATAATTCAGGTTTATTTTTTTCCCTACACATTTTTCTACGAAAACGTTTCATTAAATAAATTTTCCATTTTTATAAAATAATAATATCTGTTCTTTTAATTTTTGTCAATAGTTTACTTGCTAAACTTAGTTTACTAATTTTAAAAATGACTAGGAATAGCCCGATGTGTTTCTGTAGTGAAAAAAAAAAATTCTACTTTTAACTTTTGTCAATTATTTTGTGTGTGTTTTCTATTAAAATGTTCGTTTTCACATGAATGATTTGAAGAATTAAGCACGTTGTATTTCGCTCTTTTATTCTTCGTTTAATTTGAATTTAAACATTTCCCCCCGAAAATTTGGAAATCCGGAACATCTTGATTCCAAAGCAATCCGAATTTTCCCACTTCTGCATTTAGAATTCTGTCCGGTCTGTCCTCCGGTCTGTCCAAAAAACAACCATCATAAACGTTAAATAATTCTTGTTGACATTGCCACTATTTATAATTGACGAATCATTCATTATTCAAAGCATCATATCTCAATCCGGAAGGAACCCGCATATATTATTTACCACACATATTTACGTGTGGTTTCCGGCTTCTGTAGCTCCCCCTGGTGATTATCGTTTTCGTGTTTCTTTCTGTTATTACATCTTGATGTTTGGGGAAATTATTGTGGATAATTACTGGAATATTTTATTTATTCTCCGTGTTTGTTTTATTTCCCACCACTCGTCGTCTTATCTTTATTAGTTCCGGGCAGATTATATATTGATTGGATGCGGTATTTTATTTGGTATTTACGGTTTTTTTTTCTAATTTTGGGCCTTTTTTTATAAATATTTTATAGTTCGTGTTTCTTAGTTATTGGGAATTTTTTTTTCAAGGAGGGGTGGGGGTGGGGTCTCCAGTCCGATAGAATCGAAATGTTTTTGCGTAAGTAATGTCTTAAATAGTGTTCTAAAAAGTAGAAAAAAAGTTTAATGAGTTTATTTGTTGTTTTCAGTCTCATTTGTTTCGTTTACAACAGATTAATTATATATATTACTAAACTAATGTGAGATACGTAATTGAAACAACTTTATATTTCTAATTTCGAGTGAATATCATTTAAAATATTAAAATATAGAATTTAGAAAATCTTTATTTTCATTCATCTGTATTCGCGTTCGAAACCTGTATTACAGAGTCTAAATTGACGTTTTTGTTAAAAAATAAATAAATAAATAAATCATTACAGTTACGTGCAAAATAATACACAACAGAGCATCCATATATTTTATTAACTAGAATGAATTTCCCGCCGTTGCCTGATTCCTAAATAAACACATGTTATGCAAATAATACAGATACAGATAACACCATCAAATTTTCAAATCGTCTTTTAACCAAAATCATCCATTCCCTTTCAATTCAAATCGTCTATTTTTAACCAAAATCATCCATTCCTTTCAATTCAAATCGTCTATTTTTAACCAAAATCATCCATTCCTTTCAATTCAAATCGTCTATTTTTAACCAAAATCATCCATTCCTTTCAATTCAAATCGTTTAGTTTCAATGCACGTGTAATCGCAAACAATTTGACACGCATGCGCATAAGTGTCCACTGCTACCGGAGAACGAAGTCATTCGACAGCGGAATTGATAATCTGAATTTTTATGCTTTTGTTTGGAAATAAAGAGAAATGTGAAAAAATATCAGAATGTGAAGATATACATCCATATTTTGACCAAATGGTAAACTTGTGCTAATCTTTCATTTTCCGAAGCTGCGAAATAAGAATCAGATTACCTAAATATTCATATTTCGATGTATTTAAATATAAGTAAAAATATAAAAAGGAATTGTCATACGGATTCGGCTATGTACAGAGCTTGAAAGAACGTTCTTTGATGTTTCTGATAATGTCAAAATGGAAACTGTCAGTGGCGTCGACAAGGGGGAAATCGGGAGTCGTACCCTCCTATCAGAAACCCATCGAATTTTGAAAGAATGATATCATATGGAATATGGAAATCAAAATATTTGATTACCCTTTACGCACACGCAATTTTTTTTTTTCTGGCGACTGTGTGATAATATTTTCGATCGCTAGTGATAAAAAAGTACTGGCAAATGTTTCTTTTTTTTTATCTAAACTTTTACTTTTCCTGAAATTTCTTTCTCATTTTCTCATTGTATGCAATTAAATAATTTTAGAATATAATTCACTTCCATTTATAAATAAGTTTTTCTTTCTAAAGACAAATTATTCATTGTTAAAAATGTCCCATGCGTTTTATTACGGTGATAATTTATCTGTTAAGAAATTTTCTTTTGTCTGATAAGAGACTTTCGTACAGCTAACTGGTAGCACGGTATTTAATTCCAGTTTTTAATGTGGCATGTTAATGAAACCGTCTTTTTTTTTTCTCGGCAGTTCTTATAAACGCTTTTGATTTTAAGCCTTTCACAGTTCGTACTTGGATTTTCCCGTGTAAATATATAGTTCCCCAACCTTGTTCCGAAATAGACTACCGAGAAGATCCTTGATGCGGCTTCGTCACTAATGATCCTTCCTCCGTGTCTCAACCGTGAAACTAAAGGAACACAATAAACACAAAAATGGCGAAAAAAGAAATGGCGAGCGAAACTGACTCGCTTGAAGAACGTCAGAAGTACCCTCCTTTTTGTAAATTTTTTTGCTTGTATATTTTTTATTCCGAGAGACACTCGGATGGCTGAACATCCGTGATTCCATGTTTTGAAAATCGTCTGCTCGTACCATTGACCTACAACTTTTCTTTAGAACGAAGAAAATGATGTGAAATAAGAATAAATAAAAATTTATTTATAATGGAATTAGTTTTAAACGCGTGCGTTTAAAAATGGACCAAGAGAAAGAATAGAATAAAAAATTATGTATTGAACACGCGTAACTGTACATTAAAAAAGAGAAGAAATGGATTGCATTCTGGATATTTCAGTAATTTCGGACACGGTAATAGAAGGAAAAACTTTGCAGCTTTGAAATTTGATGTGAAAGGTTCATACTGGTACTACTTCGAATCCTTTGGGTTGGCTTGAATTGTTAGGCTCATGGCGAAATCGATGATGTGGATGTTGTAGATTTGTTTATGCATAAACAGTGACGAATTAAGAATTTTGGGTCCCGGGCCCACAAATTTCGATTTTCATAAATTCGGAGTTCCCAACCACTTGATTCACTTGAGTACCCATTGGTTGTTTATTTTTTTTAATTGTACTTCTTGTTCTTTAAATGTCTTTTTATTCCCCCATAACTCGCCTTACCTTTCAATTATACCCACTTTATTTATTTATTTTTTTTTTTTGTCATATTTTATTTATTTTGAGTTTCGAGAGCGCACGTTCATCGCAATGGTAACTGACATTTTCTTTCTATTCAGATTAATGTTATACTTATAGTTAAGTGTACTACAGTTACATATACTATATGGCATACATGTCTGTAAAAAGTCTTTTCGCGTTGAGGAGACTTGCTTTGAGGTATAACAATTCAAATTAAAGCAAAATAAGATGAGCATGTAGCAGATATTTAGTATAATGCTTAGTGAATGTGTCATTAACATATTTCATAACTAAAATTTGCCGAGAGTTGAAAGAATACCGCGTGAATAACAAAAAGTGAGGTGTGCTAACTTCCTTTCATACTGGGAATTGAGTTATGAGTAAAACAAGATCTTGCGCAATTGAGCGCAAAGTTTGACGTCATTGATTGGGCGAATGGAATATTCAAGGTCTTGTTGCCAAATGAACGCCCAAAACTGTTCAGCGAATTCTTTTATCGTTTTACTTTTTGGTTTTTTCTCTTTGTGAATCTAACAAGTGCGATTTTCGCATGGAATTTTTAAGTGATGTCTGGGAAAGGTGGGTAAATGTTCAGATTTTATCAAATAGAAACGAAGAAAATGTAAATATGATGCCACTCACCACACACAGAGACAGCTCCTTCCTATTAAAAAATTTAGATATTTTAGGGAAATAACTTTAATTAAAACTTTTCTTACAATATAATTTTGCAGAAAATCAATATGTGTTTTGTTGTTATTAATTGAAATAAATATTCCCAATTTCATGGAGAGGAAATCGCATTTTTCTTTAGAGAAAAAACTTCCTACAAAAGAGTTAAATGTGTACTATCTCTAGAACGACTGATGATGATAAATAACTTCGAAACAATGGTGTTCATTCATTTCTTGTCTAAAGTATTTATTTCATTTACCATTTGACAACAGGTGAGCATATTTAATTTTTTGTATGATTTTTTTTTTCCATTTTAGAAAGAAAAACGAGTATTTTTTCGATTCGTTTTGTCTGTCGGGTACCTGTAATTCATGAACTGAATTTCGTGGCTGTACGTAGTTTAGATTTTTCGTTCAGGGACACGTACGTAGACAGATAAACAAATATTGCCGATTATTATTTAGGATAATGTGCCATTTTGTTTTGTCAGTGTATCAATAGAACACAATAATAGTGACGGGATGTGAACTCATCCCTCAACAATACGAAATGAATAGTTGAACACTTCGAGATAGTGTTTGTTCTACATCAACGCCAACAAAGCGCCGAAAATTTATAGATTAAATATGAATAACGTAGTTTTATGGATCTTACGTGACTATTAGAATATTGAATAAGTAAATTCATTGTTTTGTAGGGTATGACAGTTCGCTCCACATTCCAACTGTTGTTGTTGAGACCCAGACCGTCCGACCTACCAGAAAGGGGTGTAAGGTAACACAAATTCCAACTGTGAGATTTCAGCTCTTTTTGAATTTTTCGCATTATATAATAAAAGTTATTCATTGTCTTTGTCTCGTTTGACGACCAATATTGCGAAACATCGCAAACTTGACGACTTTTGAGAAATATCGCCAAGTTAACGAAAACTAAATGAAATGACTTCGATTTCGTGTCCTTTGTGGGAATTATTGATTTAATATTTCTGGTTAGAGTATTTTAAACAGTGTGATCAATTTCTCGTGAAGAAACTGCTTAACGCAACTTTTGCAAATTGCTTCACGATGCAGGCATTTGTGGTCTTGTTCTGAAATAGAAAATGACACATTCGAGTTGCCTGATGAGTAGTAGACAGAACGACCGTATGCGCCATTCAAGGACGCAGGAAGCTTTGGATCATTGGCTTCAGAAGCGGCCGGGCGCGTAACATTTTTTGTCGTTGAATGCAAATTTTATTCCAGAGATAGTATGTTCAAAGCAGGAGGTCTTTAAAACTACGCTGTCTTTTTGCTACAAGTAAATAGTAGTCCCCCCCATTCTTATAATGATTGTGCTACATGTAAATAGTAGCGGATCTACAATGAAACTTTGAGCTTCGGGTCCCCCAGCGAAGCAGGGGCTCCAGGGAACCGTTTTTTTTTTTTTTTTGTTGTTGTTGTTATTTATACTTTTTTATTTTTACTTTCTCATATTGTATACAGAACGTATATTTTTTCCTCCGAAAATTTTCAAATTCGATATTTTGGTGGTTAAGTAAGTTTTAAGACTTCTTAGACCCATTTCGAACACTTTAAAAAGATGTCCGTCTCTGTGTGTGAAGCGTGGGAGCGATAATTCAACAACAAATACGCCTATCGTTATAAAATTTTATGTGTACACATATTATGTAAAAATTTAGTTACATTTTTAGATGGCCTGTGCATTTAGCAGGTGCTGACTACATGACATCACCATTGAATATAATTTATAACATCATAAAACTGTCAGGGTTCTCCCAATAAGGCTTAGCTCAGGGCTCAGCTCTCATAACGGTTAATTCGCTATTGTTTGTAAATAAATAATTACATTCAAACTGTTCCCTTAATAAATTTCCCAAAAGTTTAGGGGGAAAAAATAGAACAATTTCATGATTTCCATTCAAATTTATTGAAGGCGATAATTTGTGCGGGTTAAACTATCGATTAGCTCTCATTTAGAAACAATGAAGGATGTTATTTTAGAAACACCGCAAGATATGTCTATGTGTATAAATTAATCTTTAGTTCAGATCTCTTGTATTGGAGCTTTTTCTCCGTCTTAGGTGTCATGGTTATTATTTACAGACAATGGGCATTGTGAAAAGTACGTACTTATCTATATAAGCCAGCTGTGGTTATTGTTATATTTTCATGTTCTGTGAGTTTGTTTCATATAAATTGAATTGAACTCTTTTCTATAAAAAGCTCAATCACCTGGACTAATCTTTTAAGAAATAGGTGCTGTGAAGCTTGTATAGGGCGACCACATACTGGACCTTGAAAAAGTTTTCTTTTAGGCGGGTGATCTCCAGAGTACGACTTTGCCTAACTGGGGCCCCCAGCTCTCGACATATCTGAAATAAACGAAAATATTTTTTCAACAACATAATTGTGTTGTAGAGAAAGGTATGCAAAATTAAGTTCCTGCATATTCTAATGGAATTTAAATTATTGGCTTTCTCATCATAGCCAAAATGGCGTCCGATAATCCTCATATATCTATAAATCGATAATCCTCATATCTCTATCGATAATCCTCATATGTCTTCAAACTATATATTTTCACTTTGCGAATCAATTCCGATGGTATATAAATTTTTTCCAGGATGCAGTCGTTAATATTTCGATGTTTCGTTTAATGATGGTGGGAGGGGGGCTCAGATACGAGGGGCCCAGGGCAGCAGCCCTTCAGCCCCTGCATTTGTCAGGTTCTGGTGATCTCTGAATGTGTTCCGAGAAGCAAGTGAAACTTAACATATCCATCTACATTTATAAAGTGTGTTTTAACTAGGTATTCGCGGATTCAATATGAAGCGAGGGATATTTCAGTTTTATATGTTAAATATGTTATTCATTGGAATAAAATCTAATACAGCAGTCCGAATTTTTCAATATAAAACGTTGGAATTCGTACAGTTCAGGTATTGCAATTTCGGACTTTTTTATTTTAAAAAGCTGGAATTTGGGAATTTTTTAATCCCAGGATCTCACAGGAAGGGGACTTTCATTTTACTACATTTACAGAAAGCCATATTGTATATTTGATATATTTTTCTCTATATATATTATATGTAGACATTATCACGTTGAAATCTCCCTATAACAAATTCTAAAAGTGTTCGAAATGGACACAGAAGATTTTATTGGTATGAAATCTCGAATTCGAAACCTTCGGAAAAACAAGACCTTCTCTATACCAGTGGTTCCCAATTAGCTAAGAACTGCGCCCCCCCCTTTTTTTAAACCAAGTTATGGACCTTCTGTTTTTGAAAATTTTGAGATCTATATTTGGCAGTCATGTCATGCCCATCTATGCGAAGCAATTTTTGGGGAAAACGTAAAACGGTTTCAGGTGAATTATAGTTTCCTGGGGGCCATCACCAATCCTCGAAACTCCTGCTAGGGAGCCGCAAAATATATTTCAACATTTGTAAGAAAAATTAATTGGAGTATGGTTCAACTCGACTTAGAATCCATTTTTTAGCAGCTTGTGATTTTTTTTTTCTTTTTTTAAAGTTTTGCAAGAAAAAATTTAACTCTGTATCGTTGGTTCATATAATGACAAGTATAACGTGTCCCTTTATTTAAAAGGGCTTGAATTTTTTTCGATTGATGCCAAGTTTGACAATGTACCCTTCGGGGGGGGGGGGGGGGGGGCTACCCTTACCCAGAGGAGAGGACTAACACCTTCTACTTACGGGTGAGACAGCGTTCATCCCAAACGAAAAACCTCTCAAAAATACAGGTATTTGACGTATCCTATCCCAAACAGTTTGATCCCCCTTTGCAGACATTGCCGTCCCCGTAAGCAGAAGGTTAATGACGTCACGAACACAAAAATTATATCGCGACTCTATTTCACTACAATGATTGAAACTGTTAAGTTTCGTGATTATTGAGCCATAAATAACACCTTTTATGTATAAATATGTTAAATTTTTGTCATATGGTGCCATGTTAAGAAAATATAAACTTTCGAATAAATTCCCCCCGAATTTCAAAACATTCTATCCAGTTCTAGATGTTACAAACCCGGATGTTAACAAAGCTGGATATAAAGTTTCATAAAAATATAAAGTTTCATAAAAATATAAAGTTTTATAAAAATATAAAGTTTCATAAAAATATAAAGTTTCATAAAAATATAAAGTTTCATAAAAATATAAAGTTTCATAAAAATATAAAGTTTCATAAAAATATAAAGTTTCATAAAAATATAAAGTTTCATAAAAATATAAAGTTTCATAAAAATATAAAGTTTCATAAAAATATAAAGTTTCATAAAAATCCATTGATATTTATAGCAACTATCGTGTGCACAAGAAATTGAACACAAACGGACACGACTATAAAAATAGTCAAAATGTGTTCAGGGAAGTCCTAAAATATATATATTGGCGTCAAAATCTCGAAATCGAAAATTTTCGTGAAAAGAAAAAATTACTTTCTCTATAGTAAAAATAAGTGTTATTTGAAAAATGTTTTCTGCAAGTGTTAAATTTAAAGTGTGCTGCTTGTTAAGATAAAAACTTTCAAGACTTCCTTAAATAAAAGGAAGTTTTGAAAGTTTCTAAAAGTGTTTTTTACTTGATCACATTGTTGAATCATAAATGATTTTTCCACAAATGTTTCCCAAGCTTAGTGAAGACCAAAAGTACGATTGGATAAGAAAAACATCTGTTAAGATGGCTGTTAAGATGATGCTACGTGGGTAGCTCAAGAATTGATTGATATTAGATCAGATAATTCCCTTGAAATGGAATTTGAAAGACGCCTTACAGAATTTTGAATAAGGCAGCATCAAAAATATCCATCACTTTCAAAAGAAACATTGGTAATCGTGATTTTTTCTTTTTTTCTTTTTTTTTATACACCATTTCTCCATTTCTTCACTACTGGCAATAAAAAACAAACACGGGTCGTGCTTTTCAACCGCAGACTTTGGGGTAAACCCTGCGAATTAGCATTTTAAACACCGTACCGGATATTGATATGTTATGTAAAAATATGTAGTCATGAAACTTTTCTTTTTATAGTCGCAGCAGTAGTCAATTTAAAGTTAATTTTTGCTTTATAAACAAGTAAACAAAGTGCTCTATTTTTGCTTTTTCATGCGCAGTTTTGAGAAAGTATTGTTTTAACGAAAATTTTCTATTTCGAGATTTTGATGTCAATATATATATATTTCAGGACCACCTGAACACGTTTTGACTATTTTTGGAGTGATGTCCGTCTGTCTGTCTGTCTGTGTGGTTGATTTCTTGTGTAACACGATAGCTGTCACAAATATTAATGTGTTTTCACGAAACTTTATATTCATTTATTACGAAACATCTGGAACTGGATAGAATTTTGTGAAGTGCGGGCGAGAAAACTTCGAAATGTATTCGAAATTTTATATTTTCTTAACATGGCAGCATAGGACAAAATGTGACATAATCTTGCATAAAAGGGTTTAGTTATGGCACAATGATCACGAAACTTCATAGTTTTAGCAATTGTAACGAAAACTAGCAGCTATACAATTTTTGTGTTCCTGATATTATTAGCCCCTCTGAGTAAGGTGTATGTATGGGGGAGGGGCGAAGTTACACAATTTTACAGATAAAAAATTTAGAGGTTTCTCGGGTAACAAATCTTAAATCGAACGTTTACAGCGAATGAAAGTCATTACACACAGCACTCACTGCAAAAAACAATTCCATCATGTGTCCCCAAGTGCCCAGCTTCTCCCTTGAAGATTCCCATGCTTTTAGGTTTAACTCTACATTGATTATTTTACATCCAATTTCACAATAAACATATATGTTTCTTTGATATGTAGTTTTATTCAGATAAATTAAATTCTAATCCCACTGTTATAGTGTCTACAAAATTTACATAAAAGGTTTTTGACTGTTATAAAAACTAAATTTTTTTTATAAATTATTAATTAATTGTATTAGAACATGAACCTTTGAAACCTTTTTTTAATCGCGAAACCTTTTTGAAATTCAATTTGATGGCAGAAAAAAAAAAATGCTTTTTTCGTATCCGCTCTGTCATTCACAAAAAAGAAAATTCAGCGACCCAAGGGTTGTAAGAGAACCACTGTCATAGACAGGAACACGGGCACAGTTGAAAAGAAAAAAAAAATATGGTTGATTCTTAATCAGGGATGCTCAAAGCGTAAAGATCCAATAAAATCAAAGAATTAAGACTTTTTACGCCATCACAATATTTTTCCTCGTGTAGGAAAATAATGTGGTTTGAAAAGTTTCGAAAAACAAATCCCGCCATCTCGTCTAAACCTTGTCGCGTTTTGAAAGCAGAACGCGTGGGTGGGTGGCATTTCCATTCGACGTCTGATTTAATTTGTGTTCGATTCGCGACAGTGAAGGATATGTGGAATAGCGCAGCTGTGTTTCATGCATGTTCAATGTTATCTACACACCTGTTGAGAGTTTAAAACAATCAGACACATGATCTGGGAATTCTGACTCAAAGTTTGGATATTTCTGTTGTTGTCATATGATTGGGTGTATAAAATTGCAGCATATGGTCAGTTTTCTTGTTGTCATTGCACGTATCGGCTATTCCATTCTGAAGAGCACATAAGAAGCGCAAACCGGTCCATGAATGCTATTATCTGCAGTGGAACCGCTATCCTAGTTCTGGGACTACCCCCTCGTTTTGGACGGATTCTGTAAATATGGGGTGTGTAAAGTTGTGTAAAACATTTTCTGCCTCCGCTCGTCTGCAGCACTTGCATTACTAAAACCCCGGACACACGTCACGTGACTACGGGCTTCTCCAGATCAATATTTTTAATTTTTATACGATCTCATAACAATACATAATTACTATAATGTGAAATTGAACGAATAGTGAAATTTTAATTAAAAATATATTTTGAATTAAGAATATTATATTAATTTAATAGTGTAGATAATTTCCGCAAAGCGACAGAGATTATCAGAAGTTAAATTTGATTTTCTTTCAGGCATATTGAATTATGGAATTTAGTATATTGAATTATACCAACTTGGCGATATTTCCCCCCGAAGTTGGCGATATGTTGTCAAATTTGCCGCCAAGTGGGACAGACAGATATATGTGTTTTCCTTATATTAAAACAAATATATATGAGTATATTTTGCAGCAAATTAGCAGATACACCGACATTGCTCATGATTTAAACTATGCAAATTTTAATCGCATTCTAAGCATATGCTAAACAAAATATCTTCACTGTCAAATCTGAAGAATAAAGCATCCTAGTTCCATTTGAAGATCAATTTATAAAAAATAGGAAATTTGACCAACATACCAAAATGAAGACGTTGAAATCGCAAACGCCCTGTATCATTTTTATCCAGTTGCATGAACGAGGAGGTTTATGAAGAAACTTATTGTGACATTAATCTCAGAAATGTATTTTTGTATTAACGCGAATAAAGAAATATGAGTTTTCTTATTTTTCATTTTCATTTTTTTTAGATGATGACATTTTATAGGAATTAAAACTCTAAAATAGCAAAAGGCCAATGCCACTATGACTTCAGAAATGAAAAATATTAATAATTATAGTATAATATTAATTTATTTCGTGACCTCATCCAGTTAAATAAAATAAAATAAAATATAGATACGTATATGCGTATACCCAATCCATCCACTAAGCCAAGGGTAGGTAGAACTCTGGGGGAATCTTTTTATGTTTGAAGGTCGCGTTGATGTATATAGTCCTTCAGTAAAGCCGCATACAAGAATTTTTATTATATATATAACTGCAAAATGCAAATCGTTAGCTGAAAATCTAGTTAAGGTATATAATTTAAAGAGAAGGAAGGTTCTTTGAGTAAGCCGCACTTGTTCAGAAGTTCGCAGGTTCCCCAACCCTGATTAAGGTATTTTAAGATAAAAAAAAGAAAAAGCCCCATTCGATAAAACAATCCAAGACGTGATATATTTCATTTATTAAATTTATTTTCTATCTGGCTACCATTTAGATTGGATAAAATAAAATCTTCTGATTTTAGCACATTTTGACTAAAACAGTTTTATAGAATGAAAGTAATTTAATTTCGTTGCTTAGCAACACTATACTTTTCTTTACATAAAGCTTCGGGGGAAAAATCGTATAGTGAAAATTATGCTATTTTTTACACGTAAAATGTCTTTTTAAGATTAGAATTCAACATTCTCTACCCCACTACTATAAAATGCATTGCTAAGTAAATAAGAATGGATATCTTTATGGGAAAATTCATTGCCGCATCTAGGTGTTCATTGCAGAAATGTACCATTACAATTGAATGAGGAAATGGAAAATTTATTCTATTTCTTTTTTATAGGCATGCAAACGTCAAAGGACACGTCTTCGTAAAGTCAGCAATCGTCTGATATTTTTCTGAATATTTTTTTCTCAAACTTGCGGTTGCAGTTTCCATGAAATTTGGCGTTGTATGAGAACAATGGAAACAGTTTCGTGCAGGTGGTGCATCGTATGTGTAATGCAAATGAAATTTGACGTCACAGGCCTTCCATAAAAAGTCTGGAAGATAACAATTTCAGGAGTCGATCTCGAATTTGTTATATTTCGTCAACTCAGCTTTACTTGCGGTAAAACTTACTTGAATACTCTGTGGAAACTATTTACTCTTTTTTGTCTACATGTCCAGCATTGACTATACTTGCTGCAAGGCTAACTTAAATATTGTGGATGTTGTATGACCGAGTGGGAGGGGGGGGGGGAGAGAAGGGAGGCCAATGACTCAATTTCGTTTTCGTACTCCCATTATACGTACATTGGGTACATAGTTTCTATAGCAACAAGATTCATTTTGAATGCCAATTTAGAATTTTTACTTTCTCATATGTAATATTGAGAAAATATTGTTTGCACGAAAATTTTCGATTTAGAGATTTTAATGCCAATATATGTTTTAAGACCTCTTTAAAATTTTTACTACGTTTAGACTACTTTTGGAGTGATGTTCGTGTGTCTGTGGTCGACTTCTTGTGTACGCGATAGCAACCCACGGATATTAATTGATTTCCACGAAACTTTATATCCCGCTTTGCTATAAAAAAATCTAGAACTAGATAGAATTTTTTTAAATTCGAGCGAAAACTTCGAAATTTATTCGAAATTATATATTTTTTTAACATGGCTGCATAGGACAATATTTGACATAATCATGTATAAAAGGGTTTATTTATGGTTCAATGATCACGAAACTTAATAGTTTCAATCATTGTTGCGAAAAATAGCCGCGTTGCAAATGTTTTTATTTGTGACGTCATTAGTCCAAAGTATGGCATCGATCGAAAGATTTTCTCAAGCTCTTTAAAGCCAAGGTTTAAAGGGCACGCTATAGTTGTAATCTTTTGGACTCACGATACCGATTTTACAAATTTTTTCTTATAAAATTAAAAATATATATATATATATATTTCTGGTATAAGAAAGTCGAGTTGAGGTCACTCTCTAGTCAATTTTTATTGAAATCTGAAAGAACATGATTATAATTTTGAATTTTAATTACAGGAATTTGTTGAATTGAACTCAAATCATGTTTTTACAGCAAAATTTTAGTTTTTAAGTAATTATAGCGTGAAATAGATGAACTATACAGCTGTACAGTTTTTTTCTATATTTGTTTGCTGTAAGTTAGGTTTGCCGCAAGTATAGATGGTTTCCATAGTAGCATAATATTTTTTAATATCAATTTAGAATACTTTTTTAACACTTTACAACATAGTTGAAAAGTGTTTATGACTTTGTTCATTCTGTCTGTTTGTCTGTCCATTAGCACGATAACTGCCGTAGAAAATGACTTTATCAAAATGAAATTTTAGTATGGTTTTCAGACGGTCTGTGGGACCTATGGGAATATAAATAAATAATATCACCCAATTAGTTTTTTATTGAACCCGGGTTGAAAAAATGAAATACATTGAACCCTATGGGACCTTATTTTTCAAACATTTTTTAAGCAAATTTAAAATTCACAAATTGCTTCGAAATTTTTAGGAAATATTCGCATTATCCCATAAAATATATAAAAAAAATTTCAGTAAAATATATTAAGTAGTTTTTTAATTAAAAATTATTTAATATAGGGGAAAAAAATTCAATTAAATTCTAACTTTTGGGATATCCTCCAGAAAGAAAAAAGAGATATATTATATAATAAATATCTTTCCAAGAGTTTAATCATTTTGTATATGAGAGAGGCTTCACATTTTAAAATAAATTTGGTAGATAACAATTTTTTAAATTTTTTTTAAATTTTATATAACTCTTCGTGATATACTTATTTGATGGCATTTTTAATGCACTTCCCTAAGTCCCAGAGAGTTAAAATTTGGTACACAGCTTAAATTTATTGAACATTTTATTCTACAAAAATTTGGTGGATCTTTAAATATAGATCATACATTTTTTTCGAAATGGCCTGTAAATAATCCCCGTTCACTTCTATAAATCATTGTTGTAATATTGTTAAAAATCCTGATGTGGGCAGCACATGTCTTTCTTTGCAGACTCATATTCACGTTCTCTTTATTTCTTCAATAAAAATTTGAGTTTATCTGCACAAAATAACAGCCATAAGTATTTTAAATGACATTGAATTTGCACGTTAAACTTAAATTTGGTTCTCATTTGATAGTTGGACTTATTGTCAAAGGTGGCGTACTTCTATAAATCATTGTTGTAATATTGTTAAATATTCTGATGTGGGCTGCACATGTCTTTTCCTGCAGACTCATATCACGTGACCTACTTCAAAATGAAATATCGCATCCATCTTGTCCCGAAATCGTGATTTTTAAAGTTCTTTTTAATTTATATTGAGTGTTGTATCCGTCCTAAAACCGCTTTATTTTTGCTTAAATTCTGTGCATCTACATACTGAAACAACGCAATTACAATATATTTGAGTTTAAATCATCATCCAAATTTAATTATTTCTACAACCAAGCCTATTTTTCACTTATGTAAAGTGTAAACAGCAAAATATGTAGAATGAGTTGTATAAGAATTGCTGTATTTCTTTAACGCAAAATTATTTAGCTCATGGAGTTTGCATAGCTGAAATGAAATGAAATGAAATGAATGAAATATTCATTGATTTTACAGAGAAAAGGACGATTTTTTTTATGAAGTTTTAAGTATAGAGTTTAATTACTTGTAGCTCTATGATCTTAATTTTTAAATAAAATAAATTATTATAGTATTGTGATGAATGAAATGAATGGGAAAATGTTATGAATAAAATGCTGCTTTTATAGAGAGAGCCAGGCGTGTTATATTTTCTATGATGTCATTTGAATGAATTTCAGTTGTTTTCGATAATGTTTTCAAATATAATAAATTATCGTAGTATTATGATAATTTTAAAAGTATTACCGAGGAATGTATTGCATTTTAGAGATGTTTAAACCAGGCAATTTATATTTCAATGCCGTTATTTGAATGAAGTTCATTTTTTTCGATGAAGGTTTAAGTTTTCAAATATAATAAATTAATATAGTATTGTGATAAGTTTTAAAATATTACCGAGGAATGTATTGCATTTTAGAGATGTTTAAATAAAATTGCATTGAAGTTGGAAAGTGTTTCATAATCCATGCTTTAAGCATGATTGATCTTTCTTGTTTTTATTGAAATAATATAATTTTGAATTTTAATTATAGGAGTCAGTTGATTTGAACTCCAGCAATTTGTTTTGGTTAAATTTTTTGTTTTTAATTAGTAACAGCGTTTAATTTATTTTCTATATAACTTAGCGGAAGTTTATAGATTTTCTAATACCTCATTACACTCAAGTTAGCTTTACTGCTAGTATCACATTTTTATATCTGTTTAAGCCCAAACAATATTTTTTTATATATTCAAATTGGGAGAAAATAAAAACGATGACATTAAAGTCATCATTTTCTCTATTTTAAGACAGAAAATAATGACATTTTTCGCATGCAAAATGCATTTTCTTTTTCAAATAAAAATCCCACTCCTTTTCTCCGTCTGTACAGCTAAGTAAATACGGACTGATATCTTTATGATGGAGTTTATTGCCAAAGGTGTTAATCTCAAATGTATTTTTCCATGAAGACAATCGAATGGGGGGAAATATAAAAAGGTTTTCTATTACTCATTTTATAGGTATGTCAGCATCAAAGGGCACGATTTCGCGCAAAGTCAGAAATCGCCTGTACGGAGGTTCTTTTAAGAATTTTATTAATAACTTCTCTACTTGATCGTCTGTTATTTATTTATTTATTTATTATTTTTTTTTTCAATATTTTTTCAAACGTAGTTGCAGTTTCTACGAAATCTAGTGTTGTATTTGAACAAAAGGAATTTTTTGATGCATCGCAGGTTTAATGTACAAATAATATACAAAAGATTTTTTTGATCTGCCACTACCTACTGGCTCCCTGCCGAAGGCGTGTCCTTGTGGAGAAAGATGTTAAATTGTATTTATTTGTATATTTTTTTTTTTTTTGTATCTTGGCGATGAGGAATTTTTGAAGGAGTTTTATTTATGCCTCTGGGAGATGAATGACCTTTTTATTGATTTATGAGTCCGGTGTGTGGGCCGTAGGGGTACATAATGTATGCTCTCATGATATACGTTTCATGTATTTAAAAAAAAATAGATAATTAAAAAAAAAAAATAATAGATAATTTAAAAAAAAAAAAAAAAAAAAACAGTTATACATTCTACTTAAATAGTATATGTAGAAAGTACGCTATATAATATATGAAAAAATCTGTTATGGGCAGCACATGACTTTCCCTGCAGACTTATATTCACGTTCTCTTTATTTTAATTACATTTAATTCACTTTTAATTCAATTTTCGTTCTCATTTGATAACTGGACTTCTTTTCAAAGGTGGTGTAGGGAAAATACGAAAAAACTAAAATATCTCGAGAACGGCTAGTCCTACTGTAATGGGGTTGGTCTTATTTTTTCTTCGTCAAAAATTACGTATTAAAAAGTATTTAATGGATATATTTGAGCACACGTAGTGTTTTATTTTAGATTTTTGCGGGCCATTTTGCAAAAAAAGGCAAGTTATTTTTTTCCGAATCATACTAAAATCTAATCAGCACCAGGGTGTCCCACAGGTAACTTGCCTACCGAATTTTGTGAAATTCGGTGCATTAGTTTTTCAGCTAGAGTGGATACAAGCTTTTGCGGGCCATTTCGCAAAAAAAAAAAAAAAAAAAAAAAAGGCGGGTTCTTTTATCCCGAATCGTACCCAAAATTAATCAGCACCAGACTCGCCCACAAGTGACCCAAACCTACCTACCAAATTTTATGAAATTCGGTCTATTAGTTTTTTCGTTAGAGTGGATACAAAATCTGCACAGACAGACAGACACACAAACAGACGTCACGCTAAAAATAGTTTTTTCGTACTCTAGAGGTCTCGAAACGTATAGATCCGTCGAAAACTCGAGTTGCGATTTTCGGAATGATTCCAATACTTTCCCTATACATTACCATGTAATGCAGGGAAAGTAAAAATCTGATGTAGGCAGCACATGACTTTCCCTGCAGACTTATATCCACGTTCTCTTTTATTTTAATTAAATGTATGTCACTTTTAATTCAATTTTCGTTCTCATTCGGCAACCGGACTTATTTTCAAAGGTGGCGTAGAAAAAATACGAAAAACTAAAATATCTCGAGAACGGCTAACCCTAGTGTAATGGGATTGGTCTTATTATTTTCTTCACTAAAAATTAAGTATTAAACAAGCATATAATGGATATATTTGAGCATACGTAGTTCTTTAGATTTTGACGATTTTTGAGGGTCATTTTGCAAAAAAGGCAGGTTATTTTTTTCCGAATCGTATCAAAATCTAATCAGCACCAGGGTGACCCACAAGTGACTTATCTGCCGAATTTTGTGAAATTCGGTCCATTAGTTTTTCAGTTAGAGTGGATACAAACTTCTGCGGGCCATTTCGCAAAAATAGGCGGGTTCTTTTATCCCGAATCGTACCCAAAACTAATCAGCACTAGATTCGCCCACAAGTGATTTACCTACCAAATTTTGTGAAATTCGGTCCATTAGTTATTAGTTAGAGTGGATACAAAATCTGCACAGACACACAAACAGACGTCACGCTAAATATAGTTTTTTCGTATTCTAGAGGTCTCGAAACATGTAGATCCGTCGAAAACTCGAGTTGCGATTTTCGACATGATTCCATTACTTTCCCTATACATTACCATGTATTGCAGGGAAAGTAAAAAGGAAGTATTGATCAAGAATTAACACTCAGATTTTGGTAGACCGATACATTTTGGGTATTCCAGTATATGAATCAACAATTTGTACTATCTCGTATTATTGTATAAAAAAAGTATTGTCTTCCTAAAAATTTTCGAATTAGAGATTTTGACAGATAAGTACGTTTTAAGACCTCCTGGATCCATGTTAAATATTTTTGAAAATATGTTTGTGTGGACACGATATACCAAGAACGAATGCCGACCGTTATAAAATTGTATGTGTGTGTTGGTACATAATTAGAATTAAAATGAAATTTCAGTAAATCCCACGAAATTATAATTCGGATTATTTAAATTTTAAAATTTTCATAGCATTATTTTCTGTGCAAAAGAATGATAATTCTTAGAAAAACGAAGGTAGTATACGGGTCAAAAAGGGAAAATTTAGCATGAAATTAAAAAACAGGTTTTTTTTTGGGTTTTTTTATAAGTTAATGCACTGTACCAAAGTATAACTTTCTAAAACAAAATACTAGCAGAAATCGCACAACACAAATATATATTTTAAAAGGAATTGAATGTTTTAAATAAGATGGTAATGACATATGCTAATGATATATGAAAATATGTAATAATATATTAGAACATGGTCATGATATTTTATATAAATAAATACACAACTTTTTATTAATAAACTTTCTCAATTGTTTGATAGACATTTCAAATTTTAAAATTGAAGTTCACACTTTGTGTGTCATTACCATGGTTTCATTTGCCATTACCAAGGCATGAATGTGCCTTGGGGTAATGAGCACAATGGTAATGACAAAAATTTAGTTTAGTCCCTCTCTAATTTATTATATTTTAGATATAATCATATTGTATTGCTATACCTTTAAATATGTCTTCTATCCTAACTTCTAAAATAAATAGGTTGTAATCCACAAATAATTTCTTTCTATTTTAATAAATTTGGTAATGACATGTAATAAATACACTTGCCTAAAATGTCCACTCGAAACATAAAAATTATCTTTGCATTACATTCCTAGCCATGTGGTTTGTGGTTTCCAGCCGAAAATAGCCCTATTAATTTATCTAATGCGAAAAAACCTATGATAAAGCCATCTAGTTGCCAGATATGTTATTAAAACAAATATGAACCTTGGAAGTGACTTTCTTCCCAAGTGACAAATGAAATATAAAATTTAAATATAATTTAAAAACATTTTTCATTTGATTGATCATTAAAAAAATATTAGCTAGTTACTATAAAACATGCATTTAATGTCAGTTTTTTAATTTTCTCCATTTTTAATATATAAAAATTTAATTTTAAGACATATTTTCATCTTTATGACATGCCATGGTATTGACATTTAAATTAATTCATAATAATTTTAAAATACTGTCATATTGTTTATGGTCTGAAATACACTATATAGTAAAGAACACACAACATTTATTTGTAATCCTCAAAAAAGTTAAATATTTTATGACTGAAGAAAAAGGAAAATAAATAGGAGTGACTTAATTTCTTCTCTTTTTGTGAGAATGACCCATATAGTGTATTGTAAGGGCAGCTGGATAATTTGAACTACGCCATGGAAGTTAATGATATCGCGAAAGTTTTTATTAACACAGATAAGCCAATGCATCCATCAACGTCACTAAGCTGTTGCCAACGAAATATTCCCCCCACGAAATATTTTAAAAGAATAACTTGGGTACGAAATAAAAATTATAAAAATATTTATGTTAAATATTGTTACAGAAGGCGTCATTCCTATTTAAAAGCAAATGATATTTGCTGAACGTTATAACAGGTGTCTTTTTGGAGACATTGCACATCTTTCATCAAAACTGGAAAGAAAAAATAATCATGAGAAATATAAACATTCTCTATTATCAAATGGGGAAACTTATAAAGCGTATGCACTTTTATTCATCCTGAAATACATGGACGTTGTTATAAATGAGTTATGACATGACCTTTTTCAAACAAAACTTTTATGAAAGAAAGGAACCTTTATAAGGTGGTAAGCGATGTGTGTGCACTCCATTTTCGTCGGAACTTTTAGTTTAAGCACTTTATACTCTTGCGTACTCCTTCCGTAAAGTTAAATGACGTTTCCAGAACCGGAAATGGAATTCCTTAGTGAAATACCTCACCCTCTCCGGAATTTTATGTTAAATCCATATTGGTCTGTATTGAATAGCTATATATAGCCAATCATGAGAAAAAATGCAATTGAACGAATTTTCGGAAAAACAGGAAATGACGTTTCCAGAACCGGAAGTGGAATTCCTTAGTGAAACGCCCCACCCTCTCCGGGATTTGATGCTAAATCCATACCGGTCTGTATTGCATAGCTATTTATAGCCAATAATGAGAAATAGATGTTGCAAGGGAAATGTAATTTTTTACTCCCTGCAATACATGGTAATGTATATAGGGAAAGTATTTGAATCGTGTCGAAAATCACAACTGGAATTTTCGACGGATATACACGTTTTGGGACCTCTAGAACATAACAGAACTATTTTTAAGGTGACGGCTGTTTGTGTCGCAATGTATGTATCCACTCTAACTCAAAACTAATGGACTAAATTTCATAAAATTTTGTAGGTGAGTGAGTCACTTGTGGGAGATTTTGGTACGATTGGGGTTAAAGGAACCCGTCTTTTTTCGCGAAATGGTCCGCAAAATTCGCATGTCTTCGCTTTAGCTAAAAATCTAATTGAGTAAATTTCATAAAATTTGGTAAACGAGTCACTTGTGGTCACAAGTCCCTGGTGCTGATAAAATGTTGGTTTGATTCAGGAAAAAAAATAATCAGCTTTTTTTCCGAAATGGCCCTCAAAAGTCGTCCAAATCTAAAATAAGAGACTCCGTATGCTCAAATGTATCAATTAAATGCTTGTTTTATACGTAATTTTTGACGATGAAAAAAACAAGATCAACCTCATTCCTCTAAGATGAGCCGTTCTCGAGATATTGAAGTTTTTGCTACGCCGGTTTTGAAAACATGTCCGCAGTTACCAAATGAAAACGAAAATTGAAATAAAAGTGTAAATTCAGTGTAATTGTAAATAATAATGAGTGTTATTTTTTAGTGCAATTAAATTTAATTTAATGAATTTTTAACGAAATAAAGATAGAATGAATTTAAGTCTGTAGGAAAAGTAATGTTCTGCTCACATCATATTTTTACTTTCCCTGCAATACATGGTAATGTATAGGGAAAGTATTGGAATCATGCCGAAAATCGCAACTCGAGTTTTCGACGGATCTACACGTTTCGAGACCTCTAGAATACGAAAGAACTATTTTTAGCGTGACGTCTGTGTGTGTGTGTCTGTCTGTCTGTGCAGATTTTGTATTCACTCTAACTAAAAAACTAATGGATCGAATTTCTTAAAATTTGGTAGGTAAGTCACTTGTAGACGAATCTGGTGCTGATTAGTTTTAGGTACGATTCGGGATAAAAGAACTCGCCTTTTTTTGCGAAATGGCCCGCAAAAGTTTGTATCCACTGTAGCTAAAAATCTAATGGACCGAATTTCACAAAATTTGGTAGATAGGTTGCTTATGGGACACCCTGGTGCTGATTAGATTTTGGTATAATTCGAAAAAATTAACCTGCCTTTTTTTGCAAAATGGCCCGCAAAAATCGACAAAATCTAAAATAAACAACTACGTATGATGAAATATATCCATTAAGTGCTTGTTTTATACGTAATTTTTAATAAAAAAAGGATTACGACCAACCCCATTACAGTGGGACTAGCCGTTCTCGAGATATTTTCGTTTTTTCTCTACGCCGCCTTTGAAAATGTGTCCAGTTACCAAATGAGAACGAAAATTGGATTAATAGTGAATTAAATTTAATTAAAATAAAGATAATGTGTATATAAGTCTGCAGGGAAAGTCATGTGCTGCCCACATCAGATTTTTTAAATTGGAAGTGACTGGATGCGGAAATCTTTAGTAAGCTCCCCTAATCACTCCATTAGAATTTAATACTGAATCCATATCAGTCATCATCTAAGCTCTTTATATTCAATTTTGAGAAATAGATGGTTTGAGGAAAATTTTTGAACAAGAAGTGGAAATCCCCAGTGCCCCCCCCCCCCCTCTCCTCGAAAATTTTATGTTGAATACCTCACCGGAAATTTTATGTTGAATCAATATCCCAGCTTTTAAGCTCTACCTATAACCGATTTTGAGAAAAAAATGTTTCAAGAAATTTTTTGGGAATAACATAGATGGCCATCAATGAAAAAATGGAGCCAAAAATATTGCGATATATTCGAGCTAATGTGGTAATCTGCAGGGAAAGTCATATGTTGTTGACATCAATCTTTCCATGAAATGTCTCAATTCTTGTATTTCAATAGAACGTTCACATTATGTACATTTTTCTTTCAAAGAATTGATTCGTGTGCTGTTGCCACTTCCTTTATGAGTTGTGTTGCCGTGCTTAATAAATTACATATCGTATTGTTGCCAGTTTCTCAAACGGCGATTCGTGCTGTATGTAGTATTTCTCATTTTCCTCTCTATTGGAAAGTCATGGAATTTCCTGTCAAAACTTAGTTTCCAAAGTGACTTCTTCGCAACCGACAATCTGTATTTTGGTTTCTAAGAATTTTCTAAAAAGCTTGGAGAATTTGAGAGCTTCGGCCTCTGTGGCTGTTGCATTTAGAAATGATTTATTTTATGCATTTTTTTTGTTCGAAATTTTGACGTTTTACGTGGTACTCACAATGAAAGAAGGATTGTTTGAAGTACTTACTCTCCGTGCAATTGTTCCCTAGACTTGTGTCCCAACTGCACATGTTTAAAACTTTTCTGTTAATTGGCGGGAAAGATATTGGCAACTCTGACACCAAAGATTTTTATTTTCACTTTCTCTATAGTGCATAGTATTTATAAAATAAAGGATATGTTTTGCGATGGGGGGGGGGGGGGGGACAAAATCCGACGCTGGTTTTGATGAATCTTTACGTTTCGAATATGTATCACTATTATTTCAATGATATTTATGTGTCTGTCTGAGCACGATATCTTTCGAACAAAAAATTCTAACCAGCAGAAACAACAAGCACACAACTATAATAGGAGGCCTTTATTTCACTTCTTTAAGACGTACACAACTTAAAAAGGGCCAGAGCGCTTTCGAGCGTAAATACGCTCTTCAGGTGACAAATTTGCATAAATACAATTATCAATAAACTTACGTTTATCAAAGGAGAATCCAAAAATACAAAACATTTTGCACAGATTCAAAAAAATCCAGCATAAATCACGAAAAGAACAGTAAAAATTTACAATTTTATTTCAGAATTTCAAATTCAAAAAACATAGCATTTTTTTTCCTTTGCCTGTACAGTTATTAGCTATTCCGCGCTTTAGAGGGTTTTTAAACTTGAAACCGGTCCGCGGATTTTCGTCGCTGTATAGGGAGCGCGATTCATTGTAATGTGCAGCATTTGAAGTGTTATGCAAACTAATAAAGGGACAAATATTTTAATTTTACAAATATAAGTACAACGTGCGTTTAAGCCCCTATTACACGACAGTAATTTGGCCGAAGTCAGGCAGCATCGGGCGCAGTTAGTACTTGGGTGGGTGACCACCTGGGAACACCGCGTGCTGTTGGCACATTTCGGGCGCGGTAGCCCGTTGGTTTGCGCGCTGGTTTTGCGCTGCCACAACTGCCGCCGTGTTCATGCGGAGTACGATCACGTTAAACATGTGGGTTCGTAAGTCCTTCCGAGAGTTGGTGGTAGGGGAAGGAGTGTATGGTCCCTGTGGATGCCTCCCTCACTAGGTTCCGGTCTAAATTGGGTGGCACTTCCCTCCCGTCCAAACAGTTACCTTACACTTTTCTGGTAGGTCGGACGGTCTGGGTCTCAACAACAACAACGACAGTAATTTGGGACAACAAACCGTTCGCAAGCCAGCTTTGGGACGTTTGGGACGTCACCTTTGCTGCTTGGAGTGACGTCACTTTCATTCTGTGCTGCGTGGAGTGACGTCACAAACGTCTCAAAGCTGTGTGCGAACGGTTTGTTGTCCCAAATTACTGTTGTGTAATAGGGGCTTCAAACCAACGAATCTATGCGTGTTGAACCATTATACTATATGATTTTGTGGAAATGTAGCTAATTCATACATATTTGTGTTATGTTGAGACCCAGACCGTTCGACCTACCAAAACGGTGTAAGGTAACTGTTTGGACGGCCGGGAAGCCACACAATTTAGACCGGAACCCAGTGGGGGAGGCATCCACAGGGACCGTACCCTCCTACCACTACCACCAACATCTCGGAAGGACTTACGGACCCATATGTTTAACGTGATCGTACTCCGCG